>JAJEJO010001075.1:0-14490 GCA_020662805.1 Glaucomys volans
AATGATACAACTAATTTTAAAAGTTCTGCAATAAAATTATACCGTCCTGTTCAAACCTCCTCCTTTTCAATGACCAGATGCCTGAGAGGTGCTTGATCAAGCTGTGACCCAGGAAGGGTTTGTCCCACTACCTCCAGATTGGGAATAATCAATGCTTCTGGACAAAGGTGACCTGGTATTGATAGATGATCAGTCACAGCACAGATGCTAGCCTCCGGGCCAGGGTGTAGACCTGGACACTAGACCGAGTTGGGGGAGGAAGAACAGACCTGTGCACAGTGATGGAGCCACTGGGCTTGATGGCCCAGGCAGGCCTGTGCTCCTCGTTGGGGACTCAGGTGGCAGCAGGCTGGCGCTCTCTGCCGGAGACACTGTACAATCTATTATAAATTCTTATGTTCCCACTTCAGATTTTTTGAACCAGGATATCTGGAACTATATTTAAAAATTCAATGATGGTAGTAAGGCAAATCTAAGACTCCTAAGAAATGGGAAAAAGAAAAAAATGAAACTATACAAAACTCATTCTCAACTTAGTAAGACAGAAGTATCAAAACTTCAAAATTGATGTAAATAGAAAAACAAACAGAAAATCACAGCAAGGTATAAGCCTGCCATAAAGCTGCCATATACCTTTACAGAAAGTAAGAGCAGTTTGGGGAAAGAAGTGTGGAAGAACGAGAGTGAGCTTACAAGCAGAAAGCAAATACTAACCATGAGTGAGGAAAGACTGAAAGTGCATATTGGTAGATCCAAAGCCTGTACTAGCTAACAGGACCTAAAAGTCTGCTCCAGATGTAGGGAAGCAGTCTTGGGAAAGTAATATTTCCAAGAATGATTAAGGTCAAAATAAAATGAGAGATGCCCCCTTGAAAGCCTAAAATTGAAAACAAGAAAAAAAGAAATTTAGAATGTATAAACATAAATTAAAATAAATAATTAAAAGTCATAAATATTCTCCCAACTGTTGCTCCCCTAAAAAAATGAAGCAACTGAAAAAATAAAAACAAAAAGCCATCCAAGAAAAAAATTCACAGAAGAAGGCACTCATAAAATACAAAAATAATAAAACAAACCTTCAGTTGTTTGGGTTGTATTATAAGGCACAAACCTTTTCCATCTATATAAAATTACACTAAAAAGGAAGAAAATAATGCAAAAGCAAACAAATCAAATAATAAAATGTCTTCTCACCTAAAGTTGATGATGGAGAATAAAAATGCAATATAATCCTATAATCTAAGTTAAATATTTTCAAATAAGAAATGTCAAAATGTAAAAAATCAAAAACATAAATGAACAGCCAAGGAAAAAATAGCATAATACTTTAACAAATGGAGGAGAAATAAACAACAAAAATGCAAAAGTATACCAGAAACAAAGATTAAATTATAGGCTGGGAAGATGGCAGAACAGAGGAGATCATGTTCCTGGCTACTCATGATGTGAAACCAAGAAAGCAGACAGGCAGCTTCTTAGCAAAGTGGGTGAAAAAATAAATAAATAAAAAGGGGACTTTAGTGGGAATTAATATGAGACATTCAAACTGAGACTCAGAAAATTGGATATAATAAAATAAGGAAGAAATCCCCAGCAATACCGCTGAAGTGATCCCCATGTATACAATGGGGAGGGAAAAGGGAATTAAAAGAACCCACATTTTCAGGAGGCCTGTGGTGTGTTTGAGTATGGAGAAATCAGAAATCAAGGATTAGAGATCAAAAGTACTGCTGGACTAACCTGAAAGGTGTACTACACACTATCCTTGGGAGAGGGCCACATCTCTCCCAGATGATTACTGACAGAGAAAGGAGCCATTCTGCAGGGGCACCATGGGGGCCACCAACTGTGGGGACCGATTTTTGGAAAACCCAAGTTGGGCCCAAAGTGCAGGCCTGGTGAACCCACACTACATGACATAGAGAGTGTCTAAGTAACCAAGAGAGGTTCAGACACAGAAGGGTTTACAAGGAGAATATAGTTCATGGACACCCTCCTGGCTCTCCTTCTCCTCCTCCAGTTTGGTCACTCCAGGCCCAGCTGGAAGGGGCACAACTGGCCTGGAATTGGAAGGGGCAGGGGCAGAAGTGATTGTGTTCGGAGACTGAACCTGAGAGACCAGGAAACACAGAGACTATAGGTGGTGAAGGGGCAAAAGATTGGCTCCCTCATCACACAAGTGGAATCCAGGGTCTCCCGGCATGGACTGGCAACTGCTGGGTCCTGGAGGAGCACTGATTTAACATCTTCAGGCCAGCTACTACTCAACAAAGAACCCAGAGCCTGCTTAAGTCTAAACCCCACCTCCAGCAGCTCCACCTATGGGATTTCCTCTCACACTGAGGGAGGAGCAGATATCACACTCCATCCCACACCTAACACTGCTGAGAAGGGAAGTCAAGAATTTTTTGATCTTCAATGGAAATGATTCTTTAACTTTCCATCAAGAATTTTTTTTTCCTTTTCATATTTTCTCAGCTTAATTTGAGCTGAATTGTTCATGGACATTCATACATATTTGTCTGTTTTTCCCATTTCTAGCATTTTTTGAAGGCAGTTTTCTTTCATGGCTCAGTCTTTTGAGGTCTAGAATATTTGATTAGCTTACTTTGGTTTTTGATTTGAATTCTTTTGTTTTTACTATATTCATTTTTAATTTTTATTTTATGTAGATACTTTTCTTTTTCTCTCACTCATCTGTTTCCCTTGACTCTGTTTCTTGCTTTTTTTTCTCTGACAGCCAAACCCTATTGGTCTCTCTTTCACTCGTCCTTCAATTTGTTTACTTTTATTTTCTCTCCTCCTCCCTCATAATCATCAAAACCTACATCTCATCTCTTTCTGCTTCTATTCACCAATCAAAATTGTAAAAACTTTTGCAAACTTATTGTTTTTACTGTGGGTAATATCCAATCATGTCATTTCTGTTCATCATGACAATTAACATTGTAGATGTCATAGTAGAAATTATTTGGTTCAATGCTGCATGTTCTTTGCATTGGTGGTTGCTATCATTTGTCTTTCCCTAGATTATGAGGTACTGGAAACTTTCAGAGAACACTATAAGTCCACAGGTAGAAACTCTACTGCCTCAGATCCATACAGTTAGATGGGTAGACATAGAAACAACATAATAAAAGCAAGGGAAAAAAACCAACTCAAACAAACCAAAATACTTCAATAACAGAATCCACCAACACCTCAGTGGAAGAAATATCAGATGGAGTTGAGAAAGTTCATAGTTAGACTGATTTACAAGGTAAAGGATAATGTAAGGAGTGACATCAGAGAGACACTATAGGAAGTGAAAGATAACTTCAATAGAGATTCTGAAAAAAATCAATCAAAGATCCTCAAAACAAATGAATAAACCAAATTAAAAATTCAATGGAAAGCATGACCAGCATACTAGATCACTTTGAAGACAGCATTTCACACAATAAAGACAAAGTAAAATTGAAAATAAAGCTGACCATGGAGAAAAGATGTTAAGAGAACACAAATAAAACTTCCAAGAAATATGGGATAACATGAAAAGATCAAATATAAGATTTATAGGGATAGATGAAGACTGGGAGATACAAATCAAAGGAATGTACAATCTTTTCAATGAAATAATATCAGAAAATTTCCTAAACCTCAAAAATAAAATGGAAAATCAAATACAGGAGGCTTACAGGATCACAAATATAAAAAAATCACAAGAGACCCAGACCAAGGCACAATATTAGAAAAAAGTCTAATGTACAGAATAAGGATAAAATTTTAAAGGTTGCTAGAGAAAAATAACACCTCACGTTTAGAGGGAAACCAATCCAGATCTCAACTGATTTCTCAACTCAGACCCTCAAAGATAAAAGGTCTTGGAATAATATACACCAAGCTCTGAAAGAAAATGGATGCCAGCCAAGAATACTATACCCAGCAAAATTAAGCTTCAGAATTGACAATGAAATAAAAAACTTCCATGATAAACGAAAGTTACAAGAATTCACAACTACAAAGCCTGCACTAAAAAACATACTTGATAAAATATTTCATGAAGAAGAAATGATGACTGTGGTTGTAGCTCAGTGATCGAGTTCTTGCCTCACACATGTGAGCACTGTGTTTGATTCTCAGCATGTAAATGAACTAAACTTATCAATCAAAAGACACAGACTGGCAGATTCGATTAAAGAATAAGACCCAACAATATGCTGCCTCCAAGAGACACACCTCATAGACAAAGACATCCATAGACTGAAGGTAAAAGGATGATGAAATTCAAGTCGCTCACTGGATCTTGTAAACAAGCAGGGGTTTCTATCCTTAGATAAAGTCAACTCCAAATCAAAGTTAATCAGAAGAAACAATGAAGGTCATTTCATACTGCTAAGGGAATTATACATCAACAAACTATAACAATCATACCCCATTTGTGTACAATGAATCAAAATGTAGTCTGCAAAAATAAAAAAAATAAATTAAAAATATCATAAATATTTATATCCCAATCAATGGAGCATCTACATACATCAATCAAATCCTTCTCAATTTCAAGAATCAAGTAGATCACAACACAATAATACTGGGTGATTTAAACATGCCTATCTCATCCCTGGACAGACCTTCCAAACAAAAACTAAATAAAGAAGCTATAGAAATAAAAAATGCAACTAATAATTTAAACTAAATAGACATATATAGAATATTTCATTCATCAAGAACTGAATACACTTTTTTCTCAGCAGCGCATGGATTTTTCTCTAAAATAGAACATATCTTAGGCCACAAAGTAACTATTAGCAAATACAAAAAAATAGAGGTAATACCTTGCATTCTATCAGATCATTATGGAAAGAAATAGAAATCAATGACAAAATAAAAAATAAAAGCTACTCTAACACCTGGACACTAAATAACCAATTAATAGCAGAATAAATCAGGGGTGAAATAAAAAAAAAAACTTAGAGGTAAGTGAGAATAGCAATACAACACATCAAAATCTTTGGGACACGATGAAGGTGGTTCTAAGAAGAAAGTTCATTACATTGAACCGATTCATTAAAAGAATATAAAATCAACAAATAACCAAACATTACATATTAAAGCTCTAAAAAAAAGAACAAATCAACATCAAAATCAGAGGACAGGAAAAAATAAAAATCAGAGCCAAAATCTATGAAACTGAAACACCAAAATTTCAAAAAATCAACATAATAAAAGGCTGTCTCTTTGAAAAAAAAATAAGCTGCTAAACCTTTAGCCAAGCTAAGCAAGAGAAAGAGGGGGAAAAAAACACAAATTACTATAATCCATGATGAAAAAGAAATTATCATCACAGACACTACTGAAATACAGACCATAATCAGAAACTATTTTGAAAGTGTATACTTCAATAATGTAAAAATCTTGAAGACATCAACAAATTTTTAGGGTTATGACCTTACCCAAATTCAATCAAGAGAACTTAGAAAATTTAAACAGGTCAATTTCAAGCAAAGAAATTGAAGATGCCATCAAAAGCTTACTAACAATGAAAAGCCCAGGAGCAGATGGATTCTTAGCCAAGTTCTACCTTCTTTGAGTTCTACCTTCAAAGAAGGACTAATATAAGCCTTCTCAAATCATTCTATAAAATAGAAAAGGAGGAAACCCTTCCAAATTCATTCTATGAAGCAAGTATCACCCTGATGACAAACCCAAAGATATACCAAGGAAAGAACATTTCAGATCAATATCCCTGACAAGCATAGATGCAAAAACTCTTAATAAAATACTGGCAAATTGCATACAAAAATATGATTAAAAAATAGCTTTTCATGACCAAGTGGGCTTCATCCCAGGCATGCTGTAGTAAGTCGCCTTGGCTTCACTCAGTCACCAGGGTAACGATGCGATGCCAGGACGCAGGCACTGGGAATCGGTGAAAGAACAGACAAGTTGCAAGCTCTCTGCAGATTCGTTTATTTAGAAAATGTTTGGCCCTGAAATAGATAATTAAGATTTATTACTAGTTCACACTTATGCTAATTAGGGTTTGAAACTGTGCCCAATCATGTAACATCCAGGTATGCAAAGTAAGGATTGTACCGCATCCAATCATGTTTCCACTAATATCTAATTGTTTCTTTGCTTGGGGTCCAATCTGGACCTCTTGAGGTTTCCCTAGCAACAGTTATGCTAATTATGGAGAAGTGGTCACTGACCAGCTACAGTGGAAAGCTCCTTCGTGCAGGTTTTCCTGTCAGGCCTGTGTGAGTGTAGGTTTCCCTTACACACTCAAGACATTCACAACTGCCAGCCAAGTGCCAGGGGCTTCTCCCACAGAATGCAAGGTTGGTTCAACATACAGAAATCAATAACTGCAATTCTCTACACTGAAAGACAAGGACAAGAACCACATGATTATATCAATAGATGCAGAAATAGCACTTGACAAAATTCAGCATTCATTCATGTTCAAAATACTAGAAAATCTAGGGATACTAAGAACATATCTCAGCCTTGTAAAAGCTATATATGCTAACCTCAAGGCCAACATCATTCTAAACTGAGAAAAATTGAAAGCATTCCCTCTAAAAACTGGGACAAGACAGAATGCCTTCATTCACTCTATTCAATATAGTCCTTGAAACTCTAGCCAGAGTAATTATGCAAAAGAAAGAAATTAAATGGATATGAATAGAAAAAGAAGAACTCAAACAATTTCTATTTGCCTACAACATGATCCTGTATATAGAAGTTCCAAAAAAACTTCTAGAACTTATAAAAAATTCAGCAAAGTAGCAGGATATAAAATCAAAACCCATAAATCAATTGGTATTATACACCAATGATGAATCAGCTGAAAGAGAAATTAGAAAAACTATCCCTTTCACAATAGCTGAGAAAAGCATAGTTGGTAATCAATCTAACAAAAGAGGTAAAAGACCTCCACAATGAAAACTACAGTACACTAAAGAAAGAAATTGAAGAAGACCTCAGAAGATGGAAAGATCTCTCCTGTTCTTGGATGAGTAGAATTAATATTGTCAAAATAGCTATACTACCAAAAGGGATATACAGATTTAATACAATTCCTATTAAAATTCCAATGACATTCTTCATAGAATAGAAAGAGCATCCATGAAATTAATTTGGAAAATCAAGAGGCCCAGAATAGCCAAAGCAATCCTTAGCAAAAATAAATAAATAAATAAATGCAAAGCAGGAAGCGTCAAAATACCAGACCTTAAATTATACTAGACAGCTATAGTAACAAAAACAGCATGGTATTGGCACCAAGACAGATATGAAGACCAGTGGAAAAGTACAGAAGACACAGAGACAAACTCATATAAATACAATTAAGTCACACTAGACAAAGGCACCATAATCATACATTGGAGAAAAGATAGCCTCTTCAACAAATGATGCTGGGAAACCTGGAAATACAGATGTAGTTGAATGAAGTTTAATCCCTATCTCTCCCCCTGCACAAAAATCAACTCAGAGGAGATCAAGGACCTGGGCATCAGACCAGAGACCCTGCAACTACCACAAGAAAGTGTAGGCCCAACTCTCCATCATGTCGGCTTAGGAAACGACTTTCTCAACAACACTCCTAAAGCTCAAGAATCAAAATGAAGAATCAATAAATGGGATGGTATCAAACTGAAAAGCTTCTTCACAGCAAAGGAAACAATCCAGAATGTAAAGGGAGAAATCTTTGCCACCAGCACCTCAGACAGAGCAATAATCTCCAGAGCATTTGAAGAACTCAAAAAACTCAACACCAGAAAAACAAATAACTCAATAAATTTGCAAAGAAACTGAACAGGCCCTTCACAGAAGAAGAAATACAAATGGTCAACAAATATATGAAAAAATGTTCAACATCTCTAGGAATTAGAGAAATCCAAATTGAAACTACACTGAGATCTCATTTCACTCCAGTCAGAATGGCAACAATTAATAATAAAAGCAACAATAAATGTTGGCGAGGATGCAGGGAAAGGGTATTCTCATACATCGCTGGTGGAACAGCAAATTGGTTCAACCATTCTGGACAGCAATATGGAGTTTTTTTCAAAAAACTAGGAATGAAACCACCATTTGACCCAGTTATACTACTCCTCAGTATATATCAAAGGACTTAAAATCAACATACAGTTTACAGCAGCTCAACTCACAATAGCTAAGCTATGGAACCAACCAAGGTGCCCTTCAACAAATGAATGGATAAAGAAAATGTGGTATGTATACACAATGGAATATTACTCGGCCATAAAAAATGACTTTATGACTTTATCCCAAAAAACCAAACATTGAATATTCTCTCTAATATGTAGATACTAACATACAACAAGGGGTAGGGGAAGAATAGAAGATCACTGAATTAGACAAAGAGGAGTGAAAGAAAGGGAGGGGGATGGGAATAAGAAAGACAGTAGAATGAATCAGATATAACCTTCCTGTTCATATATGAATACACCACCAGTGATACTCCATATCATGTACAACCATAAGAATGGGATCCTAATTAAAATTAAATATATGATACTCCACTGTCATATATATATAAAGAATTTTAAAAAATTAAAAGGATTAAATTATATAGCATTGAGAGAGGAATATAATGAAAATGAAATCAGAGAATGCTAAAAAAAATTCAGGAAAACAATCAAAAGAATGAAAATGAGCCAAAACTAACATTAAGGATCAGAAAATTGATAGAAAGGATCAGATAAGGGGAAGCAAAAATGGAAGATATGTTATGAGGATGCAGGGTACATGTTATTGGAGGAACCAACAAATATGTGGGGAATTGAGCCATAATAATCAATTTTGAGGCATAAACTGGTAAAAATATTAGACACCATAGATTTCCAAAAGTCAGTTCTACTGCTTCTTTGCCTTTTGGTTAATACCAAGGGTAAACGTCAGGACCTCCAGGTAAGATATAGATACATTACAGGAACAAAAGCATTTGCCTGGCAACAGAATATTCAGAAACAACAAAGTAAGGCAATGAGAGAATAGAATTTTTTAAAATCTTCAAGGAAAGAAGTTGTGAAGAATTTTATATCCAACCAAACTATACATTTAGTGTAAAAGTCAGAGAAAAACAGTTTTCATTACATTCAATTATGTTACAAAATTCTATAACCATGAGCTTCATTTGGAAAATCTACAAGAACAAGGGTTGCCAAATATTGTTTTATAAAGGGACAGAGAGTAAATGTTTTCCACTTTACAGCCCTTTTGAGCCCTGTTGTTTCTATTCAACTGATTTGAAGGGTAAGAGTAACCATAGACTCTATTCAAACAAACTGGTATAGCCAAACTTCTCCCACAGAATGCAAGACTCAGCAGGAGGGTCATAGTTTCCAGACTTCTATACTAGAGGATGAACTTCATTCAAGAGGAGAAGACTGCATATATGTCAAATTATGCCAAATTTAATTATTTAACATACTAAATAATTTGCTTGTTATGCTAAATTATGTTTGTTTATTATGTTAAATAGATAAGTTATAGCCTAAGACTAAAATAAACCTGGGGACAGGATGAGAGGAGAATAATGTATATGATTCATGCAGTGTAAGTTATTATAAAGTATAATCCATCTAAAAATGGAAGATGAAGAGAGAAACTAAGGGAAAATAAAACAAGCTTATTGTCTTATGGACAATAGATAGAAGCTAAAGTTTAAAAATGACAACTAGGATAAGTATTTGAAAACAAAAGCAGAGCAAGGCACACACACCTCTAATACCAGAACCTTGGGAGGCTGAGGGAGAGGACTGCATGTTTGAGATCAGCCTCAGCAACTTCGTGAGACTCTGCCTCAAAAATAAAAAGGATGTAACTCAGTGATAAAGCACCCCTGGGTTCAATCCCCAGTACCAAATAAAATGAAAACAGAAGGATAGGACCTTCAAATTATTATGAGTTAACACTAATGTAAGAAATGTATATATTTCTAAATAGCAAAAGTTAAATTATTTAGTTATTTTTAATTAGGGTGAGAAAAATACATCAAATAGAGCAATATAATAAATATACCTGCTTGCAATATCATAATATTAATATGAGCTTAACTCACACAGTAAAATTAGAATATTTTAAATTTAACTCACAAAATAAAACTTAACAATATTCCATAATCAAGAGGCATACCAAAACAAATTAAATCAGAAAGACTAAAAACAAAGGAATGAGTGAAAGTGTACCAGGCAACTACAACCAGTAAGAAAACAAAGGTAGTGATAATTACATCAGATAAAAATAAAATTAAAACTCAAAAGCATTAAACATGAAAAACAAGTGCATTTTTTAATATGGAAAGCCAAATTTCACACGAAATTCACATCAATTAAGATTATCTAAGGACTGGGAAACTCAGTAACGATCTATATAAAGCAAAAACTGCCAGAGATACAAAGAGTTATAAATGAAAATATAGTAAGTATTGTTAATATGCCTCTCTCACGACAAGATGAATTAAGTGGGAAAAAAATAAGTAAGTTCATTGAAAACATAAAGAACATAACCAATGTGGCAGTTCTTGTGTATAAATATCAGTCTTTACACCTTGATAACAAGGAATATACTTCCCTCTCAAGCATACGTGAAACACTAAAAAAAAAAGAAGAAGAACAAAAGGAGGGAGGATATATTTGGTCACAAAAAAAATCAGAAACTGCCAAAAACAGAAACATTACAAACCAAGATTCCTGATTACAAAGTAAGATAGATAAAAGTTGACAAAAAAAAATTAAAGATCTTTCCAGTTAGAAATTTTAAAGCCTTCTCTTTAACAATAGTGGGTAAAAGAAGATATTTAACCCAAAGTCCCAGAATTCTAAAGGTAATAATAATGGAATTGCTATATATAAAATGTGAGTTATATGGTATATATTTTAAGCAGTGATCAGAAGAAAATTTGGAGCCTTAAAGCCATGTACCAATACAGCCAAAAGAATAAAAATTAATGAATTAAATTCCTGTTCCAAAAAATCTAAAGACTGATACTAAAAATGTTGGTGAAGATATGGAGCAACTGAAAACAGCATGGATTGCTAGTGGGGTGAAGCTTGGAAAACTACTGGGCAGTTTCTTATAAACTTAAACATAGAGTTCTCATAAAACCATGTGATGACACTCCTAGCTCTTTATATATTCAAATGAAACAAAAACATGTTCAATACAGCAGCTTTACTCATAACAGCAAAAAGAAAAATAATGGAAACAATCCAAATACCCATCAATTGATAAATGGATAAATTAAATACAGAATGTCCCTACCATAGAAAATCAATTTTAATAACAAGGAAAAAGTTGCTGGCAACGAACAATAACATGGATGAATTCATGCATTATGCTCAGAAAAAGAAGCCAAGCTCAAAGGACTATTGGCATCCACTAAGAGTTCACTTAAATCTACCCTATCTTTCCCACTGATTGCAACTAAAATTTTTGGACAGAAAATGTAAAGCAACTATTTGAAACTCTGGAAAGCAGATTTTAGCAGGTGTGTTGCAAAGGGTACTAAAAACTCAAAGAAAGACCAACATCGTATCTCGCAGAGTAAAGTAATTCCTAGGAAAAACCGGTACAAAGATATATAATTTTAAAGCCAGTAAATACTTACTGAGCCCTAAAAGCTGGATGTGATATCAAAAGACAGCTTAACAGAGAAATCAGGGCTAGAGACAGACGGAGAGCCCTGCTTAAACAACCCTGATCCCAGTGACCGCACATGCTCACAAGAGTGCTTCTCAAGAGTGGTATTAAAGGCTTCAAGTTGCAGAAGAAATACATTTCACCAAAATAACCCAACCAGGTCACTCAGCAAATAAGTTAAAAACAACACAAGCCAACCCCAAAGACAGAGATATTGCTGTTCATATGTTCATGTTGCTACAACATTATCTAAAATCTCTGGGTTCAAGAAAAAGTTATGTGACATGCAAAGAACCAAGCAAATATGATCCACTCACAGGAAGAGAACAGTCAACAGAAACTGATAGAGAGAGGGTCAGAAGTCAGACTTGAACAGGAAGATTAGTAAGGATTATGCAATCTGAAGGATACAGAGAAAGAGGAAGAAAAATGAACAGCAACACAGAAATACTGGACACCACTAAAAGAACATCAACATATGTACAATGGGAGGATGAGAAGGTGAGGACCAAAAAAATGAGCAAAAAAAGTTCCATACTGCCAGGAAACACAAATATTATATAGTCTAATCATATTAATGGTAACGTTAAGTATAAATGGTCTGAAATGGGAGGGATCAAGCATTTCATATAAATGGTCAGCAAGTAGTTTAGGCTTTTCAGAACCTATAATCTCTCTCCTTTACATATTGTTCTATATTTGTTTACTTACAACTCCTTTAAAATATGAAAATTACTTTCAGCTAATAGGAAGTATAGAAACAGGCCACAGGTTCTAGTTTGATAACCCTGGGTGAAACACATCAGGTAAAAAGCAGAGGTCATCAGACAGGGAGGAAGCTATGCCCAATATGCTGATGTCTAGGAGAAATCCACATCATTTATAATGACACAGATAGGTTAAAAGTAAGATGCATTCAAAAGATACCCCATGTCCATACAAAGGAAAAGAAAGATGGAGTGTCCATATTAATATCAGGGAAAAAAAATGGACTCAAACCATAAAAATTACCAGGATTAAATGTGGACATTACAAAATGATCAAAGGATCAGTTTTCAGGGTATGCTTAACAATTTTAAATGTGAATTAATCTAACAACACAGTATTCAAACACATGAAGCTAAACTGATAGAACTGAGGAGCAAATGTTAAGTCCAAGGTTACAGCTGGAGGCTTTGAACCTCCTCCTCAGTAGCCATTAGAGCAATAGAGAGAAAATCAGCAGAGACGAATCTAGCATGAATAGCACCAAAACAACCTGAGCTTAACAACAGTTATAGGAAAAACAGAGTACATATTCTCAATAAACATGAAATATTCTTCAAACCAATGTCCTGAATCATAAAACAGATATTAATGAATTTAAAAGAATCAAAATCATATAACATTCTCTGATCATGATGGGATCAAAATAGAAATTAATCACAAAATAGTAATAAGAAAATATTCAAATATTGGAAACAAAACAGTGTACTTTTAAATACCCATGGGTAAAAGAGAAATTCAAAGGAAAGGTATTAGTCTCCTCAGGCTGCTATAACAAAATACCATCAACTGAGTGACTTAACCAATAGAAACTTATTTTTCACACTTCTGGAAGCCTATTTAGGTGCCAGTAGATTTGGTTCCTGGCTTGAGCTCACTTTCTGGCCTGCAGAAGGTCACCTTCTTGCTGTGCCTTCTTGTGGTAGAGAAAGAGAGATCTGGTCTCATTAAGTTTCCAATCCCATCATGGCTATACCACTCTCATAACCACATTTAAATTTGATTACCTCCAATGACCCCACCTCCATTCCCAGAACACTAAGGGTTAGGGCTTCCACATAGGAACTTGGGGAGGACACAAATATTCATTCCATAACAGGACCTAAATATTTTGGAAATTAAGTGAAAATGAGTTATTTAAAATTAAGTGAAAATGAAAATACATCAAGATTTATAGAAAGCAGCTAAACCAGCCTGGAATGTACAGGCTGGTACAATTAAATGCATGTATTAGCAAAAAAAGAGAAAGATCTGAAATTAATCAAAGAAACTTTTATGTTAATAAACTATGGAGGAGGGAGAGCAAAGCAAAACCAAAACAGAAAAAAAATGAAATAAATTTAAAGTCAAGAGCAGAAATAACAGAAATTAAGTGGGAAAAAACAATGAACCCCCAATAGGTTGTGTAGAAAGACTGATTGATCTGATAAACCTCTGGTCAGGCTGATCATGCCGATATAAATCCATCCTGTGCTCTGACTTAGGGTAGAGATCCTTAGGTCTTCAGATTCTGTGACCTTAGCTCTTTGGACTGCGTCTATAACTCTCTACTTCCATCTAATGTCAGAGTATGAGCAATGCATTGAGCTCCTTCTGAAAAAAGCTCGAACCTCACTCAGTGGAAGGAGTGCTTTTGACACATACAAGCAACAGGGTCTGTGGAAACATTGCCATTTGAGGCAGAGTGGACTCGCAAGTTTCGCACACCAGGGGCGATCTGCTTGTAAGCCTCACTTTAATTCTAGTTGGTGTCTGCCTTGGATCTCTCTCTGGTCTCTGACTCTCTGGCCTCCTTCCAGAATCCACAGCTTCACTTTCCAAAACTTGATGTCAACAACTGCACTGCAGGAAGGTCAGAAAAGCAAGTGATTTGGCTAAGTTGGTTTTTCTTTAGAAGAAGCTTCCAACTTCCTTTGATATGTTTTTAAACTCATCCAGTCTTATAAGTACTCAAACCCAGGACATTTCTATCTGATAAAAAGTCTTCACTTGTTCAGCAGCTCTGTAAATCTCTGCCTTGAAGAATTTGTAACAGGACGGAGAGGACACAGAATAAATACATACCATAGCAGA
>JAJEJO010001075.1:19490-52329 GCA_020662805.1 Glaucomys volans
AATCTTTACACCAAGAATGCTATATAATTTTAGAGGAAGGGAAGATCAGTGAGAATTAGAATGGCTTCGTATGCCAGTTTAGACCTAGAAGAAAATGAAAATTGCCTTGAAAATGGGAACCATGTGAATAAAAGCATCCAAGAGGCAGGAAAGAGGCTGGTAGTACAAAATGCATATTTGAGAAGAAATGTGGTGTGAGCATTAACACTAAGCAGGGAATTAAAAGTTGTGGCTGGTGGCTGCCAGGACCTGGGGGTGGGCAAGTGTGAAGGCACAGCAATGGGTGTGGAGTTTCTCTTTTGCAGGGTGAAAAAAGTTCTGGAGACAGATGATGGTGATGATGGCCTGACACAGGAACATACTTAATGTCATTGGACTAGGAACTGAAAGCACCTCAGATGGTAGATTTTATGTGATGGTGCATTTTTACCACCATTCAAAAATTGAAAAGAAATTACTCCATTTTGGATACAAAAATCTATGTTTCATTGTGTTTCTGTGTTGTTGTAAGAGACACATTCTTTTTTTCCTGGCCTTTCCATTCTTTTTTTCCTGGGTAGGAAAATAATCAGTTCTTTATACAGGATTACCTACCGGTATTTGAGATATAGTTTTCTTATTAGAGAAACACTTTCTGTTGAAACAACTTTTCATGAAAATTTATATAAAAGGAAAGAAATAGCATAAATCTCTCATAAAATTTAGGTAATTATATCTTTTGTCTCCAATATTCTGGGGAATGTAGATAATATATCCATCCCACTCTCTAGAGTTATAAGGTAGCTTACATTTGTATACTTTCTCCTTCGTGTTGAGGATAAAGAAATTGAGGGCTGTTGCAGGCCAGGCTACGTGGGCAATGACCAAACAGACTCCATTTTACCCTAAGACTCCATGTCCTTGTAGGAACTGCTTCTCCCCTGGGAACACCCCACCTCTGCACCTCTGTACCCATCAACAGTTGTTTACATAGCATGTTTGTCAACACAAAATGGCAATTTTTATATAAGGCAAAATTGTTCTCCTTTTGGTTCCTGTTTTTCTTGAACAAGGTACCCTGTCAGAGAACAATTGTGAAGATGTTAGTAACCATTTTTTAATTTGTACCTGACTAAGGTCATTTTGACCTTCTTCCCCTTCTAATTATAATTTTACATCTTATGATGTTAGTTTGTAGTTTTGAATCATAACAATGGCCACTTGTGATTAATGTACACAAGTAATAGGTTTTACTTATGGTGTAAAAACCCCTGCAACCCTATGCTCTGAGTTGTTCTCTCAATAGTCATTATGGGCACTGAGTGAGACAGTCAGCCAACCGGTTAATAAAGACTCTCAGATTTGGACATCTCAGGGTGATGGGTCTGTTCTTAAATTGTGCCCCACAATAAGGCCCAATGGAAGCTGAATGATATGCCCAAAATCATCTGTGGAGCTGGTGGAAGAACTTGGACAAGAACCCAGGTCTCCCAAATCCCTGCTCAATATTCCTTTGGCCAGGACTACTCTCTAAAGCACAGTCTTCTTCATGAATAATTCTGTATATTTGTATAGAAGCGTCCTGTAGGAATTACACTGATCAAAAAAAATCCCTCTGGGGAAAGAAATTTCTTGTTCCAGAAAAAGGACACAGGCTACTACATTCCAAATTAATTGCTGTATTTGTGTATTACTCATTTCAATTAGCCTATCAATCTATAAATGACTATAAGGCACAGTTATAATGCTGGGCTCAGAAAGTACCCTTAAATAGAGGTAATCACTTCAATATTATTGAAAGCATTACTTTTCTATGTAAAAAAAAAATCATCATTTTTAAATCTGGAAAACTTTGTGACTTACAATCCATAAATTATATTTGCCCCCAAATCATTTGCAAAATCAGAAAGAAGTGAAAAAGAACCGAAGGTTACGTGACTCCTTATGTTTTGCATCTGCAGTTCTCTTGCCTATTCCTTGGTAACTGTAAAATTGGCTGATGTGTTGAAGTTGTTCAGCACTGTAACAGTGCGGCTTTCCCCAGTAGTCCTCCTTGTCTTTTATACTGAGGGTAAAGAAATGGAGACCCAAGGATGCTGAGGGGTGTGCACAAGACCATCCATGGGACTGGTGGAAGAACTGGGACAACCCCGGTCTTCAAAAGCCACACTCAAAGAACCTCTATGACGTTTATAAAGAGGAACAGGTACTTTATTTTCCATCCTCTTGGGTATAACTAATGACCCTTAAATAAGATATGCAGAGTGACCTGTATACAAGCAGGGTAGTTGAAAAGAGGTCACATGTTCTCCTCACTGATGACCGCTTTGCATCCATTCACATAGTACCCACGTTTTCCAAGGTTGCTGGAGCAAGTGGATGTTCTGTGTTCTGGGATGAAGAGGGACCTGAACTCAAAATGGAACTAATCCCTCTGAAAAGTCAGGCTCAATCTCTGTGCCAAATCATTGCTGGCCACTGGTGACTGCACTTGGCAGTCCAGGGAGGAGAGGAACGGAATACTGGAGTTAACAGATGAGAAAAATCCACCCTAAATAGCACACAAAGTATTCACCATATTAAGAAAGGATACAGAAAAGACTTGCCCTTGAAATATCCCTTTTTTTTCTTTTTGCAGAGAAGAAAATTTTCCAGAATTTATATAAGATAAAAATTGTAATTATGAATCTGTCAGATATAGCATAAAACATCAATTACTGGTTTGTGATAAGTAATAGAATCACATTCAGTTTGTTTTGATGGCACAGATGGTGCAATTTGGCTGTATGGCATTGTGACGGTTGTTGTTGGACTGCCTTACACAATTACTAAACCCCAGTAATTTCCGTGTGAGACTCTGTGATTCTGGTAGCTAGCAATAACGAGGCCCAGGTTGGCGAAAGACTCCCTCAGGCACTGTTAGGTGAGACTCAACACCAAAGCCACCTTTCCTTAAAAACTGCTATTGTTAGCACAACAATGTAAAAGTTAGCCTATAAATAGGAAGCCAACTACATTCTAATCACCAAGGTGCAATAAAATGACAACTCCTTGGAGGAGCCAAAAACTTTTTAAATACAGTCATGCATCACTTAACAACAGGGATACATTCTGAGAAATGTGTCATTAGGTGGTTGTCATTCACGTTTGTGCAAATACCATAGGTTGCACTTGCACAAATGAAGAAAGCTACCACATCATTAGACCATATGATGTATGGAATTACTGTCAAATATGTGGTCCATTCTTGGGCCAAACATCATTATGAGGTGCATGCCTATAGTTTTTGTGTCAAAGAAGAAATAATAATATCAAAACTGAAATTTCAGACAATTTAGGAATTACTGACAATGAGGCTTACGTGTGTGTGTGTGTGTATGTGTGTGTATGTATACATATATATACACACACACACATTTTGTGAGAAAAACCAGAAGAAAATTCATAGTTATGAGTGCTCACAGTTGAATAAGAAAGAGGTAATGAGATAAACATATACCTTAAAGAAGTAGGGGATAAAAAGCATCCTGAACCATTGAAATATGGCTATTACATCAGTGGAACACCGAGGCCATGATGTAGAAAAGAATATTCCAGAGTATTTTGTTGATTACTATAGTTCTACTTGTACCTAAATGGCACATGCCCAAAAAGTGTTAAGAGACCAAGGTACAGGATTGCTGATGTAGTATGCAACCATTAAAGTTTGCTTTTACTTTTTCAGGTTAAAATATGAAGGAGAGGGAAAGTGGGGCATTTCAGGTCAAGAATAGGACAATGACTTACAGTTTACCAATTTTGTATAGTATTGCTTAAATCCATTTTTATCTTTAAAGAGATTTTTTGCCAATCTATTATTGAGACTGTATTATTTATTCAAGTACATAAATTTAAAATAAAAGCAGTCAGGGGATCAACTCCACTTAGCATCTTGGGTTTTATTTCCTTTGAAGAGAGAGAAAGTTCTTGTTGGCTCTCCCCTTCCACCTCTCCTTTTCCTTTTCCATCTGAAAGATGAGATTCTATTTCTTTACTCCTCTACAGTCAATGTCCATTTTCTTTCATAATGATACTGCCATTTATTGGTGACGAGTTCTGCTTCCTCAGATGTTGAAGTATAACACCAGAGAAGCATGCCAAGGCAAGCATATTAAGTAGGTTTTAATTAAAGGTAGTAACACAGACTTGTCTGAGGAGGGAGACGGGGGCCATGGCTAGTGTTCTGATATCCCAAGAAGTGAGTGTGCCCTGCATCTTTTATAGATTAGAATCTCCTTTGTTCTCCTGCTCTCTCCCCCCTTAATTCTCTCCTTCCTGTCTACGTGACTAGGCCCAGGAGATGCCAGTGAGATGGCAAAAAGGTGAGAAGCAGATGGGCAGGGGGAAGGACCAAATGGAGTGATTCAGGCAGGTAGGGGTCCAGGGGGCATTAATTAGCAATTGCTTGTCTGCAGCCTCTTGAGTGGGGTAGAATAAGCAGCTAACTTTGGTGATTAAAGGGCTCTGGAGACACTGACCTTCCAATCTCCCAGGGGCAGTCTCCAACTTCCAAGACTCAGATGGCCTCCATTTGCTTGATTGGACCAGATTCCCTATTCTACACTAACTGCCTGTCCTCAGTTCTGGCTCCAATAACATCATTTTCCAATCTGAAAGTGACACTGTGGATAAGCAAGTTTCTATGTTTCTCTTTTTCCTTGGATTCTGTATTAGGGTTCTCTAGAGGAACAGAACCAACAGGAAGTATGATTATAAAAAGGGTATTTGTTAGATGGGCGTATGTGACCAGAAGCTGGATAGTCCACAAGGGCCATCTGCAGGCTAGAGAGCTGGAGGAACCAGCATCTGCACAGTCCAAGAGATTGAAGCCTCAGAACAAGGCCGAGACCCCAACCTGAGACCAAAGGCTTCTGGAAACTCCCTGGAGAATCACAGGCAGTCTGCTTTGGAAGAGTGAAAAAGTGAGAGTTCAATATCCTGAGATGATGGAAGCAGATATCAAGCACCCAGGCAAGAATAATCGAGCTTACATCTGCTACCACTTCCTTTTCTTCCAAGTTTTATTCCATTCAAGCCACCATCCTATTGGACAGTGCTGCCCACACTCAGGGAGTCTCTCTACTTCAGTTGACTATCTCACATGCCAATCATCCCTAGACACACCCTCATTGACACACCCAGAAGCCTCTTAATCATCGGCATCTCTTAATCCAATCAAGTTGATGCTTCTTATTATCCATTACAGATTCCCACCCACATTCTTTCCATTTAAAAGCAGTACAATTTGACTACACAGGAGTATTCTTCAATGAAATGTAATAATGTTCAGGGTGTTGAATTTTTCTCATCCACATTGACATCTTTCCTTTCGGAGGATTTTAAATGTTTTCTAAATTATTTTACAGTTTTGTACAGTATTGCTTAAATAAAAATATTTCCACAAATCCCATGCAAATTATTTAATGCCCATGAAGGTACTATTTTAGCAATGTACACCTATGTGAAATTAATTGGTAGGTATGTGTAACTGTTTAAGTTGGCTATGGTTAACAACTAAATCTACCAAAACATAACACAGAAACTAATAATGACATTGCAACTCATAAAAGCAGTATTTATTACAGTTTGAGTTTTAAGTCTTTTGCTTAATTCTTTTATTCACAGTTTCTATTCACACTTTTTATTTCATATTCTCTGCACACCTGAGCCTCTCTCAGCTTTAGGAGAGGTCACTTCCTCCAGCTATTGGCTCCCCAAAATTCCACCCCAGTTTTAATTCCTACTGGAAATGGTTCAGAAGTTGACATGTCACAATCACTGCTCAGTTATTAAGAGGAAGTACCCTGAGGAGCGGAGGGCCAACAGTGCCTGGCTCTCCTGTGTAAAATGCAAAGGCAATTTTCCTCCCTTGCATGCAGTTAGAATGAGCACTGCCTCCAAGTGCAAGGTCAAATTGAGCTCCCTGCTTGCTTGAATGTTTACACCTGAAAGAATAGTGACTCCCCTTTCCAAAAGGCTTCAAATGAATCCATTCTGAAGCTGTTATTCCCTACCTGGGATTTTCCTTTGGATTTCTGCAACCATCTGTTTTAGTCAGTTTGTTTTCTTGAAACATAATACCATAAACTGGATGGCTGACAAACAGCAGAAGGAGTCTCACTATAATATTGTTCTCTAGTCATGGGATATAACTAGGGAAAACTTTATAATGGGATTCTGTTCTACCTATTTGTAACTAAATCTCCAGATGTATAGAATTTCACTTACATCTAAACAAAAAGTATAATTACAGCAATGTTGCAGCATGCAAACTTTTGATAAATAGTTTGCTCAAAAAAATGATTCACATATTTTTTCTGCTTATATCTGTACCCGTCCTAGTGGCCTCCCAGTCTGCCCCTGGTCTTTGCCATATGAATTACTTTGACCAATTAGACTTTAGTGAATGAGACACAGCAAACTTGAAAATGACTTGTGCACTGGAGCCTGTCCTTGTGATATTCTTGGCTCTCCTTCAACCCTATGAATAAGCCTAAGATTCTGGATGATGAGAGAAACACCCTAGACAATTTCCAACCAAGTCCCAGAAGCAGACACCAGCCAGTGTCATGGCACTCATATGAGTGAGCCCAGCCGAGATCAGCGCAAGACCATCCAGCCAAACCCAGACCAAACTGCCAACTCATTGAATCTTAAGCTAAATTAATGGTTATTGTCATAAAAAACTGTTTTCATTTTGTTACACATCAAAAGCTAATCGATGCAATGAAAACTCACAACTAAGAACTTTATGGCTTACCTGTTTAAACACAATTAATATTTGTGCATTAAAGTACCTATAATGGAGTTGTTAAAAAATATTCAGATTAAAGAAAGATTCCACAAGTCAAATTATTTTATATTAAATAGACTACATCATGGTAAAAATGTGAGTGTACACCACAGACAGAGATCACTGGGAAAATGATGTCAGAATACCTCAAAAAATATTAAGGCAGGTTGAGCCAAAATGACCGATGCTTCCGTGAAGCATCACCCCATCCTATAGGATTCCCTTGTGAAATGAGGTAAATTTAAACTTATTTGTTTAAACACTAATATAATTCTGTGGTAGAAATCTGAATTACAGAAAAGGAATTTACCAGAGCATTTTAAGTCAGACAAATCAATGGTTAACAAAATGAGGACATGAAAGGAATCTGCTAAACCAGATACAACCAATAAGTAAAATGATTTGCCATTGATTATTCACGAGGACAATGCCAGCGAGGCACAAGGGTGCTAACAGATAGGAAAAGAAATGTGAAGGGAAAGAATGAAAGAATTCCAGTCTTGACCAGCAGGCCCTGTTAAGCAGTGAGCAGTTGGTTGGGCAGAAGAGGAAGAAGCAGAGAGAGAGGTTTTCAAATGCTGAAGTCTGTGGGTTGTTTGCTGATGACTCAGCCTTCTGAGGCAGGCAATTCCCTGTGCAGAGCCCTCTCAGCAGCTCTAAGGGGAAGCTAATTGTTAATTGCTAATTCATCTCACCTAGATAAATGAGTCTGTCTGCTCCAGTAGGAGAAGGCAGTGACTGTAAAGCCCAAATCAGAGTTCAGTGGCCAGATGTGACAGTTCATAATGAGGGCTCCCTGGGGATGCACTAAGGGTGTAATGCCACCTGAGACCACTCTCCAGGAGACATAAAAACAGGAGGAGCAGAGGTTCAATGATGAAAGAACAGAAAGACTGCACATAAGCATATCAGTGAGGGTGACCCTATTATATATTGTCCAAACTGGAACAAGTTTCAGAACACAAAGGTGTGCCATTGACAATTCTAATGGAGCTACAGGTGTGAGCTAGAAGTGTCACAGGTTTGGAGTGAAGAGTTCACAGGCTGATCATATGTGCATATGTATCAGAATCAAAGAAAATCCAAAAGGAAAATATTGTAAAGCAATACAATGGAGATCAAGAGGAAGATGGAAGAAGACTGTGACTTAGAAAGAAACAAAAAGACAACCTAGAGTCACTCTCTGAGGAAGGAATAGTCTACAGTCTTCCTATCAAGGGGGGACTTACAGCCTCTCAGAATCCAGAAAACTAACAGTCAATTCAGGAAGAAGAGATGCATCCTGGGAGTGGCTGACTTGCTGCCAAGAGATTCCACTGCTTATGAAGCAGCTGCAGAGAAAGTGGGCAACGGTTCCTGGTTCAGATGTTTAGGAAAGGAAACAAAGCCTTTTGTGTTATATTTTCAGTAAGGCATTGGGTGCCAACTCTCGGTTAAACACTTCTCTGGATGATAAGATAGTAGATGGACAGACAAGGTCTGCACCCTCTAGAGTGTATTTTCAAGCAGTAAACACAATATATACATAAGCACATGAAGTCATCATCATGGTAAGGGCTAGAAGGAAATTAAAACATGGATATAGAGACAGCATCAATGATGTTGTGTGAAATGATAAATTGTCTATAAGGAGAGCCCTGAGAAAATGAGTTTTGAGCTAAACTGGTCATACAAAGATCTTGGGGCGAAGAATAGTTCAGACCGAAGAAGCAGTGATCACAATGTGTCCCACAGCAAAATCAATGTACCTGGAGTGAAGGGAGCAAAATAGAGCATGATGCAAGTGACTGGAGAGTTGGGGGTGGAGTGGACATAATGTAAGAACCGAGGACTTCATCTGAGTTTTCCCAGAAGCAATTAAAGTTTCTCTGCAAAGGAGAAACATGATCCAATTTACCTCTGAAACATCGCACCCTTGTTGTTCCCCAGAGAACAAACTGTAACCAGAAAAGAGGAGAACTTGGAAAAGTCAATGGATTGTTGCAGTCATCCACTAGGTACATGATTTGAATTGGTGAAAATTTGGATAAGCTTTTGGGTTAGGCTATGTTTTATTATGGTCAAGATATGGAGCCTGCGAGAAAAAGGAATAAAAAATGAACTTGCTTTTACTTAGCCACCTGGGAGGATGACTCAATATATAGAATATTCGGGGAAAGTAGGTTTACTTCTGCCTTGTAAATATTAAACTTCAGATAACTATTAAACATCCAAACACAGACATCAAAGAAGTAATGTATCTATAGCCCTGAATCTCAAGGGCAAGACCAGAGCTATAAATTTTGGAATTATTGAATAGAAATGTCATTTAAACTAAAGGACTGAATGAGGTTAGTTATGGAGAAAGAGCAAATAGAGAGGAGCCAACTGTGTGGAACCCTGAAATTTAAAAGTCACATTGATGGAGCCAGCGCAGGCAACCAGGAGGGGCAGCCAATGATGTAGAGAGAAAGCAAGGTGTCCCGGAAGCCAAGAAAAGATGGTGCACTTATAGCAATCAGCAACATCTACATGCTGCAGAGTGATTAAGAGTACAGACACACAGCCTTCGGGTTTTGCCACACAGAGATGAATAATAACATGGACAAGAACAGCTTCAGTGGAATGGTGGGGACAGATGCTCCACTGGAGTGGGTTGATGAGGTTAAGAATTGAAGACTGGGACTTCAGACACATTTTTTCAAAAGTTTTGTTTCGACTCTTATTTGCTCCTATAGATTCACGTGAGATGAATTCTAGTGCTGGTAGAGTCTGGAGATTGTTGTCCAAGTCCCTTTGGATAGCTAAGCAGAGAGCTGACTTAGCAGGTCTGAGCTACCTCAACAGAATAGGCTGTTACCAGTTGCTGAGCTCCAAAAACTCTCCCTTCCATCAAGACCACATCTTGATTCTAGTTTTAATTTGCACGTTCTAATCATACATATTCACAGGTAAACTATATGATTTGGCACATATATACATGTATAATGAGCAAATAGAGTAATTAGCATTTCCACTGCCTTCCACAGTTCTCCTTTCCTTTGTGTTGGGAAACTTCAAACTCTTCTAGTTCTTCATAAAATACATAAGTTGCTGCAAACTATAGTCACCCTTTTGTGCTGTGGGACACTAGAACTTATTCCTTATATCTAATTTTATTGCAGTATCTGTTATCCAACCTCCCTCTGTCTCCCTTCCCCCCTGCCCTTCCTAGCCTCTGAAGCCCACTATTGAACTCGTTTTCTCCATGAGATTGCCTTTTAAAGGTTCCACACATGAATGAGAACATGCAGTATTTGTCTTTCTGTATCTGGCTTATTTTACTTAACATAATGACCTCCAGTTGTATCCACAAATGGAAAGCATTTTATTCTTTGTGACTGAACATTATTCCCTTGTGTGTGTGTGTGTGTGTCATATTTTCTTTGTTCATTCATTCACTGATGGACACTTCAGTTGAGTCCGTATATTAGCTAATGTAATACTACTACAAACATCATGGGAATGTTGGAATGTCTTTGAAATGCTGATTTCATTTCCTTTGGATATAAACCCAATATGGTGTTGCTGGATCATCTGGTCATTCTATTAGTTTTTTTGAGGAATCTCTATACTGTTTTCCATACTGACTGTAATAATTTAAATTCCCACTAGCCCTTCCTTTTCTCTACATCCTCAGTAGCACTTTTTTATCTTTTTGATTATAGCATTTTAACTGGAGTAAGATGATATCTCATTGTGGTTTGAATTTACATTGCCCTGATAACTAGTGATGTTGAACATTTTTCATATACTTGTTGGCCATTTGTGTATCTCCATTAGATAAGGATTCATTGAGGTCATTTCCCATTTTTAATTAGATTGCTTGCTTTTTGCTGTTAGATTTTTTAGTCTCATATAGTTTGAATATTAATCCTTATTTCGTGAATAGTTTGCGAATATTTTCTCCCATTGCATATGTTGTCTCTTCAGGCTTTTGGTTGATTCCTTTTCTATGCAGAAGCTTCTTAGTTTGATACTTTCCCATTTGACTGTTTTTTTTTTTATTTCCTGTGCTTTGGGGATTTTATCTAAAAAAAAAAAATCATTACCCATACCAATGTCTTGAAGTATTTATCCTATTTTCTTCCAGTAGCTTTATAGCTTCAGATCTTATATTTAGGCCTTTAACCCATGTTGGGATAAAACTTGTATATGGTGAAAGATAGGGATGAACTTTCATTCCTCCACAAATAGATATCCAGTTTTTCCAGCACTCTTGTACAAGTGACTATCCTTTTCACCATGTATGTTTTTGGTCCCTGTCAAAAATTAGCTGGCAATAGATGCATTTATTTGTTTCTGGGTTCTCTATTCTGTTGCCTTGAAGGGTACTTTTCAAATAGAAGGTTCTCATGCTTACATTGTTGTGCAGATAAGGGTTTGGCAAACTATGGCCCCATGGGCAAAACGTGACCCATCTATTGCTTCATAAGCAAAGTTTCATTGATACACAGTACTCATTAATGCATATATTGGCTATGGCTGCTTTCATACTACAAAAGCAGAGTTGAGTAATTGCAATAGACCATGTCACCTGCAGAACTAAAAATGTTTGTTTTCAAGCCCTTTACAGAAAAAATTTGCCAACTATGATTTAGATAACAAGTCCCTATAAATATACAATCCTTATAAATAGAAATGTGTAGTCTCTATAGATATAAATGTATAGGATCTATAACTATGGAGAGCATGACAGAGGCAGGGTCCTCACCACTGGATCATTGGCCATGGTGCATCCAGTCCAGCTCAGTCCACCTACACCCACTACTTGGGCATCTTCTAGTAAGTCCTATTTTATGTCTGTGCCACTGTAATTCTAGGGACCTATCTCTTTGATCCTGTTCCACATGAAAGCTAATGATGGAACCATTTCTTCCATGCTATACTGGGCTTTAAAAGGAAAGAATATAAGAAGCAAATTGTGAATTATTAGAGAATATAGTTTAGATATACATATAAATATACAGATACAGATATAGATAGATTTTCTAGATAAAAACTTACAGTTCTAAAAACAGGAGGGTTTTGGCTAAGAATGTTATCATAGATGATGCAAAGATATACTTGATTAGAGTCCTGAGACTAGGTGACACTGTAACCGATAAAATTGTGTGGAGAGAGAGCAAAATGTACAGAATATACTTCAGGAAAATATAAAGCTCCTGGTTCGGCATCCAAATTACTGTTTTTCCTGTGTTTCCCCCAGGGTACAAACACAAATAACTAGCTAAATTGAGGTCAAACTACCAACTCCATTGTCAATAAATCTGGATCAGAGGTAATTGCAATTGCAAAGCCTCCCTTATCACTTCTTGAACCTACAGCTTGCTAAGTATGCAACCCTGAGGTACTCATACAGACACAGCCTTGAAGAAACTAAAACTAAGAGAGAGGAACGCTGCCAGTCCCTGCCAAACTTGGAATCATGAAAGTAGTAATGACATGTTTCAAGTCATAGGAGCCACAGTGGAGTGGCCATGCTCCCTGATCCTGGGACTCACAGGCTTCCAAGCATGTCCCAGTCTCACCAATTGAATTAGAATCACTCTCCTTGTTGGAGGAAGAAGTTTCATACAGTTCTCTCCAATCCTGCTTCCTGCTGAAGAATGGAACAGAAGTAAGTAAAAGAATACATCCATAATATTCCACTAACACTGGGCTGGATGAGCTATGGGTGTTACTGTTGACTCTTTAGCTTTAGGCTTTAGCTAAAATTGAAGTGATCTTTTTTCTTGTCTCTCTGGAACTTAATACTCTCATAGTGACAGCATGGAAAAATGAGCTCTTTTTTCCAGAGGCCCAGAGCCAAGCTTACCTATGCTGTCCTACCAAGCCTTCCTCTTTTCTACCAGATCTTCCATAATCAGGGACTTTTTCCAAATTCATGTCTTCCCTAGCCCATCTTTCAGGGAACAAAAGATAAGGAGAAGAGGATCTCCCAAGCTGTCATCTAGTCCTGAGTGAGAGATTTTTCTCTACCCACCAGGAACCTCTAAAACTAGAAGTAGAAAGGGAGGGTAGGGCATGTACCCTTGAGTTTCACCTAGAGGTTATGGGATGTCTCTGACAAAAAGCTTATCATGAGAACAGGAAGAAAATAATTTGCTATTCTGATTGAGAGGACTTTAACTTGAAATTGAAAAGGAAGATGAAATATTCCCAGGAAAAAATCAAAGCAGTCAATATCACTTCTTACATTAAAAAAAAAAAAAAAAGAAAAACGGATGAGGTACCCAGTAATTCAAAGAAGAACATAGCAAAAAGTATGAAAAAAAAATGCATCTATTTTAGCAGGTACACCAAAGCATATAATATAGATTGGGGGGAAAAAGTGAAGGTGAACTAGAGGCTTAGCAGAAATCAATTTTACCTCATAAATATCACTGAGACCTAGTCATATAGAATTCATTATGAGAAATGTGATCAAAAGATATATTTTGTTCAAAAGAAATCCATCAGATAAAAATGGAAGCAAAATAAAATTATAATTTAAAGAATTTGTAACAGAATGTAAGTTTACCAATGTAAGGATGTCAATGCCTAGAAACCTTTTTGATGAAGAAGAATTTCAGGGAAGGCCACCTTCCTAGTGGAGGTATTCCATAATAGGTGTTGCTGCATAACTATATATTTAATGGATTTTTTAAATGGACTGGAATAATGATTGAGTCATAAAGGATATTGGAAGGGGACCCTACTCTTGCCTTCATGTTTCCATAAAATAACTTCAACTCTAGGAAGGGAAGCATGCCCGTAAAACTCTTTATCTCTTCTCCCTACCTTTTATTCAGTCTCTTACTTAGGAAGAGGAGTGAGCTATTTGGTAAAAATAGATTCTGACATCAGTTGATTTAATTTTTTGACTAGAAAAAGATAATGACATAAGAGTCAAGTGTACACGTTATCTTTATCTCTTTGATCCCTGTCTCAGGGCTTGATATGAATGCGGCAGTGATTCGCTTTTCAGATAGATAATTTTCTCTCTCGATAAGAGTTCCATCCAGAAGTTACAGACTACCTCTGACTATAAGAACATCACAGTGACTGATAACTCTCTGCCTTAGAGGCTCCTGTCCCCACGTGGCATCCCAAGATCCAAACCCAAAGAGCAGGTGGTGGAAAGCAGTATTGTTTTTTTCAGGTCGAAGTCACCTGCTCCAGTCCAGAGCTGGTAAAAATAGATACCTGACCTTGGATGTCTGCCTTTCTGTCCATTTCTCACACAGACTCCTAAAATTCTAATAATGGGTACTTGAGTTATTTCCATTTTAGAACTCTCAAGAATTCAAACAATTACTCTACTTTAAAATGTTATTTTCAGTAATCAAGGCACACGGCTCACTTTGGTCTTAAGACTCCTTTTATCTTTCTGGGAAACCTCCGTCCCACATTCTTTTTGACCCAACTCAGATACCACCTCTATCCTTGACTACTATAGTCAACCATAACTTGTGTTTTCTCTAGACTGTAAATTCCATAGAGTAGAACAAATCATATATTTCTTTGTACCTTACTATCATTTTTAACTTGTTCCTATCTCTGTAAATTAAAGTAAAGATCTCAGAGACTGTCTAGGATCCTGTCTCCAATTCACACTCCCCATGTCTTAGATGACAAGGTGTTGGATTTGTCTTAGGCTATTCCAGTTAATGCCCACTGCCATGGCATAAGTATTAAAATGCCAACTCTTATTGTCAAAAGTGCCTTTATTGAAAACAAATGATATAGCCACCCTAAACCCATAGTCAACCTTGCCTTCTTCCTGTGTCTTAACTGAGTCCATATTTTTTGTCATCTTTAAGACATAAGTCCTAGCTCAGACTTCCATTGAGTCTCATCACTGTAACACCTTCTAATTCCTGTTCAAGAAGCACAATTCCCCTTAAAAGCTACCAAAGCAATTGGTCTAAAACTCAAATGCATTTATGTTATTTCCTTATTTTTGAACCTACCTATAGCTCCCCATAGATAAGTCCAAAATTGCAGTGCCTGGTCTCTGATTACATCTAATATCTACAATTTATTTTTGTAAGTTAATTTAGTTACACCAAAATGCAAGTGTTTACATACCTCATGCTGTCTTTCCTCATTTTGCCTCTTCCCATGCTGTTTTCCTTACCTGGAATGCCCTTTCCTACCATTGCCATCTTTCCCCATCTTAGCTGGATGTTATTCATCCTTTGGACTCAGCACAAACATCATCTATACCAGACACCTCCCCTGACCATCCTGACCACCCCTGATTTTGGTGATGGGATCTTTTTCTGTGTTTGCATAATAAATTGTATTCATTCCTTTTGAATTTATACTATAGTATTTATATGGTTTGCATGTTTGCTTTTCTCCAAGACTAAGACATCTTTGGGAATAAATAACCATTTATATGTGATTTGGGAGATCTTGGCCTTGACACAATACCAGTCCATGGCGTGTGGCTCACAATGTTTTTACAACATTTATTATGATATATTTCAAATAAACAGAGAAAAATAATACTGTAGGCACCTGTGTAGGTAACACTTGGGTTTTATCATTATCACTTTCCAAAATTGCTTTTCACGTTCTGTTTATCCCTCCATTCATACATCATTCTATCTGGTTTTTAATGCATTTCAAAGTAAATTAAAGTCATTGATACATTTTCCCCTAAATCTGTCAGCAAGCATAGCATTTTAGTTCATTAGTTGCTTGTATTTTTTTTCTTTTGAGACAAGATTTATGTAGAATGAAATGCATAAATCTTACCCATACATTTTCTAAGTTTTAGCAGATATGTATATCCTGGGGTAACCTATCCATTTTTCATTGAATTGTATTTGCATCTTTGTTAAAAATTAGTTGACTATATTTGTGTTGATCTATTTCTGAGCTCTCTACTGAATTACAGTGATCTATATATCTATTCCTCTGCCAATACCATTCTATCTTGATTAATATATCTTCATAATAACCCTTGAAATGGTTGTTTCTGTTACTATTTCCTTTGAGCAGAAAGAATGACTTTCAACACTAGCTCTAATCCAGATCTACTTAATTTTCTTTTATCTTTTTTCCTAACTTTCTTTTATCTAAAAATGTCTTCATTTTGCTTTCTCGTCTTAAGGGCTATTTTTTTCTGGATAGAGAATTCTGGGTTAACAATTTTCCCTTTCAGCACTTTAAACATATTATTCTAATATATTCTGACCTCATTTTTTTAAATAAAAATATCCTTTTTATTTTTTATTTTGAGACAGGGTCTCACTAAGTTACTGAGGCTAGCTTTGAACTTAAAATCATCCTGTTTCAGCCTCTCCAGTCACTGAGATCAGGCAGCAGAGAGAGACTCCATTCACCAGATACAAATATATACCCCAAAGTCACACCTTAGAGACCCAGCTCCTCCAGGTATGCCACACATCTACCAGCCTTCAGTTACCATTCAGTTAATCCCATGAAGGGATTCAGTCACTGATTGGGTTAAGACTCTATAACCCAACCATTTCTCCTCTTAACTTCTTGCATTGTCTCACACATGAGCTTGTGGAGGACACCTCACACCCAAACCATAACAAGACTAAATCTAATCCTCCTGAATTTTCGTATATCAAGTAATTTTGGATTGTGGTTCACTGGATTTAGTTGTGTTTCTCTACAGAGTATTGTGGTTGATGAATTTGTTTACATTAGCAGGTAATTAGAATGCAGGCCTCAAATTTCAAACTCAGTTTCTTAGATGGCAGTGTCAATCTAATCTGTATGTAGGCTATTTGGAATCTTCCCTTTTATTTATGATTGAGGGTTCAGTCAAACATTTGGCATATGTTCATAGACAAAAGGTGAGACTCCTTTTCTCTTATTCCATTGCTTTCCAGAGGCCATATTGTCCAGAACTTTGTTTTCTGACTCTTCAGACCAGAAAGAATTCAAGGTTTTCTATCAAAATTTCACATTCTACACCTACAGAGGCAAACTGGAGTCTTCACTCAATTTACAAGCTTCCATTTTGGAAGCTCACCAGTGGCCTCCCTTCCTCTAAGTGTTGAATGCCTTCCTGAATCTGCCCACATTCTATTTCTCTCCAGCTCTTCTGGTCAATGTTTTTTGTTTGTTTGTTTGTTTTTCTATAATTTGTACTTGTTATCTGTATTTTTCTAGAGTTTACACTCATTTTCAGATAAGAGCTTGTGCACACATTATTTTCTAATAATTTATTAGAAATTATTTTCTAATTATTTTCAACTTTGTTCATAAATACTTCTCTAATGAAAACCTTATTCTGTTACCTTAAAGACAGATCTTTATCTGTTTATTTACCAATATATCTCAAGTGCCAAAAATGGCCCATGGCATATTTCCAGTGCCCAATAAATATCTGTTGAATAAATGAACAGATGACTGGTTATTATTAAAATGGCTTACATAAATCAACATTTACATCTGCCACATATCTTAATGGACTTCTAAGAAATCTGGCACATACTAAAAAGGAGCATAACCTCCAAACTCTTTTTTAAAAACTAACAACTGTGTTAATACCTTGTTGTATTTGCTTCATCTCTTTTTAAATTAGAATCATAAAAATTAGATATAAGGAAAAATACTCCTTAATATATCAAAATTTTTACCCTAACTGTGGACTTTGATACACACACACACACACACACACACATACATACATATATCTTTTTATCCCAATTATAATGAATCCATTAATATTTTCAGTTTCCTGAAAAGAACAAGGAAACAAAATGTTCCTCTGAAAGAATTCAGTAGGCAAATAAGTGATGAATGTGACATTTTCAGCAAATCTAGTCCCCTCAGCACTAATATATGCTGCAAGTCACTGAAGACAGTATATGGCACCAGGCACTTCCCAAACATACCAGACTGTAGAACACTTATCCTAGAATACCACATGGGACTTTTTCTTGCAACACACTTTGGGGAAAGTTAATATAAAATAACTCTGTATTTCTCATGCAATAATTTAAGCATGAAAAGCTACCCTCTGATGCAGTGAATCAGCTTCCCACCTCTTTAGTTCCCCAAATGAATGGCATACTCTTCCCTTTTCCATTGAGCCTAGATTTCTCTTCTGCCTTTCCATTACATTTGCCTTAAGTAAAGTCAGTCATCATCCTCCGTTATTTACATGTTGATCCAAACATAAAAGAGAATAAAACAGCAGAGCAGAGTGAAGGAGCGATTAAGAACCTGGAGATATAAAAGGCAATTACTTTCGAGAGGATTCGCCCAACACACAGAGCTTTCTTTCATGATTAAATTCTTTTTGAAATCCCAAATCAAAGGTGCAGCCTATGAGAGAGCTAGGAAATCCATAATAAGACAAAAAAAATGTCACCAACGAGCCGTTGTGGTATTACACTGAGTGCTTTTGACAGCATCTGCTACCTAAGCATATGCAGGAAACTGCAAGACATGCTGAACATTTCCTTTGTATACCAAATTCTATAGCGGAGTGCCCAGAGAGAGAGAAAGAAAGGAAGAAATGAGACGCGGTGGGCAAAGTCAAAGCAAGCAGAACTAATGACTCCAAACCACAGCCCAGGTATCTTCACCTCCCCCAGGGGACTGGTGGGAACTATGGCTTTCATTTAGTCCTTTCAGAACTCGATTAATTTTTTTCTGGTTGGCTGGGTAAGGACTATATAGGGGACAAGCAAGGGGCAGGACAAATCCATTTTTAAAACGCTTCAATCAAATCCTGAATAGGCACTGGTAATATTCAAAAGGTTAACAACCATGAGGAATAAGTATCCTTGGGAACCCAGAAGCATTTTCTAATCAAGGACAGAAAAGTCCCAAACTGGATATATCATATATAAGCCCAGTTAATTGATTGCATAGGTTTTGCTCATAAACACATCTTCTATTTTGTGGTATTTACATTTGTCATTTTCACTTTACAGTAACTGATATGAAAAGCAATTTAGGAGGTGTGGTGGAGAAAAAGAGTCAGAGTGATGTGTCCTTATATTTGCCCTATATGGGCAGACAAAAGCCAGAGACTGACAAACTGCAAGTGAGTCTTTATTTGGGGACCCAGAATTCTACTCTGCACCATCTGGGGAATCAGGTGACATCAGTACCCACACTGACCACAGGGTTTGTGTGAACTAGGCATTTATCTTTATCCTTCCTTTAAAAAAAATAATAACTGCTGGGCATGGTGATGCACACCTGTAATCCCAGAAGCTCAGGAGGCTGATGTAGGGGGATCACAAGTTCAAATCCAGCCTTAGCCACTTAGAGAGGCCCTAAGCAACTTAGTGAGACCTGTCCCAAAATAAAAATAAAAAAATTTTAAAGGGGGGCCGAGGATGTGGCTCAGTGGTTAAGTGTCCCTGGGTTCAATCCCTGGTACCAAAATAAAATAAAATAATTTTCTGATTACAAAAGAAATGTTTTTCCAATTAACACAATCATACAAAGCAAAGAGGTAGAATGAAGAAAAAATCACACCAAGTATGTATGTATAATATGGCAAAATACATTCTATTTTCATATATACTAAAAATAACAAATAAAAATATTTTTAAAAAATCATCCCAAGTTCCACTATGCATATATTAGTCCTGTCAAACCTTGCATCCAGGTTTCTGTGATACATAAATCACACACTTTTAAAATGTTTTAAAAATGAATTCTTCTGCATGCTCTTTCATAACTTTATTCCACTAAACTATGTATCATGATCACCTTTCTGTATCAATAACTACATCACAATTTTGAATAACTATAAATCATTTTAATAGTTGCATACATCACATTTCACATGTCGAAAGCCCATTGCTTAATATTCAATTTGCCACTGTTATAAACATTGCATTATGCAAGTATATGCATACTTGCATAGAAATCTTTGCAAACTTTATTATTTCCTTAGAAAAATAAAAAACCTAAATCTGAAACTCCTGGATCAAAGAAAATAAATATTTGAAATTTTCCTACATTTTGGCAGGTTGCATTCCGGGATAAAAAATGTTGTATCAGTGCACGCTCCCACCAGCTGTGTCAGTGCTTGGCATCTATGCTTGGGGTCTGAGACACTTCCCTCAGACTAGGAGCTTATTTATTGCCATAGTTTGTATCTTCGAATGTCCCCCAAAGACTCATATGTGGAAGGCTTGGTCCTCAGCCCATGGCACTAGTGGGAGGTGGCAGAACCTCTAGGAGGTGGGGCCTATTGGGAGGAAGTTAGGTCATTAACGCCACGCCCTCAACAGGGCCAGTGGCACCCAGTCCTTCCTCTTCCTCTCCATCTTCCTCACACCCTGGCTTCCATTAAGTAAGCTGCTTCCTCTGCCACTTCCTCCTGCCATGACCTACTGCCTCACTAGGGAGACAAAAGCAATGAGACAACCAACCATGGACTCAGACCTTCAAAACTGTGAGCCAAAGTAAACCCTTCCTCCTTCTCAGTTGGTTATCTCAGGTATGTTACACTACCAGCTGGTCGACTCACACACCCACCTATGAAGATCTGGACTCCCAAGGGGCAGCAGCAGCCTGATTCATCTGTGTCTGCTCCAAAGACTAAAATGTCAGTGATTCCACCATGGAGTCCTAGTAAAGGCTGTGATGTGAAGGGGAAGCTTTTATCATGACCTCCAGGCCCTTGGAGTACCTGTCTCACCATTACCTTTCCGACTTCTTACACCACTATTCTCCCACATCCAGTCACACCGATCTCCTGTGTTTACTCCAACACACTAAGCATGCTCCCACCAGGGCATTTGCATCTGTTATTCCCTCTTTCTAGAACTTTCATCCCCCTGATAATCCCCTGGCTCATTCCTTCAGGACCTTTCCCTAAGGTCACACAATCCATGAGTTCTTTCCATTTCAAATTGTAATTCCCTCAACATTCTTTATTCTTCTTGCATTATTTCCCTCAATACCATTATTACCACATAACACAATACATTCTACACGGTTTTTCCTGTTTATTTTCTACCTCAATTCATTGGAGCAGGAATTTTTATTTGTTCTTTTTACCATTGTCTTCTCATAACTTAAGAGGTATGCAGTAAATGAAGAAATTAATTTATTAAAATAAAGAATGAATAAATACATCTGCAAATATATCTGAAAAAGTTACTTTTCAGAACCACACACAAGACCACAATGAGAGAAAGCATATATATCAATGAACACAATAAAAATAAAACATGGACCTGAGTTTTATAGTTTTACTAAAACCAGAGTTTTATAGTCATCCAATATTTATTTGAAGGTAGGTGTGAGAAAATACAGGTAACCTTGAAAAGTATATTTAGGGACAGAAAATACATACCATATTTTTATACAACATTTTACAAAATAATAATAAATTAAGTACAAGTTAATAGTATTAACTGAGGTGTGACTGAAGCCACATTGATGAGCAGAAAAAGTTGTTGAGAAAAGTTTTTGAAAGGAGGTGGAACTGTGGATGTGTGAACAAGTGTGCCCATCGTGTGTGATGCAAGTTAAGAGGGTTTTTCATTTACTCATAAACATTACCTAAACATTCTTGATATACTGAAGGCATGAAGCTGGTAAAAGGGAAACACAGACCTGCCCTCAAGGAGCCTGCAACCCAGCGGCAGATAGATAAATATGAATTCCACTGCGACACTGGCAGTAGCTGCTCTCAGAGCAGATATGCGAGGCCTTTAACCCAGGTGAGTGCATCGGGCAGCAAGGATGCATTTGTCAGGTCAGCTCTTGGCTGAGAGCTAAGTTGTGAAGCACACAGCAAATAGGAGTCTCCAGAAAGCACACAAAGAAATACAAGAGAAATCAAGTGCAAACTTTAGGGCAAAGAGAAGACCTAGCGCCCATGGAACTGTAGGAAGGGGAGCCCAGCTGAAGCAGAGGGGCCCTGAATCCAAGTGAGATGTGGCTAGAGAAGGAAGCCAAGCCCTGGGGATGGACTCTTATCTCCTGGATTCATCTGGACCCTGGAGCCACAGGACTCCAGGAAAGGAATTAAGAAAAGTCAGTGATACAGTCAGCTCTAATCTATAATAAACTCATTTCTCAAAATTTCAGACAAGCCAAACAGACTGAAAGAGAACAAGAATCTACTTAATAGAATCTGAAGCCTTGCCAGAATCAAGGGACTTCAGTAAAAAGATGAAAGGTACAATTTAGACTTCAGCCCACAGCAGGGCTGCAGCGCTGGGTGCCCCAGGCCCTACAGGAGGACATCAGCTGTGGGCCCTTGGCCAGGGAGGAGCGTTGGCTGCTGCCTGTAGGAAAACCGGGACGCACTGTGGGCAGAGATTGGCAGACACGGGGCAGGAATGGGTTATTTTCAGGCCATTTCCTTCCCTCTTGTAGTTACATCTGTTTTCCTATCAAGAGTGATTCATAGGATGTTTATCTGATCAGAATTGACTTTCATTGAATAAAGAATTGAATATAAGATAAATGACAAAAGCATTCCTCTTCCTTATCATTTATCTTCATTTTTTTTCCATTGAAACAAATAGTTGGAGATATGAAAAAACTGGCCTCTGAGCTGAACGCAGGCACAAAAAGAGTATCTCATTACATCAGCTTCTCCACATCTGAATTCACAGAAGGTTTACAGACATTGTGATGGGCACCAAACCTAGAGATTCTCACTTAATAGGTTTGGGGTGATGCTTGGGAATCAGAATTATAATGTTCCTATTAAATAGCATAAGACATCAAGTTTTTTATAAATGAAGTTTTATTAGAACATGGTCGCTCCCATTCTTTTATGCATCTTCTGTGGTTACTTCATAAGGAACATCATAAATTAGGAATGCTGCAAGAATTTATCAATAGCAGGTAAGTTGTCTATATGATCTCTAGAGTGGAATACTATGAAGTCTTTAAACTTGTGCTATAAAATTATGCTCTATTGGAAAAGACATCTAGTTATAAAGATCAAGTTTGAAAGTATATAGCCAAAAATTTCCCCAATTTTGTTTCACCAGGAGACCTTTTTCTGGCAGAACACTAACTGTTACCCAACAAAACACTAATCTTTAGGAAAATATAGTTTGAGACATTTGATCTTTCTTATTAAATAAATATCCAGGAATCACATTAATCACACTTTTCCATATTTACCATTGATTCTATTTGAAAGGAATATTTCTATATTTACCATTGATTATACAAGAGGAAGACTAGACTTTTTCTCCTTCTCCCCATTTAGATGTAATCATTTTTACATGAATGATAAGCAAGTAAACAGACATATGATCTCTATTTACCTCAGACTACCTATTAAACAGAATACAAAGTCCATGATCCCATGACTCTGTCTTTTGCTCAGAACTGTTGAGCCACAATAAACCCTGCTCAAGGATAACAAGTAACATTTACTCAAAGCAAATGTCAATAATTTACAACTTCCCTCATTTTTTTTCATGACCTGTGGCACGGGTTCATGATCCGTGAAACAACTAGTCCAAGTTGTTTAATAAATATTAAATAAACCTTTTTGAAGCAATGCATGACAGTAAAAATAGCATATCCTCTCCAAAGTGCCAGACTTGAGTTTAAATTACATCTCTACCATCCTATTGACCTTGTCTCTTAGGGTAAATTCACTTCCCTGATGCTGAGTTTGACTAATAAAGTGGAGGTGCATGACCTGTCTAATTATCAGGATTGCTGGGAGATAAAAAGTTGCATATGAATGTGCATAACAAATAAGGAACCAATAAACATTTGTGGAGTGAATGTGTGCTGTTGACTTCTAAAGTAATGACAGTTTTATATGTGTTTTGTAAATCAGAAATTGCTTTAAAAATTTTTAAGAGTATAATGTTAAGACAAGTTTGAACATTAAACTGCCCTCTGTTCACAGGTCATTTTTGAAACAGTTGAGCATTCTTTTGGAAATTCAAATGCCTACAGTCCTGTGGTATAGTTAATATCAAAGTCATATGCATAAATCCTTAATAGCCCATTCCTAAATAAATATTAGCAATGAGCTTCTTTATGTTTCTATCTTCACAAGCACACTAGAGTCAAAGGACACCTATGTGTTAAAAGGCGTGGGTAGCCAACTGGAGTTATTAATGAAAACTAGCATAAATAGAGCTGCTCTCAGGGCATATGCTCAAGCAAGAACATTGAAAGACAAAGAATTGGTGGTGGCAACCTGCAAATACCTGTTCCAATTTACACCTAATGCTTAAAACTGTCCAATCCCAAATGCTCACGTTTTTAGGTACATGACAATAATTTTTGCATTGTTAGAGATCAATTGCAAAATAACTTATAGTGTAAATTTAATGAAGCGGTCCCATCCCACAAGATCATTTACATTACTACTTATTAAAGATTTCTTAAACTGTGATGATTCACCTCTCAAAGTGGGTTCCCACTCTATGCTATCTCCTAAAGGAATTGAAAAGAAATGGTTGTTCTAGTCTCTTAATCGAGTTCCTAATACTGGGAAAACTTTGATTTCTTCCCTTTGGGTTAGAGGTTAAAGTTGAAAATACCCAGTTGAATTACACTCTGGCTGCTGGTCCTCCCTCATCTCCAAGTCCTCATGCAGCAGCCATATTAAACTATCCTGTCCTCAAATTCTCCTGCCCACCCTAGGCCCCCACACTCTTCACCAGGAGTGCTCTTCTACCCCTCCCAGTGCCTGACTAGCACAAATTCCCTTGATTGTCTCTGTCCCACATCCAGCTGGGTCATTTCCTCTTCCTCCCAGGATCACCTGCAATGGCCATCACTCTTACTTTCTCCCCACCTACTTTCCTTTACAGATTGTGAGCTCCTGAGGGCTGAGACTTTCTCTCCTTGTTCAACACAATCACCAGGACCAATATAATACAATTTTAGAAAATATAATACAATTTTAGAAAATAAATGAACATGGTGCATGAAGAATAAATGAAGGTCGAACTTGAGCTTTTAACCTGCCTCCATTTTTTTCCCCCATCTTGCTGTTTGCCTCAAAAAAGGGAAAGGAAAAGAATGTGCTCCTTGTAGCATTTTCTTAAGTAAGCTGTATTTTAATGCCTGAGCCATTTCACAAACATCAGTCGCAGCTTTTTAGTTCAAGTGACTCTGCAAGAAAGTCTTCAATATTTAACATTCTACTTCTTCAAATAATAAGAAAGACAATTAACATCCCATGTTTGTTCAAGAAAATATATATATATAATGTCTAATTATTAAATAGGTTAGTAGAGACAGGAAATTTATTAAGTAAACACAGTGAAATGACTTGCTGTACATACTTTTTAATTAAGAGGCCTAATTTTAATAAATTAGCTGTCAGATGATGCTTTTGCTAATTTCCTTTTACAAATCTTCTTTACCCACTTTAAATTTTGAATGAACTGAATTATAAAGCAAAGTTTTATAATGCAAAGATGAAAATAAAATTGATACAAGATTTTTAAAAATTAATCTCAAATATTGCTTGATGAAAAACCACTCTAACAAAGGGGTAAAGAACACAGATCTGGAATACCTAGAACTTAAATTCTTCAGAGGGAATGATACTTTTCCATGTCTTATTGCATTTCAGGATTTAAGACTTCCCAAGTAGTGTGCATGCAGCCCAAACTATTCTGACCTTCATCATCCATGATCACTGTTATTCACCAGTTCATGAATGGAATAAGGACAAGGTGGTAAGAAGATAAAAAGACAAGAGAGATATGTGAATAAACTAAGACAAAAGAGACTCAAAGAAAATGTGTGTGTGTGTGTGTGTCTGTTTAGAGAATTACCCAGAATGGAAACTGAGCTGTGAGTGATAATTTAAGAGGTCAGACAAAATCACAAAATCACAACTGTTTTTTTTTTTTTTTTTTTTTTTTTTTGCAGTGCTGGGGATTCTCTCCAGGGTTCTCTCTGGACAACCCAGAGAGGTTGTCCAGAGGTTCTCACCGAGGCAAGTAATGAGTGAGTCAGCACTACTTGTCCACTTTTTTCCTCTTCTTATCAACTTAGACAGATTTTGGGATTGCCTGATTCATTATGTTTGGGGTGGGGGTAATCCTCTAAATTAAAAAGGGGGCAGGAGTATGAAAAATGGTGGAATGAGACAGACATCATCAACCTTTGTATATGTATGATTAAAAAGAATGGTATGATTAACAAGAGTACATCATGCACAACCATAGAAATGAAAATTTGTACCCCATATGTTTACAATGAATCAAAATGAAGTCTGTAAACATTTTTTAAAAATTAAATAAAAAAAAAATAAAAGAAATCTTCTTAGTCTATCCCTTCCCTGGGACTTTAACATCAATAGAAAACATTGGCAAAATTCTCTTTTCTAGAGCCAGTTCGTTGTCTTAGATTTTTCTCAAAATGTATATTTTAAAATTATAACTTATTTAAAAATAAATTTTACATAAATATCACTGCTCTGTGAACAGTGAAAAAAATCTCCTACTCTTTGACTGCCACATGGTTTATCTTAGGGAATAGAACATGGAAGTATTGTTTCAGACACTGATTTCTTCACATTTTGAACCCATTTAAATCAGTCCAGTTTACAAAGGAGGAGGGAAGGAACGGAGAGAGAGGGTGGGAGGAGCTTAACTTTGAGTAATGTAGAAAAACTGGAGTGCTCCCCATAGATACATAGATCAAATATTTCTTTCCAAGACACATCATTTTTTTTTTTCTTTCCCAGGCTACAGAATAATCGTGCTTTAGTCCAAATCCTGAACATGACTTCTGGGAGACTGAGTGGGTCTGGAGGGACTCTCTGCAAACGAGTGTTTCGAAGTTAGTAACTTCAGGGAACATGCCTCTTTCTGGATTTCATCAGCCTGTTTCTGGAAAAAAGAAACTTCCAGCTGCTTACAAGTGGATGGTAAGTCCTAAAATGGGAATGTCTTAAGGAACTATAAAGCATACTGCTGAAAGAATATGGAAGTTCATCCTAATGGGAAAACTTGCTTCTTGAGTTTGTTACAAGATGATGACTCCTTAGGGGAAGTTTAGAGAGGAGTCACTTGGTCTAATGCAGCCACATTTAAGAATAAAGTCTATTAAAATGTTCACAGAGCATCTGAATCTCCCTTCAGAGAAAAATCCTTGAGGCTGGAGCTCTTGGTATATCTCTCGGTTAATTGTGCTGGTATGTAGAGCAGAAGTTGGCACAAGAAAAGAAGACCATGAGCATTTCAGGTGTTGCCACCACAGAAAACCAACTACAGCGCCACAGAATGAAGGTCTGCATAGACATGAAACTCCTTCTATCAATGCTCACTAACAAAGGACATTAGAAAAACTAGAAAATCATTCCAAATGCTTGAACTCTAGGTTTTAAATCCTTTGATCTAAAGCTCATATTTTTTTAAGCACAAGAAATTTTTAAACAGACAAGGTAATATTCCAGAACTTTAACAAGTACACATAAAAAAGGGTATGACCTTTATTTGGGGAATGGGGTGTATGTAGCTCAGTAGTAGGGCACTTGCTTCATATACCCAAGACCCAGGGTTCAGTCCCTAGCACTGCAGCATAAAAGAGATTTTTTGAAAAAGAGAAAGAGTGCAGAGCTAATGAAAGCTTCTAAAGCCATGGTTTTGAATGTCAGATTGCATAGCAAGTCATGGAAAGCCTATTCCAAAGACAACAAAAACACTGGGAAAGACCTCTGCAAATCAACATGTTAGTGTCTCTAGTTGGCATTTAGGATTCCTTTGTGGTGACTGCTTATTGAGTTCATCCAGATGCCCTCCTCCCCTTTTGGCAGAAGCACTCTGCTGTTACAGTGGCCCCACTCCTCTCAAACTCCCCCTTTCTCTGTAGGACAGCTGATCTTGATGCCCAACCCAAACACCCTAGAGATGAAAAATTACCAGATTCAATGATCAGAGGGCAGGGTTTTCCTAACTAGAGCAACATTTTTTAGAGATGGACAAATGACACCAGCATAAGCAGATGAAGTCTATCTGCAGGCTGTGCACGGACAGACTGGACCTTGCGTTTCATGGTGGGTCACAGGGAATGCATTCATGGGCTCTCCCCGCCCATCTTTCCTGACACGTGGCTAGAGCCTGTACAAGAAAGAAGCCACATGCAAAATGTGCAGAACCATGAGATGGAGTTAAAACAGAAATGCAATGACAGATCCAAGCCCTGCCTCAAGCTCTGCCCAAAATTACCCAAACCTCCTTACAACATAAGCCAAAAGCTCTCTTTTCTTTTTCCTTTCTCTTTCTTTTCTTCCCCCTCCCCTTTCCTTTCTGTCCTTTTTTTCACATGTGTTCTGTTTCTGTCCCTTGTACCTGAACAAGTCCTCAATAATGTAACAAGTCTTTGGATATGGGGAACACAGCACGAAGCCTTAAATCAAAAAGACTGGAAAGACCAACAATTGATAATTTACCAGTTTTTATCATAAATGCTATAAAAACCGAATGACTGAAAATCTGAACTCCAGTTGTTCCATATGTGACATCCAAGGAACCATAACATCACATCATGTATACAGACTTTCTTTAAGATAAAGTATAATGGCAAGTCTAATGCAGATCAGCAAAAAGCAACTTCTCTATTCTAATATCCATGATGATGTCCTCTGGAGGTGAAGTTTTGTTTTGCTTTCCCATAGCCACAGATTGCATCCCTGGCCCTCATTTGCCCTCTCTCAAAAAGACACTTGCGGCCCTTTGAAACTGGGAGCAGAGAGATATCATGAATGAAACTGAAGTATGTATGGGAAAGCATGGATCAACAGGGCCACAGGTCGACAGAGCCACCCTCCTATGTGTAGAAGTTGTAAAAATTGCAATGCTTGCCTAATTTTTCTTCCCTCAGTATCATGAGAAACAGATATCCCTGTGAATTCCGTTACTGACCTTCTCAGTGCAATGAGAAAGATAAGGTCGGAATCCAACGTGAACTAAAGGTTGTAGAAACATTTCAAAATGGCACACCCCTCAACGAACCATGTTGCTGTCCTACATTCTGTTCCTTCCCTTCCCTTACAGATAGCCTTCACCAGTCCTGGACTTCAAGCTACAGTCCACATTTGGTGGGTGTAGCTGCTGTTGCTTTTCAAAGCCTGTGACTATTCATTACCTTTAATTAAACATATTTTGATTCTCTAAATGGAAGCAATTCTGTATGCAAATTATATCATAACCCACCCACCCTTCTTAACCAAATCTTACCTTTTTCTATCTAATTTAGAAGAATTGAAAGGAATCTTGCTTCGTGTCCTGCTTAATAATGCCTGATTTCCATTTATTTGGAGCCTGATAGAGTCTTCTATCCAGTTGCACAGAACTGAGAAACCAAAAAGCAGAGCCAAGAAGTGAGGGGCAGCTTCCAGGCTGTATGAAAGATTAGGGTTAGGATTAGGGTTAGCATTAACATTATAGACTAAACCTTGTTTGTCCTTCCCTCTCTTCTTTAGCCATGCCTGCGATGACATACACACCCCAGAAAATGAAGTAGAGAAGCATTATACAATAGCTGAACCACTCCTTCTCCATTAGAATTCTCAAGAAGAACCTAGCACTGAAATTTTACTGAAGCCTGCTTTTATGGCAATTTATACCAGGGGCTGTAAAAATGTATCATTCCCTTCAACCCCAAAATTCCACTCCTGGGAATGTTTCCTAAGGAAATAACTCAACAAAAGAAACAAAAATAAGTGCACAATAATGTTATTTACAGCTCCATCTAAGGTTGTAAACCATCAGAAGTAATCTGAATGTATAATAATAGGGAATGTTTAAATAAATTATTGTATATAATTTGTTGGAATTTTACACAAAGTTGTAATTATGCTCTCTTGATACATTATTCAGTGGAAATGTATAAAATGTTAATTCATCATTGTAAGTACAATTATAAAAAACTACAAATGTACATGAATGAAACTTAGGATGGAATATACAAAAAATAATCATTATGATTGTGAGGTCATTGGTGATCTTTCTTTTGTCCAAAGTAACTTACATTGTTATTATGAATCAAAGCATCAATGATAAGTACTGCTTTCTCCAGCAGAGAAGGAAATTCAGCCATAGTTATCCATTCATTCCCTAAAGAGGCTCATACGAAGCCAGAGTTCATTTGGAATTAGGGATATATTAACTAGGAGACTAAAGTCAATTATGTTCTAACCAATATTTCTTCCCCTTTGTTCAGAAATTAGAAAATATTGCAGGTATTTGTCATCTTATATTTCTCCAATTACCATGTTTTATCAAAAGCCCATTTCTCTTCACATGTGAAGTGTCTCTGAAATCAAGATATTTTTTCTAATTGATGGCATCTTAAAACACTGTCTCCCAGGTAGCAGTTGTGATAAAGTTGTAATTACCATCACATGTGCAAACCTGGCCATAGATGTTCGTACAGTTGTCACTGTAGTTGAGGTATTTGCATTGTTGGTGCTACAAATGACACATTTCATTGCTGCCTCTTAAAAACTGCACTATTACTTGGCATGAAATAAAATGTGATTGCACATGAAAGGCGTGGATGCTGAGCAACAGAGCACAGACCTAATAACAGCAGCAAATATTCTTCACAGGAGGGATGACTACAATTCCACATGTTCCCCAATAACAACCAATTCGTTTTACTTACATTTTCCTTATTTCATACATATATGAAAGAGATACATGGTGAGAGAAACAAAGTCTAAAATAATCCCTTCATGACATAAAATAAAATAATTTAAAATGTAAGGATCACAAGGTCGTAGTTTGGAAAGCATTGTTTTCAGTGTTACATAAAAACAATGAGGGCTAGGGTTGTAGCTCAGTGGTAGAGCGCTCGCCTAGCATGCGTGAGACACTGGGATGGATCCTCAGCACCACATAAAAATAAATAAATAAAGGTATTTTGTCCATTTACAACTAAAAAATTTTTTAAAAAAATAATAATGAGGCCACACAAAAATCAGTGGATATCAAAGATCGATAAATATAATCGTTGATAGTCCCTCCCAATGACACCCAAATTGATTTTGTCTTTAACTATTTCTCCTTTCTCCTAGTTGGTAAATAGAATTCTCATAATTGGCTACTTTCCTGTTCCATGCCAGAGAACCCAGGACTAAGGATGGTGGAGCAAGTAAGAAAAGCATAGGTCCTGAAAATGCTTCATACCCTGGGCCACTGTTAAGGTCATCTATGCTAATTGTTCAAAAGGAGGTAAAAGACATCTGAGATGGGATATCTCCCATGGAGGGGCAAAGATCACAGTGGCAGACTGACTGATCTGGACCTGGGCATTGGGATGAGACTGAAACTTAGAAGAGAGCATGAAGTGACTGCACATGAAGAGCTTCTCTAATTCGTGTGAAATCTTACCTCTTTGAACTAGGCAGGAGACATCCACAGCCCAGTCCCACGAACTTGCATGCACTGGACTATAACTTAATTAATTAAATCCTAGGATCTATCAGCAGCCTGGCATCTACCTCCTTAGCAAGATCCTGAAAGGGTTCATTACATGGCAAGAGCCTGGACCTACTGTCTAATATTGGCAAGAGTCTATTCTTTTTCAAATATCATTAACTCTCATCGTTCACCCATTCACAGGTTATAAATATGCTTTACAAAAACAAAGCTCTGAAGTCACTTTGAGGTTTTTATTCTTCTGTTCTACATTAATACCTTGCAAAAATATGTTGAGGGTTGGTTTCATCATCAGTACTCTGTAATTCAAAGCTGTTTCCACTGGACTCTTTTTAAGAGTCTTCTTGAAGTTATAGTTAGTGTTGTGAAATGACCTCTCCACATGAAGCAAACCAGATATTTAATTAGACAAACAAATCAAGTCTTCTTGCCTCTGCCAGTCATGAGAGGTATGGCTGATGTCTCCAGGATAGTCTCTCAGTAGGTTATATACCTAATCTTATTAAAAATAATCTGTTGCTTCCAAAACATTTTTCCAACAAACAGTTGCTCTCAATAGGATTTCCCATCAACAGAAGTGATGTCCCAGATTATTGGGGTTTTTCATTGTTGTTAGATTTTGTTGTATTTCTTGGAGTAGTCCCTGTTAACAGCACACCATTTCACTGGTAATTCTTACTGCCTTTTAAATGTTTATGATTTCAATGTTGGTGGCATAAAATTAGCACACTCTGACACTTACAGTTCATCTTTGAAACTGCTATTTTGCTGACTGTTCACTGGATCCCCACATTGAGCTGGAAAAGAGGGATGGGGAAAAAGAGATGGAAAAGAGGAGTGGGGGTCCTTGCTCACCATATGCCTCCTAACTGTGTGATGGTGGGCTCTGCAGTCAAGGATTTTTACCTCATAATGCTGCTTCACTATGAGACCCCACTCTACAATAAATACCCTATTTTCATTTCCTTCCCTTTAACTTTCATGAAGATGATATTCTGCAGAAGGTAAGGTAGACTCATAGCTCCTCACAGGAATTCATGCCCACCTACATTAAAAGACTGGAGAGAGAATGTGACAATGAAGCACATTCTAGTCTTTTTGCCCTGTTCCCTGCCACTCGTCACCTGCCCACCAGGAAAGGATTCCTATGATCTTCTGAAAATCATCCTAAACCAAGAGCTGAAAGGTATCACCTTTCCTCCCCTGTAGGCTGTCTCCTTGCCTCATTTCCAAACACTTTCCAAATCTAGTCCATTCTGCAGAGAGCTAGCCAGGCTGGTCTGGACAGGGCTCATCCTCAAAGTGCTGCCTTGCTCTTTGCCCAAGCAAATCTGGTGCTCACATCCTGTAGGCATCACTTAATCAAACAGCCCATCAGAGAGGCCTTCCCCACACATTCTCCAAAAACTGCACATGCACATGCTCACCAAGAGTTAAGGCACACATACCTGCTATCCCTCACTACCCTTACCCGGCTTTATTTTGCCATAACACATCATCGCTTACTATTCTATTTATTTGTAATCTGCCTTCCTTCTCTAGAATCTAAACTACGAAAGAGCAGATTATGTCTATTCTCATCACTGCTGTGTCCCAGTTACCACCTGTCAGTAATAGTACCTGGCAAGTCAGAGGCATTCAATAACCATTGTGAAGGAAGGAA
>JAJEJO010001075.1:52339-122928 GCA_020662805.1 Glaucomys volans
AAGGAAGGAAGGAAGGAAGGAAGGAAGGAAGGAAGGAAGGAAGGAAGGAAGGAACAAACTCAGCACAGGTATCTATAAAATGAAAGGGTCTGAATAAATGTTCTACGAGTTTCCTTTCAGTTCTGTCATTCTGAGAGTTTAGACTATTGATGGATTACTTAATATTTAAATGATCTATAGTTTATTTCAAAGCAGGATTTAAAGTAGCTATGGTCTCTAAGCTTCAATATTTTACACTTCTTAAAGGTGTCTTCTGTTTTGAAGGAATCTAATATATGCTCAAAAATGATAAATAATATGTCAATAAGATTATCATGTGGGAAAAGATAAAGAGTTCATCTTTACTCTTTCTAACTTCTAACATTTCTAACTTTAATCCTAACTTGATCAGGTTATCATGAATGCCAAAAAAAGTGATTGACTGATTAAATGTGTAATATATGAGATATTTAATTCTTACACCTACCCTACAGGTGTATTACATTATTACATTTTACTAATTAACATATGAACTAACAGAGACCAAAACTGGCAAAACAAAACTTGAACTCATGACTTTGTACCCTGAAGTTGTTCTCTGTTATTCCTTGAACTTTCAATTCCATTCATTCTTCTTCAATCTTAATTCAACCAGAAAATCCCATTATAATTTTTCATCAGGGCACACAGCATGGCTTTTTCAGTACATTGTCTTTCTTTCTTTACCAGTTCTCTCTTTCCATTCCATTCTCCACAGTAGTCTTGACATTTAGGAAGGAATGCACAAGCCTTGGTCCAAGCTCCAGCCACACCAAACAAGGAGAGATCATCATGGAGAGGAATAATACTGGGAAAGTGAGATGAGAATATGATGAATCATAGACAAGTAAACAGATCCTGAACCTCACTCAGTGGCTGTCTGCAAATGAGGATCAGAGCAACTAATCAGAACTGGTGCAACTCCTCAACAGCAATTTGCCTTAAGTATTGCTTTCTAGAACAATCTAACTGAGAAGTACAGAGGGAGCTCGGGCTGGGATGTGTACACTCCGCACATGAAGGTGCACCAGCAGGGCACTTTCTTATTTTTGCCTGTCACTGAGGCTGGCCCAACTCCTTTTTCTCTGCCGACTTTGCAATCATGCTGGCTTTTCACCAAGGAGCTAGAGTGGATGTCCACATCCTTTTTATATTTGCATTTTAGAAGGTATTTCTGGAAGTGAGGAGAATATACTGGAGTAAAATTAAACTTTAAGGGTTTCAGTTAGGAAAATAAGAGACAGTTTCAATAAAAAGCAGGGATGAATGGGGCGGTGGAAGGAGAGGAGAGTGCAGTTTTGGGACATGACCTTGCAGCAGAACAGATGCCCTCTCCAGCTAGCTGGGTACCTGGTCTGCAGTGCTCTGGTTAAAGCAACCTCTATTCTCCCCCTTGAGAGGGTCAGCAGTGGGTGTCATGTATATATCTCCTTCCTTCAGCTCCTATAGTCACAGATTCCACTCTTACTTGTAACTCAGCTCTCTTTTTGAAATTCACCTTTACCCCTGGCATCAAGCACTTACAGGGCCTATTGGTCACAGCAGAAGCAAACATCTAAAATATCTGTAAGGGTTCAAAATCTACAATTGACATTAATTAAAAAGATGGTCATTTTGCATTCTGAGTTGCTAGAATTCACCTAACCCTTGCTCTGAATTGTACCTACTTTAAAACTGTTGTAACTGTTACAAATCAGACACCAGAATAATTATGGTTTTATTAAGGACAGGTTCTTATTTAAAACCATATTGTTACTGATCCACAAGTGTTTATTTTGTATGTATCGTCAATTGATTCAGGTAGAAATATCAGTCCTGACTCCTCACATGGTCATGGCTAATGTAATGCAAACATTGTATTTATCCACAAGGTCAGTGTCACGGGAGAGGCTGTGGATTAAAAAAAAAACTTGATCAAATAAACGTAGGAAATGTTGCATCCTCTCATGCCTCCTTGAAATACCTTTGATGTTTACGTTACTATCTCAAGGCTTTGAGAAGTCCTATGTTAAATCAAACTATTGCAGGCCATTACAGCCATGCGTAAGCTGGAAAATCTATTCAGCCTGACCGTGCCTCACTGCCTCCTGTAATGGAAGTATGCAGCTTTATCTTCTGAAGAAAATAGTAGAAAGAGGTGACAGCAAGATTGAGACTCATTTAACAAATGGGAAATTGCTGCCCCTTGAAAGCACAAGATGTGTCACGTCTAGGCCATGTACACACCATTGTTCCACTGGTCATGACTTTCCTTTCTCAAAATAAGCCTGTGTCATTTCTCATATTAAAAAGGTGAAAATCACTCCCTTGATCATTGAAAAGTGAACTTAACAAGAAATTTGAAAGAAGAAGAGACAGAAACAGAGATGGAGACCAAAACAGATCTTCCCAGATGGAGGACCACTGTGGGTTGATGGGCTTGCAGCCAACCAGCCCCAGGGTAGACCTAGCCCCATGTGACATAATCACATAGTTTTATAAAATTTAACTGGGACAGTTTAGATCATTGCTTCTTTTACTCCAATTTCCTGTCACATTTTCTCCTGTGTGGGGTGATTTTGGTGCAATAGTGGATCATTTTGGTGTTCAGCTAAAAAACTGAGTTATGGACACACTGAGTTTGGGTTTACTAGGACATGTTTATGTAGCTTCTAGTCTTTCCTGTTAAGTTGTGACCAGCCACCCCAGTGTGGAAATGACTTCCAGAAATACTCCTGCAGCCCACTGTGCCAACTTGCCTGGCATCATCGTTTGAAATGCATGGCCAGAATTTATACTGTGATGTTAGCATGTCCAACAGTTTATCCAGCACCAGAATTATGTAGGCTATAAAATAGAAACAAGGTTTAAGATGTAGAAAGTCAAAAACTAATTTGTGCAGTATTTTACACAAAAGATTCTGTTTGCATGGATGCATGATCAAAACTGAAATTTTCTCTTCTCGGGATTGGGCTGAATTATGCAGCATACACAAATATAAATACAACATACAGTTTTCCCTTTTTAGGAGAATCCTTTAGTATGGAATTTGCCAGGATTTCTTGCTCATAGGGCACAAACCTACAGCTGCCACCTGTTTTATGTATGCCAAGAAATTAAATTGTATCTTAGACTATCTGATATATATTGTCCTGATAAAACCTAGCAGTTTGAGATTAAGTAGCGTACAATATTGCCATCAACACAGTGAAACAGACAGAAGAATCATGTATACATATACATTAATAAGTCACTGTATGTGGTACAAGATTAATTTGATAATAGCACTCTTAGCTGAATAAAATATAGCAGCTACTTAAAATGCATGGAGCTATTCTTCATTATGCCTTAATTTTAGATTCACTTCACAGTTTTCAGAATTATTGATAATACCAAAACTCAAATGCAATAAGAAGTTAAAATGTCAACTGAAAGAGAAGGTTGGCATAAGTTTCAATATCACCAAAATTATTGTTATATCACAATGCAAACTAAAACTTGGGGGTCAGGATTGTGAATATGAGAAGAAGAATTACACAGGAGTATCTCAAACCAGAAATTAAAATGGAAAAGCCAGCTGAATGCTATCGTAGAGAAAATCACAATTTGTATGAGGATGTCAACCACATACTATTTTATGGGTATTGTCAAATCAAATAATACTTCAGAGCAGATATCACCTAAAACTTAAAATGCCTCAAGTTTACATAAAAGCAATGCTTAAAGAAGTTTTCCATAATTTGACAAAAATCCCAAACTTTTGCATGATCTTACCAACAGAAGGTTGCTAAACTGAAATAAACATTTCAAATCAATTTTGAATTGGCCGTCATAGAGAAAAGACTATATCTATACGTAATCTCAATAGCAAATGACACTTAAAATTTTTTTGAATAGGCAAAAAAATGCAACTAAAAATGCAGCAATTATAGCCATGCTTCAACTGCGTTTTTTTAGGATTTTGTGATGGTTTTGGTGTCTATACAATTCTTTAAATACATAACTTATGGTTTCTCATTCTAAATGAACACTCACTTCTATGCCTAATTTAGCCTTTGCAACTTTGTATTCTGTTTCTTAAAGAAAACCCCGGAAATCATAAAAGCCTCTGACCCAACCCAACCTGGTTATGCTCCTGAGCTGTCATTTCTTAGACTTTGGAGGAATGATGGATTCAAACATATTGACTATTTGGTTATTTATAACATTTACATAATGACTAAACTATCAGTGAATTTAATCAAAATGGATCCCACCCCCAGACCCCCCAAGATAAGCCTCTCTGAGCCCAAATCTGATATTGAAATAATTAATGTGGTGAAAGGAAATGTTGGTCTCTACTCTGGAAATTTTCAAGTTGTACACATTGAGAATGATTCCATAGAAGATTTGGACATCAGATTTTTAAAGGCATGTTTATAAAGTTAAGAGTGTCCACACATCATATGCTGGTTATAAAAGCCAATTCCTTGAGGGAAAACTTTCACCCTTATTCATGGTCATGTTCATAGGCAAAAGGATATAAAAATGACATTTGTGTATGACTTCTGGTCATGCTGCTGCCAGTGGATTGACAGGAGCAGTTGAAGACCCTGCAGGTGATCAAAAATCTTCTGCTTAAAGCAACTCCGAAGACCAGGAGAAGCTCCCAGAATGCCCTACCTTTCCCCTTCCATCAACCATGACCCACTTTCTGAGGAGTACGAAGCAAGCTGTGTGGAGTCTGGGAGATGTGGAAAGTCTTTCCTAGACTCATCATATTGTTCTAAACAGCTTTGATTATGACTCAGAAAAACGTAATTGCTCTCTCCAACATCACCTTCACCAAAACCAAAAAACTAAGAAAAACCGAGGAAAAGAAAAGTAAGTACCTGTTTTAATCAGCTTTGCATTGCTGTGAACAAAATACCTGACAAAAAAAAACATTGAGGGAGGAGAATTTATTTGGCCTACAGTTTCAGTCCATGGTGGGCTGAGTCCGTTCCTCTGAGCCCAAGGTGAGGCAGAACTTCATGGTAGAAGGGCATGGTGGAGCAGCACTGCTCCATTCAGGCAGTCAGGAAGCAGAGAGAAGGAGAGATGGGGATGAGAATAGGGGTTTCAGGGAAGATGCACCCTTCCAGGGCTCTCCCCCAGTGACCAACCTCCTCCACTCATACCCAACTGCCTACATTTACCACCCAGTCAGTTCATTCAGACTAGGAAGGACTGATTAGTTTGCAGCTCTCATCATCTAATCACTTCACCTCTGAATATTCCGATACTAACACAGGAACTTTTGAGGAACACCTCATACCCAAACATCAGCAATGCACAACAGTTCAACAGGAATAATGGAGTGAAATACCTTAAATTAAGGTTAAGATTCTTAAGTTTTCAAATTGTCATCCTCCTTCAATGCTGACAGATCATTACAGATAAGTACACATACCCCATCTGCAAGAGCTATCTTTGTAATTAACTGGTGGTACATGTTACACTCACAGAAAGCTATTAAAAGAGATGTTAGCTCAGCAACGTTGTGGTACCCCTTCCATTTTTTCATTGTTATGTTGATGAGCATTTGAAATGGCTGTAATTAAAATGATGCTGTAATTCTATTTTTAGTAGATCTGTTCACTGTCAAAATTAAATATATATGGCAATAAAACGTAACCTGACATGGTAAGCAGCATAAATAGAAAACAGATGGTGCTCTAGAGAGGCCATTCTGTAATCATGTAAAACAATCTCTGATATGGTCCATTTTCTAACAAAGTTTTTTTTTCTACTTTATATAATATAAATTATTTTTGAACTGCACTGAATTCCTCAGATGACAAGTATATTATTAGCCCTATAAGGGCTCCTCCTGGACATGGCAATGAAGCCCCATCACGTGTGAGCGGAGTCACACATCAGTGACAGTCAGTACAGGTCGTGAGCCCCAAGACCCAGAGGGATAAAAATGGGAAAGCAGAGGCTGGTACCATTTTGAGGTTACTGGGTAGATGATCCCCTTTCTCCAATGTTATGGTTTGGATATGGTTTGGGTGTGTCCCCTAAGGGTATATGTGTGGAAGTTTCATCCCCAGTGAGGAGATGTTGGGAGATGGTAGAATGTTTGTGGAGTCTGGAGGGAGTGAGTAGGCTTTCAGAAAGGGTAAAATACTTCTCATAGGCATCTGGTTGGTTCCCACAAGAGTGAGCTCTTATGAGAGACCAAGACTGCCCCTTCTCCACACTCTGGCTTCCTTTCTCCCCATATGACTGATTTTGCACATGCTCCCACCATTGTGATGCAGTCTGTCATGAGTCCATGTCAGAGGTCAAATCAATGGAGCTGCCTAATCTTAGACTTTCAATTTCCAAAAGTGTATGCTAACTAAACTTATTTTCTTTATAAAGCACCTATACTGAGGTGTTTCCTTAAGGCAATGGAAAACAAACTGATACACCCAATTAGGTAGTGATGTGTTATCCAAAAGAGTACAGAAGAAATGACTCTTGGCATTGCAAAACTGATTAGTCCTTCCATGCAGAGATCTTGGACTTCTGGCCTAAGAGCCATCATCTCTTCCTCCAGGTAGGTGGAGGAAACCACCCAACATTCTATCTCCTCCTCACCTCCATCTACAGAAGAGCCAAGGGATCACAGAGGCAGTTGAAACAGAGTCACATAACAAGACAGGCATCAAGAAGAAGAAAAGATTCCCCCAGTGGAAACTAATGTACTTGTTACAGGGAAGATTGTACAAGAACACATTCCAGTCATGGTGATGATCACTATTACACTGCCAATTCATGTCACCACACATATCTATCAATGTCAGCTTGGCCTTCTTGTTCTGCTTCCAATAGAGAAAGGGATGATCACAGATCTGATAGCTATCCATCATGTCCCTTATTTTCCTGTTTCAGCAAGACAGGGAGAAATGATGACCTTGAAGTATTAGTGAAGTATAATCCATCTCTACTTTATTTTCTCTCTGAAGAAAAGATAATCCACATTACTTTTCACTTTTTAAATCTTTTTTGCCAAGTCCAAAGATCGACATAAATGTAAGCTATTATTATATTCTTGACCACTACTGTTTTAGTTAGCTTTTTCATTGCTGTGACCAAACTAACTAACAATAACAATTTTGAGGAGGAAAAGTTTATAGTTTCAGAGGTCTCAGTCCATGGAAGACTGACTGCATTGGTCTGGGCCCAACGTGAGGCAGAACATCAAGGGAGAAGGGCAGGCCTGAGGGAAGCTGCTCCCATCATGGCAACAGGGAAGCAGAGAGAGAGAGAGAGAAGGAGTAAGGGACCACAGGGGAGATGCCCCCTTCCAGGGCACACCTCCTGTGTTCCACCTCCTCCAGGCATACCCTACCTAGGCAGACACAGTTACCACCTAGGAAAACCCTTCAAACTAGGATAAACTGATTAAGTTACAGTTCTCACAATCTAATCATTTTACCTCTGAACCTTCTTTCAGGAAATCTGGGGTGACAGCTCATATCCAAGGTATAACATTCTACCCCTTTCCCCCAAAGCTCATGTCCATCTCACAATGCAAAATGTTTTTAGTTTGTATCCAAGAGTACCACAGTCTTAACAATTTTAGCATTGTTCAAAAATCCAAGTCCAAAGTCTCCTCTGAGACTCAAGGTAAAATCTTGGCTGTGAGCTCTTGTAAAAATCAAAAATAAGCTAATATTACCAATGAACGGTGGCACAGAGTAAACATTTCCATTCCAAATGGGAGGAATAGGGGCATGTAAGGGATAGGACCAAAACAAGACCTAAACCCAGCTGGGCAAACAGGTCCCTTAACACCAGATATATCCAAGGCAAAAGGCCATTTGATGTGCTCTCCAAAGAGCTTGGGAAACCCTGCCCCTTTGGCCTTATTGGTTGCCGTCCACATGGGCTCAATCTTAGCCTGGCTTTCTCCACATCCAGCAGGTTTTCTCAGCAGACAGTCCACTTTGGTGGCCTCTCTTAATTCCTGGGTCTCCATTCCAGTGTTGGCTTCACACACAACTTCATGCATCACTCACAGGAAGCTCCTCAGGACTCCAACCCAGCTACATGTTTCCTGGCCTCTGAGGCCTTCCTTTGAAATCTTGATAGATGCCTCCATGACTCCTTAACTTTAGCATCCTACATTCCTGTAGAACCAGTACCAAAATGATGCCAGGTCTGGTGCCAGCTTGTGCAATACAGCCCCCTGGAATCATGACTTCAGTGGTCTCTGAGTGCTTACACAGTTCAGCCTGTTGAAACAAATTCCTAGTCCCCACAATCTCTTCACAAAGGGATTTTTCCATCTACATCCTTGAGTGGCTATGGTACTGCATATTCCTGAGATTCCCTGGAGGCATATATTCTATTGTCCCTGTGCAAAATACTTAGCATCTCTTCAGTGACTATAATGTCTATAACAACCACAATTTCCTTAGCCCCAGTTTCACCCACATTTTTCTGGACACACTGCAAGTTTTTCAAATCTTTCTGCTCTGTTTTTTGTTCCTGATTATCACAGTAAACTTGGCTAAATGCTGCCATCAATACACTGCCACCACCTGAATGCTGTGCCACCTTGAAATTTCCTCCAACAGATTAACTAGTCCATCACCTGTAAATACAGTCTCACAGAAAGTCTCAATACATGGACAAAATATAACCAAGTTCTTTTTCTAGAATACAGCATGAGTGATCTCTAGTCCAATTCCCAGTAGAGCCCTCATTTTCTTCTGCAACCTCGTAATCACAGTCCTCATTCCTATTGGCATTCTGGTGTTCTGAGCTCCCACCAGATTCACCCATTAACATTCTAAAACCTTTGCAGCCTGCATTTCTAAACTTCTCAAAATTCCTTCCACAAATAAGTTCCAAAGACTTCTGAACCACATGATCAGGTGAGTCACAGCAATGACCCAACTTTTCAGTACCAATTTCTGTTTAACTTAGCATTTTTGGCACTGTGACCAAAACACCTAACAAAAATAATTTAAAAGAAGGAAAGTCTATTTGAGGCTCACAGTTTCAGAGGTCTCAGTCCATAGAGGACCAACTCCATTGCTCTGGCCTCTGTACTGAGGCAGTACATCATGGACAAAGAGGTGGCGGAGGGAAGCTTCTCTGATCATGTCAACAAGGAAGCAGAGAAAGAGAGAGAGAGAAAGGGTAAGGGGCCACAGGAAAGATATACCTTTCCAAGATATATACCCAGTGATCCACCTCCTCTAGGCATGCCCCGCCTGCCTATAGTTACCACCCAATCTATTCAATTAAGGATGGACTGATAAGGTTACAGCCCTCAAAATATAATCATTTTATCTCTAATTCTTCCTGCATTAACAGGAGCTTTGGTGGGACAGCTCATATCCAAACCATAACAACTACTATTATCTCCTAATTCAAATTAGTAAATATTATTTAGACTAGTTGATATCATCTCAAGAGAAAACTTGGAAAAGTTCTTGAAGCCTGTGAACCTAATCTATCTCCACAGACTTAGGAAACCCAGTTCACATATATTCAGTTGGATGGAAAAGTAATGCATCAGGCCATTTCTTACATATTACTGAGACAGGAAATGGATAGTTTCTCTTTATGTATCTGTATATTAAATAATAAGTAAATTATATTTTATTGCATGGCTGTCAATCCTGGATAAAGGAATATATGGTTACCAAGTTCTATTCACATAGTCTGTCCAAGGATTTTCAGATTAACCTTCTGAAAGAGCAGTGAGAATTTACTAGTGACCTAGCCCTCAGCTTGTGTCTAAAGCAACAGCAATATAAACTTTTTCCCTGCGGGACACTCCTGCTACCTATTATGCTCACTTTTGTCGGTAACAAAAAGGATGCTTCCTTCTAGACTCAGTGCAATACAGTGATCCAGAGCATGACTTATTAGCTAGGTGATACTGGGCAAATTATTTGCCTTCTCTATGCAGAGTTTCTTTCCCATAAAATGGAGGTGGTAACACCTACTTCACAGAATTATTATAAATGTTACATGTGTAATCAATTTAGAACATGTAAAATCTAGGCATTTTATTGAACTAGCAGCAGTCAATAATATCATTTCTGATGACAGATACAGTGCGAAATGACTGCTATTCTAGATCTAGGGTCAGCAAACGCTTTTTGTAAAATGTCAAATAGTAAATATTTTAGGCTTTATAGGTCATATAATTTCTGTGTAACCCTGCCAGTGTAGCATGAAAAGAACTATAAAAAATAACAAATAAACATATGAATCTGACTATCTCCCAATTTTGTTTACAAAAATAGGCACTTGGGCTGGATTTCATCCATGAGTCATAATGGACCAATCGTGTTCTAGACTAATAGTCTACTCTGATTGTTCTATTCTATAGATCAACAGTCTAAAGAAGATCAAGTGACAGTGTTATTCCTAGATTCAATTTCCTACTTTCCTAATTCTTGGCTCAACCCTTTATGGATGCCATAGTCGAAACTTTGACTTTTTATTTTTGATCCTGGATATGACCCTCATTCATCCAGGGGACTGTTATTTTCTTACTTCCTCTGCTGATCTTTATCCCCTTGATGTTGTCCTTTAATTTCATGATGCCCAAACATACTGTCATTTAAACAAATTGAGTCCATCTATTAATCCATCAAGCCAAGTGATCATTTCATGCCATCAATTCTTCACAAATGAAAAAGTGTGATATGCATGAGCATGGGTTCTCTGCTGGGTACTGGGAGCAGGACTATGAGCAGGACCCACCAAGGTTGCACATCTGAAGTCTCATATGTCAATTAATTGTTACAGCAGAAGGTGATTTTACCTACATATGTGATCAAGGCACACATAAGTCCAGAAAAGGAAGCTTCTTCCTTCCTCAAGGTCTTCAAATATGCCATTTGACTAGAAAACATTCAGACCACTCTCTACCTGGAGAACTCCTGTACATTCTTTACATCTTGATTTAAGTGGCACTCCTTCAGAAAATGTTCTCCCTCCCATCATTTCAGATACCTTCCATAGTCCTAACAATAATAAAAAAAATGAATGATTATTTTTGATACATATATCCTCCACTGGATTGTGAATGTCTTCCTTACTGAATATGCATGACATGAAGTAAAAGGGAAACACCACTTGGGATGTCTTAAAGGATACACAGACTTAAACAAAAAGGCAAAAAGAAATGGTATCACAGAAAGAGGAAAGAGCAAGAGGAACTTATCTCTCATCCATACGGAGGAGCACGATGCATTTGCGGAAATAATTAGCTGGTAGTTCCTAAGACGAAGTCTCAAAAGGAAATAGGTAGTTGATGAAATTGGAAAAGCAGTCTTCTAATCTCTGTTTCTATGAGTTCAACTTTTTTAGATTGCACATGTAGGCGAGACTTTGCAGTATTGTCTTTCTGCATCTGGCCAATGGACATGTAATTCAGATCAATTGTAACTAGGATTATAGTTTACTTTGAATATATACAATTGTTTTTGTCAAAAATACCCCAATACCTGAAAATTAAAACAAAATGAAAAACTGATAATGAAGAGGGGACATGGCAAGAAAAGTAAACACCTTATATTTTCTAGGCAGCTACTAAAGACTTGAACAAGAAAGTGAGATGATGCATATTTTAGAAAGATGGCTCTCCACACAGTGAGGGAAAGAGGAGATTTAATGCAAAGGACCTTGAAGAGAGAGTCACTGAGAAAATGAATGGCGAGGTTAAGGAACCAAAAAACAGAGAGGAAGGGATGGGTTTAAGGAACATTAGAAGGCAGATTTAATAGTTATTTGTCATCACTTGGATCTATGTGGTAAGAGAATAGAAGGGTTATAGATGACACATGGGGTCCTGGATTGAGTGACCTGTGATATGAGTAAATTGAACAATGTTGTAAATATAAGAGGAGGTGCAACTTGGAGTGGAAGATAGTAGCTTTGCATTCTGCATTTTGCATTCATTGGGTTTAAGGTACCTTTTGGTCTTCTAGGAGGAGGTTAATAATATTCAAATGTATGGATTTAAAGCTTGGGAGACAGGTGGGGCTAGGGCTGGAGATTTGGGAGTTAGCAGTGAATAAGTGGGTGCTGATGCCATGAGAGCAAATTAAAATGAAAGGGAGATGTTGGATGAAAGGGGAAAGGTGCTGAGATTGGTACATCAAAGAGCACCAGCACTTAAACTCTCCAGCCTCTTCCTTCCAGGACACCATCTGTCACTCTCTTCCAATCAGACTTCCTCCCCTGCAACACTCATCATCCTATCACTACCAACAACCCAGCACTCATACCTCCTCCAAGAAAATTGAACTCCAATTCTAAATGCCTTCAGAGGAATGTGAGAAAAAGAAAGCAACTCTAAGGCTTCAACCCATCACAAATTTCATGGACGTGTTGATGACTGCCATGTTAATTTGCTTGGGCTGCCATAATGAAGTACCACAAAGGAGTTGGCTTAAAAAACAGATATTTATTATCCCAGAATTCTGGCAAATAGCATGCCAAGATCTAGGGGTCAGCAAGGTTTGCTCCTCTTAGGACAATGCTGTTTTGGTTTGGATATGAGTGTCCCCCAAAGACTCACATGTGAAAGGCTTGGTTCCCAGTGCAACCATGTTCAGAGGTGAGGCTTTTGGGAAATGATTTGATCATGAGGGCTCTGACTAATTAACCCACTAGTGAATTCATAATTTGAATGGACTATTCTGAGGTGGTAGAAACTAGGAGATGGGACCTAGTTGAAGGATATGTCCTTGAGGGCATGCCACTGCTCCCTTCTTTCTGTCTCCTTCTCAGTCACCATGAGGTAGACAATTCTGTTCCACCAACCCCTCTCCACCATGATGCTCTACCACAGGTCCATAGCAATGAAACCATCCAACCATAGATTAAAACCTCTGAAATCATGAGACAAAATAAATATTTACTCCTTTAAGGTGTTTTTTCTCAAGTATTTTGTCACATCAATGAAAAGCTAACTAACAAGAATCCTTCTCCTAGCTTCTGACGGTTTGCTGTCAATCTTTGGTTTCTTGGGCTTGTAGACATATTACCCTGACCTCTGCCTTCATGTTCACATTCTGTTCTCTGTGTGTGCATGCATTTGTGTACAACTCCCCTTTTTAATAAGGATATTATTATATTGAATTACTGGTCATCTTAATGGCCTAGTTATAATTAACTATTTATATCTGCAACAATCCTATTTCCAAGTAAGGTCACATTCTGAAGTATTGGGGATTAGGATTTCAAAATATGAACTTCAGGGGGTCATAATTCAACCCACTACAACTTTAGACCAACATCCATGTGACTTTAGTTTACAGAGAAATAATTCCTTTGATAGAGTAATATGTGAGAAAATGCTCTATGATCTGGAATTTTTTTCTTTCCATATGTTTTATTGGTACAGTACAGTGGTACATAATGATGGTATCTGTTGTTACATATTATACATGCACATAATATAACAATATAATTTGGCCAATATCTCTCCTGGGCACTTCCTCCCTTTATCTGGAAATTTTTGAAGGCATTATAATTGCTACTTTTTAATAAAACATCAGCAATTTATAGAAATACTATGTCAAAATTATTAAGGGATTAGTAAAGGACCCTTAGTACTGACACCACAGTATGTTATGATCACCATGCTAACTTTATAGTTGCAACAAAACATTGGTTCGGACTTTGAGCAGATGTTCCTATTACTATTTTCAGGCTTAAGACTGCCTACATCATCGCCCCCATAGACTTTGTAATGGCATCATAGAAAATGTCTTCACCCAGCTTTGATTAAAGACTCAACTGTTAGGATTACAGCTATGAGTCCTTGACTGACCACTGAGGCCTTGGATTGTCTCCGTCCTCTCAAGATCATGACTGCATTCATGACATCCCCTGCAACTGGGTTTCCAAGGAGTCATTCCAGTGCTGGTGGTGTGGCTGGGCACAGAGGCATCTCAGAGTCTGAGAATAACTCTGTGTTTCTGTGTTAGACCAACATACCACACCATTGCTCCATGATTCTGAGCAACTATTTTTAATGAAATCTGGTCTTATGCTTTTCATTGGCTTCAAAGCTTCTTCCCAACACCTTAGAACTAAATCTGTAGATACTGACAGACCTCTAAATCCCATTGCCCCCCTGAGAAAAGGGATCAAAAGCTTAGGCTTCCTTTTGATCCCTAAGGCACAAGACTATATGCAGAGCCCTCAAGCTGATTATATTTTGTTCCCGTTTCTTTGAGGGAATCTTTGTTCAAAAGATGTTTTACCAAACAAAATCACAGCAAAACCTTCTACTCTTACTGGGTCTTTGTACTTTCTCTGACTCCAAAACTTATTCCTACACATGTAAGGTGTCCCCCACAAAATAATGATAAATATCTGCATAATGCTTTGTTTAATTCTATGAGGAATTATGGCTTTCCAATTCCATGAGGTCTCCATTGTCCCGGGAGCTTTCAACCAACTGACTGGGTGACGACAAACCTGGATTCCAATGCTGGGCTATTTTATGTATAATTTATTGTATTTGGCGAGTCAAAGATCAGTTAACTCATTAGCTTTAAAATAATTGGAGTTGGAAACAGAAGGTTCTCTTGCTACAATTTAAAATTCTTTCCCTCTTTTCTTTCTCCAGCTAATTCAAACTCTCCTCATAATCTGTATAAAATAGCCATAAATCAGCATAAATCAGAATTCCCACCTTGCTAGACACAAAATAAGTATTTTGGAAAAAAAAAAAAACCAACCCACTCCCTGACTCAGAGCTGATAATGCTATAATGAATTTTGAGTGCAAAAATCTTAACATGAAATTGCTGCCAACCCAGAGAGGACATATATTGTGAGTCACCGAAGAGAAAAATTACAAAGGGTTTGGGTTGGCTGCATTTAGCCCAATTGATAGCTAAGGGGCAGACAGAGAAAATCAAGGAAATGGAGTTCTGGAAAATTGAAATCTACTTTTCCAGAAAACTAGTTGGTCAGGGACACGAATGATGGGTACCAGAGACCCCCCATAATGTCCAGAATGACTAATAAAGTGACCATATTTGGGAACACAGTGAAGGACATAAACTAGGGATTAGAATTAGGATTCCTAGGAGCACAGAGACTGATTGCTGAAGACCATCTCTGAGGTCAGCATATCCTCCAACCAAAAGCTAAAAGTAAAGTTTTTAAAACTTTAAACAATGACGTATCCTGCAAAATACAAATGCAAAGGCTGACAGGAGTCATGAGATCCAGTGCCACCACCAAGAGCCTGGGGGAGGACAGAGCAGTGAAGGCAAGGATATGGTGGAGGGTGCTGTCCAGAGGCTCAATACCAGCCAAGATTTCAAAAACCTGCGAGAACTGCATCTTTCTCACCCGGGAGGAATCTCAGTTCCACTGCTTCTACATCTTCTTGCTAAATACCAGACAGCAAAAGCATCCCAACAGAGTTTTACTTTTTGTCCAAATTAAAAAAAAAAAATGTAGAAGGGTTGGAAACTTCAATTATGGGGGGAGATACAGATGCTATTGACCAATAAATAAAAAGGTGAAGGACGACGAGAAAGTGCAGACTTAGCAACTGGCCCGGCTGCAGAGCAAATGCTGCCAGGAGCTGCCTGGCTCTCAGCTCACCTGCTCCTCCTCCTGCTGGCTCTGTCCCTGGGCTCAGTACAGCCACCCCCAGGTCAGCACAGACCACATATAATAAAGAGTCCTTTTAAGACTCACAGTGTATGTTGGCAATCTTTTTTTCTTTTTTTCTTTTTTTTTTTTTTTTTTTTGACTGCATATTTTCTAATTGAATCCAGGTCTGGGTGCTAATTTTTACCTAATCCTTTGTGCCAGGAGCTCCTTCCAGACCTTTGTCACTCAACCTTGCCTGTGCATGTATCCCAGGCTCAGAATTCCAGCTGTCTGCTCCTCTAGATGATCTGACAGAGCACCTCTGACCTTTATTCCTCTGTGCTCCTCCTCTGTATCATCATGAACTTCTAAAACCTGGGTTGCTACCCTCACACATGGGCTCCCTGACTTCTTTAGACCTTGACACCTATCAGAACCTCCCTTGCCTGGACGATGTGCAGGCCCTATTCATCTGCTACTCTAATTCTTGCACTGATAAACACAAAGAAAAGATCTCATGGGTTTCTGAGATCTCATGGGTTTATGGATATCTGCTAAGAGACAGATTAAAAACCTAAATCCTTATGGATATTCTCTATTCTGTTAAGGGATAAAGTGGTGACCGTTAAGCAAATCTAAAAAACAATTAAGTTAAGATATGGAATAAGAAATGAGTAGAAAGCAACCTGAAGACAGGAAATTAATGAATATTAAGCTACGTTTTGAATATCATGCTAAGTGAAATAAGCCAAACTCAAAAAACCAAAGGCTGAATGTTTTCTCTTCTATGCGGAAGCTAATTCACAATAAAGGGGGAAGATAGGGAAGAATAGAGTTACTTTATATTAGGTAGAGGGTGGTGAAGGGAGGGGAAGGAATATGGGGGAAGGAAGGATAGTAGAGTGAAACAGACATTATTACCTCATGTACATGTATGACTGGATGACTGATGATCCCGCAATGTGTATAATCAGAAAAATGAGAGATTACATTCTATGTATGATCTATCAAAATGTATAAATGTATTCTACTGTCATGTACAACTAATTAGAACAAACAAAAGAAAAATTTTTAAAAAAGCAACATTTGAAAGTAAATTTTTGAAAACTTTAAACAATTATATATTCTGCAAAATACAGGTTTTCATACTGTTCTACATAAAATAAATAAATGAGTAGAAAAATGCAAGACACAAATCTTTGGGGCAAGGGCTTCTAGAATAAAATCTACTTAAAGGCCACACAGAAACTTCCCTGGGATCATCATAAGCTGCGAGTGTTGCTTCTCTCACCCATCCCTCAACCCCCCTGTCATGGGCAGGGTGGGGTAAGAGGATGGATTCTATTGCATCTCATTATGAGCTTCATCTCTGTTCTTTCCCAATTTTTGGTTTCTGCTGGTTCTCCCCAGGAACTTGGGGCTTAGGAGAATGGGCAGTTACTGCCCTTTTGAGAATAAACTCAGAGCCAATGACTGATCAGTTCATAAGTTTGTACCAGACTGATGGAAATCCTGTTTCTGTCACAGACTGACAAATTAGCATGAGAGAAAGATTATGTAACTCTGCTTAAGAAGCTCTCAGGGGACCTGAAAGCTCTATCCGAATATGCTTCTTATCATCAGGAAAACTTCAGGCAGGAAACTTTAAACATTATCAAAATTCCTAGTGATAACCTGAAAACTATAGTTAACAAAGGGCAGGTATGCCCTGGAAGTCATGTTCTTGAATCTGACCCTGGGAAAACATTTATATTCAAGTAGTTATAAAATTTTTTGCAATTCAACCAAGGCAACAGCTTTATAAAAGATAAAAAACAAAACAAGGTTAAGCATGAAAATGCAGACATATTCGCCAGCTTGCAGGAGAGAAACCCTAAATACAACAAATGAATGACACCTGTAATTCAGATCTGATGTCATTAGTGTCAGTCACCTGTGTGAAAAAGAAGAAAAAAAGAAAATTCCTGGTGTTGATGTTGGCAGAAAAGTAGGAAATGATACCCAAAAGTATGAGATCGGACAGAAGGTAGTTCTGAGGATTGGTCAAGACCCAAAACAACTAAATGGAAAAGGGGGAAACATCAGCCCCAAGACCAGAGACATTCTTTGAACCTTTCTTACAACTCTGCTCACTGATACTCAGAGAATATTTTCCATAGTCATAGACTTCCATGGCTGGCATCTGCTACTAATTGACCTCCAATTTAAAATAAAAACAGAAATGTTTTTTGATTAGTGATTGAGATTCTGATGAATTCTTGGACTTCTTCCTGGACATAAAGTACAAATGCAGATAAAACGCAAATTTTACAAACAACTCAAGAGAATTCATGAACCAATATCCAAGCCATGAATCCACAAACCATGCATTTTAAATTCCTGCATAACGTTTAACTGGGCAAAAATTGTTGTAGCCTGGCATAGTGGCACATGCTTGTAATCCCCGTGGTTCAGGAGGCTGAGGCAGGAGGATCGCAAGTTTGAGGTCAGTCTCAGAAATTTAGAGAGGCTCTAAGCAAGATAGTGAGACTCTGTCTCAAAATAAAAAATAAAACTGGGCTGGAGATGTGGCTAAGTGGTATAGCGCCCTGGGTCCTCTCCTCAGTACCAAAAAAATAAAAATATAAAAAATAAAAAACTAAAAAAAGGTTGTAAAAGGAATAAACAAACTATCCATTTGAAAAGGTGCTGTCAAGAATGTGGGGGTAGGTTATGTACTAAGACCCACATCCCAAATCTGCAGAAGGCTATTAGACCCAAGTGCTCACACATTAGAGATAATCTTTGAAATGTTCTAAACAAATGATACCTTTACTGAAAAACCTACCAAGAGAATCTCTCTTCACCTCTCTTTTTACTTTACCTCATGTGTTGCTTTTTCCTCCCTAGTATTTTTTTCACTTATTCTCCTCCATTAATCTCAGTTTTGAATTTTTTTTCCTGACCTTCAGTGACCCTAACTCCCGACCTGGGCACAATCCAACAACATTTCCATGCAGCTATAGAAACCTAAGAATATCAAGTAACCCACAAATGAAACTGCTTGAAAAGCTGCCTCAATGTTACAAACAATGCTTATTGAACTTCGAATTGCAAGTTGGAGTCACTCACGGCAAATTACGGGAATGAGACTGAGCTCCGGGAGGCTAAAGCCTGTCATTCATTCAGCTGACCACTGCAGAGTACTCTGCCACTGTTTCCGGGCATTGGCCAAGTTGGGAGAATGAATGGCCACTGCATGAAGATCTGGAAAAGGGCAGTTGTGAAGGAGGTGATCAGAAGGCCACACAGCAGAGTCATCAGCACTACGATGGCTTTCTGGAACAAATACATCATTCAGAGCATGTTTAAAGCAGCAGAAGACTCCAAAAATAGCAGCAGCTGCTAGAATGGGACGGACAGTGTTTCTATAGACAGTGTGGAACAGCCATTTGTCCTGCGTCACTCTTTCCAGCCACATCCAACACGCCCAACGCAATCAACGGGGTCCTTCACTACCACAAAGAACTCATGCAAATTTTAAAAAGTACTATCCAATTTTTCAAGTAGCTTTGAAAGGGCAATGAAAAGTCTTGGTTATCAGATTATCTTTATGCACCATAAAACAAAAGAGAATGCATCTGCATTGGGTTTTGTCAGGTAGCTGGTGAAGCATGGCAAAGCGCAAAGAGAGAAAAATAAGCAGGTTAGACCCAGTTTATGTTGCTCTCCAGTGACGACGCAGCCTGCAAAATAAAAACAGGAATGCTTGCAAACACTTCCCAAATTCAAGGCAGTGTTCCAGGCTGTAGGCTAGTGATTTTCAAATCCAGCTGTCCAGAAAATTATCTAGGTGGGCTTAAAAAAATCAGATTCTTGAGACTCCCCTTAAAACATCTAAATTAGATTCCCTAAGATAGGGCCTAGCCTGTAGGTGTTTTAAAGGCCCTCAGGTGATTCTGAAATAGCTCGTGGTTTCAGGTAAAGCTACTGCTACAGGACATAGAATAATAAGATGTAGTCCTTGCCTGATATACTTTAGAGAACAATTTTAAAGAAAATGCATATGTGTAGATAAAATGTGAATGTCTCAAGAGCTAAATAAAGTACAGAAAAACCAGGAATACCATGACGCAGTAAATAATAATGCTCATTTCTCACTCTGTCCTTGGACTGAGCACTGAGAAGTGAAGGTTATGAAACAAAGATTGAGCAGAACCCAAAAGCATCCTTCATTTTACTAAATTATTTCAGACTCTAATCAAAATTTATGCGGTGTAAAAGGCAAACAGTGCGAGGGGAAAAATGAGAATAAATAAAAAGATTTCACAGTAGCCAAAATGATTTCTCCCATAGTTTTAAGCATGTATATCATTCCCTAAACTAACAATTAGCACAGCCCTAATGATTAAATATTCATCACAATAATAAAAACACATTAGAAGAACATGTTTGCATCTTTTAAATTTTATCAGCTCCTAAAAAGTAATTTTCATTTTAATTTGCCTAATTAAATTGACATTTGATTAGCAGTAATCTAAAAATTTAACTATAAATTATCATTGTATGAAAAGGAAAGGAAAAAAGAAATATAAAGGCATAAAATGTACAACAAATTAACCAAGATTTTGATAAACTATTTATGTTGCAAAAGTCTGGCCATTGGTCTTTAGCCTTAGCCTCTACCTGCTCAGTTGCTTCTAAGTTACCATCAAATTTGGGTCAAGTATTGGCTACTCACCAGCAGAACTCTCTGAAGTTGTCCACCAATAAGCCATGAGTATTGGCTGCTGGCTGCCCTAAGAACTGCCAAGAGTGCTTTTAGAACACTCTGCTTCTTTATCTTAGACCCCCAGAGGCAATTATTTTTCCAAACTGTGATAGACTGCTGCTGTTACCCTTCTTATGCCCCACAGTCCAGGCCAGTTTTTAATCAACACAGATTTCACTCTGTGAACATTATCTCTAAGAAGAATTTTATTTGTACTTGGAACATGGTTCCTAAGAGCATCTTACCACACCCAGTGGATTATTTTGAATATGAATAAACTAATCAACTACTTTTGCTCTGTTGATATTAGCTCATCATTGCACTAGTTATTTGCAGAAATGGAAAGGAAGCTTAAAATATGTTACCTGTTTTTGCCAAATTTAGGATGGAAGAAAATAACCGTATTTACACAGGAGAAACCATGAGAAGCAATTTAAAGCAAGTGTGAAAGTTGTGATGTGCCCTCCAAATATTGGAGAGTTGGAAGGAAAAGGGCACAATGTGGTAGAAAAGACACTGCTTAGGGCTAGCCCTGCTCTACTCCCCAAATGGATGTAAGATCTTATCCAAACTGGTCTACATCTTGGAGGGCTTATTTGTTAAGAAAAGAGGATTGAATTAAATCAGCGTTTTTATCTCTGATAAAAGGAGGAGAAGACTCAGAACCATCATGAATATATTGACGTTGTCCCTCCTATTGCCTAGAAGATCTGAACACTACGCACCCTCTGGGCCTTCACATGAAAGCTTGAGAAATAGGGGATAGCTGGAAAAAAACAGTTAAATAAAAAAACACCTACCATCTGAAAGTCCTGCAATTAAATGGTACCAAGGACTTATAATTCAGAAACATCAATGTGTATTGGAAAAGTCTGATAAATAAGAAGACTATAGGCAGAGGCAAATTCATTGAGTATTTATTAAGCACCTACTTTGAGTCAAGTAGTCGTAGGGAATCAATGGTTAGAAAAGACACACACAGCTGAAGCCTAAGTCCTGGCCCTCCTGAGACTTGCCTTCCCTAGACTTGTCCCAAGAGAGTCTGACTCTGGGGCCTCTTTAAGAATGAGACCCTACACAATAACTTAAATAGCACAGACCATCTCTGAAGTACACATAGTTAGGCCACTGAACTCATTATATGTACCCTCCATCAACTTCCCCTCAGGAGTGTCCCCAAAATGCCCACTCCAGCCCTGCCTGACATGTCAGGAAGTTCCACAGAAGGGAATTGGGGTGGACAGGGACAATCCCTACCTGCAGTCACAGTATCTTACTCTTGCCAACTTCACAAACACGTCACCACGTGATGCCACATGGTGCTCCGTGAGGAGACTAGAAAGGACCCAGTCACATGAAAGGCCCTGAAACCTAAGCTCCATTGGCCTCACTGGAACCCTCCCTCCAATGGGGGCTGGGGAGGCAACCAGCAGAGCAAAGACAGGCAAACATGAAACACAGTCTGTGAGGAGTAGCTAATGTGGAATCTGAGTTTAATTCTGGGTCCATGATGTTTAAGCAAGATAAATGACAAGCAGACCCGTCACTAAAACCCATTGATGAGGGCTGTTTCAGACTTCCCTTTGGAAGTGGGAAGTATATATAGTAGTTTGAACCTTCCTATTCAATATTTCTATTGTTTTTTTTTTAACATAAATTGTGGAAGGGCAGATTTGAAAAAATCTTCTTGTCTATGGGGATATTCAGACTCTATAGTGGGAAAGCATTATAGAAGGTAAGGATTTTAAGGAGGTCAACTGCCTTAAGATTAGGAGCTGGAGCCACCACCACCACCAGGTGTCTCTGTGGATGAAGGCAGGCAGGTTGAAGAGAAGAGTTAGATGTGCCTCCTCTGTGGTTTGGGTTCCCTGCCTTTGTCTTTCCCAGGTCCATGGTCAGGCCTGAGGGAAGACTGGACATCACAAGACCCAGCCTCCCCACTCAAGGATGCAGGTTAAAGTCAGAGGCTAAAGGATTTGATGTCACACTGAGGAACTTGTATTTTATCTGCAGCCCACAGGGGCTGGTGGTGATCAGCCTGCAGATTGGCAAGACAGCCATGGCATGGTGGGGTCGTTGTTCTGATGCAAGGAAGGAGAGCCCACTGGACAGGCAGGAATCTGGCACTGGTCAGGGTGAGGGATGGTAAGGCACTGACTGGGCGCAATGACAGTGACCACACACACCACCAGACGTGGAGCTCCAAGGAAGGAAGGAAGTACCAGCACTGTTTCTCTCCTGTCCCGCTCCACCCACCTCCAGGACAGCACTCAGTTCTCCCCGCATCTTCTTGAGTCATGGTCCTCATGGGCCATGGTTCTATTCCAATCTTACACCCACACCCATCAAACAAGTCCTCTTTAGTTTGGGGAGAAGCCTGGCTTGAAGGACATGAAGGACTCCACAGAGCATAGAACCAACTAGGGACCCTCCAGTGCCCAGCTAATTTGTTATCTGCAGAATGATCAATATCATGAACCAAAGGGATTGCATCTTCTGTAGCTGAATTTTTTCTACATCCTAACAATACAAAACAGTCTAAGCGACTCCAAACTTCAGGGCCTGCCTGAGCCCAGCCTGTCTGGGTTTCTTAGACTTCCCCCAGGCAATTTCCTGTCAAGCTACACAAGCTTCAGAACTCCTGGTAATGTACCTGTTGGAGACTCAGAACTGCCTTCTCTGCCTGATTAATTTCCCAAGGGGACTAAGCAGCTTATTTCAGAACCATTCAGCTTTAGATCAAGAGCTGAAAAGATCCATCCAGATCACAAAGGATCAGGGAGCCAGATGGGACATCCATCTGTGGGTCACAGGATGGCATTAAAAAAAAATAAACAGGTCCAACTGCACCTGCTTTCCACAGGAGTTTTCCACAGTACAAAGAAGATGGGAAATAAGGGGGGTATTTTCTGATAAAAAAAGAAAGTTATCTTTTATATAACATTTTCACAAAAAAAGCAAAGTAAATCCTGTACAGTTTCTTATGGGAAATGATATATTTGTATCTGTGAGATTCTAAAGTTATTTCAAAAGTGCACTCTAGTTGCAAGTCATTACTAGAAGGAAAACTGCACCATCATCTCATGTTTAGTCTCTCTTAAAAATTGCTTAAGTCAGAGAGGGTGAATAACTAACACAAAATCACACAGCAGCTCAGTCAGGCATAGAATTCTTATCTTCTTGTTCCTAGACCAATTTTCCCCCAATTATGCCACTCCCCTACCCACAGAGAAAGACAGCATAGGGAACAGTTCAGAGTCTAAGTGTCTAAACTTTTATCCCAGATTATGCTGTGTGAGTCTCCAGACAATTTATTTAACCTCCCTGTGCCTTAAGGCCTCATCTGAGTAATAGGAGTAACAACAGTTACCTCTTTATAAACCTGTCATAATGGTTAAATGAAATAATACATGTTAAATGCTGGTAGAGGTAGGCATACATAAATATAATCTAACCAATATTACCATCATTATTCTTCAACTGAAGAATTCATGCATCTGTGAGCCCTGAATAGCCTATTTTCACTAAATTTCTATGTTAAAAAACAAAGAATTAGAATATCCTAAATGGGCTTGTAGGATGTACAATCCACAGACAAAATCTCCATCACTTCAAGGCTGATCCCCGAATGTACGCACTTTCTCTTCTGCCTTTTCAGATGAACATCTCTGCTTTAAAATATGCTTTGAGATGCAAGCTTTGCCAAGATCCTTCTAAGAGAAGAAGGCAGAAAACTTATGCAAGGATCACTACATTAAAGCAGATTCCCAGCTCACATTCCACGCCTTGCTCCCCGTGTTATTTTTCTGGATTTACTGTATTAGTGAAATTCTGTGGTGCTTTTGTGTCTGAACCTGACCAGATAGAACCACTGATCTCTGTTGAACAATGTATTTTCCAGTTCCCCACCCCCAAGCCCTCTCAGAATGGAATAACAGTCTCCAAACTGTAGTACTCTTCCTCTCTCTAATTCTTACTTTTGAATTACCTAATGCTTATTTTAGGACGGTGGTTTTCAAATGCACTTGTATACTGGAATCACATGAAGAACTTTAAAATAATACTGAGGCCTAACTCCCACTGCTGGGGAGTGTGTTAGTCAATCTGGGACCCAGCCTGGTTGCTGGGATTTTTTTCAAAGCTTTCCAGATGATGCTAAGGTGCAGCCAAGGTGGAGAACCTCTGATAAAGAGATCTACCAGATCTAGACAGATGGAGGCTGGGACCAGAGGAACCCAGCAGGGCATCCCTTCTCCTGCAAGGCCTGTGGGTGCATCCTAAAGTCCTGTTGTCCACACCTGCCTTTCTTTTCCTAGAGTACCTCCTCTACAGCCCCTCTCAAGCTGATTTGCTCATATGTGCCTTCTCAGTTCTTCACTCTGAGCCCCTGAAAGCTGAGATCATTTTTCTCTCACCCTCAACCCTGCAAATAGAATCCGGTACCCAGAAGGTGCTCAGGAAGTGCTTGCTGCATCGAACTGACAGTGCTTATTCCTTCTACCTCTCGACGAAAGTAACCAGGTTAGAGCAACTCTTCCCAGGAAGTCAGAACTATGATGCTACACAGGGAACATCTGAAGGACTTCTGAAAGGCATCCTGTGACCAAACCAGCCCCTTATCCTTGAGTGAGAAACAGGTGCCCGGCAGCCCTGGTGCTGAGAGTCTGTAACTTGCAAAGTGCTCCTCCTAGGGGCTCCTCGAGGATGGATATAATTAAAGCCTTTGAATATTACCTCTTCCATTGTGGCTGGTCCTAGTCCCTGCTCGTCATTCAGATAAGACAAGACTGATGAATGCCAATGCATCTGAAGTTAAAGCAGGCAGGAGATAATGAAAACGGCTGATTGGAAAGTGCTTATCAACTCAAGAGCCCTCTGAGATACACAGAGCACGAGGAACTCTCTCCCAAAGTCAGGAAGTGGAACTGCAGTCGCTGCAAACTCTGCAGGCTCCTCACCACCCCGCCCACGGGTCCACAGGGCCACCTGTACACAACTCCAGGGGGATTTATGTTCTACAGGGATGGTAACCCCTGGATCCTACAGCTCGGCAGCCCTGAAATTGCCTCTGGTGGGCAGATTTGCAGTATATGAAACACAAGGTTACCTTCATTATTAATAAGCTTGGAAATGTCCAAAATTACATATGGTGGTTATTGCTCCTTTCTACAGCTTGGTCCTGGTTCTCCAGGAGGTCTGACCTCAGCCCTCAATTCACAACATGTCACCAATTCCTGAGAACCTCTGGTTCTGAAGTCCTGCTCCAAACTCCCATCTCCTCTTATCTCCAAGCTCTACCCACTAACAGAGCATCATGGAGATTGTTCAGACCACTGGAAGATGGTGGGGAGCACCACATTACAAATTCTAGTGTACCATTTTTTTTTTCTTTTTCTTTGCTGTTATATGGTTACAATCAAACAAGGCTTAATCCTCAGTTTCCATCCCATTGCTGCCACAACAGAGGAAGACTTGGATTTCTATGAATCCATCCATTCTCAGAACAAATCATCACCACTCCCCATCATTCAAAAACTTCTACCAAGGCAGTATGGTGGACTGATGACAGCTACTGACCTTGGAGCTGGGTGACCTGGGTTCCAAACTCAGATTCATTAAGTACAAACATTGATCCCTTTAGCAAGAGTCATGCTTCAATATTCCAATCTATAAAATGTGGGTGATATAATAGTGCCCACCTCTTAAAGTTGCTTGGAGAATTAATGCTATGCTGTAGACCTGTGCCTAACATACCTATCTCCATATTATCCCCAGGTCTGAGGTTTAGGGTAAGACTGGCTTTGCTAAATTGTACTCATAGTACCAGTTGAGCATCTGATCACCCCATTTTAGTTTCCAAAATAGTTTAATGATTTCCTTGACTCTCTGTTCTTTTTTATCCTTTAATGTACATCATTCTAGAAAATGCTTTGTTCTTTTCTTCCTATTGATTCAATTTACCTAAAATTGTCTCTTAATATTAACTTTATGTTGTTAAAACATCCTTGATATCTCCTTGTGAATCCAGCAGTGTGGAAACCCCTTTCTTGTGTCTCTCCTGTCCTCTGGTCCACCCTCTCTGCTGCACTTCTTTTGAACTGGCTTCTTTCTTCTGTTACGACATGCAGGTAACTTCCCCAGCCACACATTCAAGTACTACCACGGCCAGGAAATCACTGTTTTTCCTCAGAATATGTTATTCATGCTTTTCAAATACAGAATTGACTTTTCAAAAACCGTCATTATCATACTTACAAAGAAATTCTTGGTACTATATATTGATATTTCAATAGAGACCAACTCCAGGTAGTTCCTACCCTCAAAATCACTTTTTAGAACATGAGATATTTTTCCAAACTGAAATGAAAAGATAAAGCTCAGATAAGTCAAATACTGAAATGAACAGAACAGGATGCTGTAAGATAAGGATAGGAAAGATAAGTTTGTGGTTTAGATTCCAAGATTAGCAATGGAAAATTGACATGCACTGCAATAAGTTAACATGTCAGTGAACATTACCTCTGAGGCCTCCCCTGACTCTGATTCTGTATTTCTCCTGCCAGGACGTGCTCTGAAGCTATTCCCTACTTAAGTTGTAAGTTGGAGTAACATGGCCCACTGGGTAGAGGAATATGGAGAAAGTACATTTTGGGAAGAGCACATTATTTCTAAGAGCTTTGCAGAGCAATGACCTGTTAGTTCAACCAAAAATGAATCATCAATAAACCTGTCGAGATTCTAGAAAGACCAAGTCTATGGTCCTCAAAATGCCTCAGATCATTTTTTTCCTCCTTCAGCTTCCTGTCATTTGAACTTTTACCTACTTGTTCCCCATAGCTGCTCCTTAAGAACACTTCATCTCCTAATGGCACCAGTGCCCACCACCAAGCCTTGGTATACCTCAACATACTGGGCAGAGTTTGAGGAGCTATGAGAACTGCCTGAGAGAACAGGAACCCAGACGTGTACACAGAAAACCATGTCCCATTAATCACTTTGGAAGTGTGTTCATGCATGATCAATTAATAGAATTCTTTTTAAGAAAAATGAAATTAGATGGGTACCAGGAAAGCTTAGTGTATTTGAAGGAGAAGAAAGATTGGCAGGGACCAGGGTATACAAGAATTGGAATTTGGGCCTGATGTCAAACTTGGAAAGAATTATGAAAAAAAAATGTATGTAAGTGTGGGATGTTGGGTATTGTTTTGTGTTAAAATAGCACTAAATGGAAATAGGCAAAGATTTCATACTTAACAAGGGAACATGGACAACTGGACGAACAAATGGAACGCCATAATGGATGCTCAAAGCTCTGAAGTAGCAGGTGAGCTCGTTGGAACCACAGGATAGAGATGAGAATTTGCAGCTGAGGATAGACTTCAACAGCTGCACTGATCTCCTTGCTTCTGTGACATAGTATCACACCCCGAATGGCTTAAAACCACACAAATTTATTGTTCTACATTCTTGGAGGCCCAAAGGTCAAACTGGGTCTCACTCAGCTAAAATCAAGGTGTTGAAGGACTCTGTTTTTTCTGGAAGCCCTAGGTAGAAACTGTTTCCTTCCCCTTTTCAGCTTTTAGAGGCCCTCACCAATTTTCCACTTCTGGCCCCCTCCTTCAAAGCCAGGAATGGCAGGCTGACTCACTCTCACATACTGACATGCCTGTCTCCCTCTCTTCCACACTTAAGAACCCTTGTGATGACATTGGTCCTACCATAAAATTCATAGTCATCTTACCTTAGGGTCAGATAATTAGTAGTAATCAATTCTATCTATTTTAATGCCCACTTTCCAGGTAAGGTAACATATTTACAAGGTTTGGGGATCAGGATGTGGACATCTTGGCTGGGGGTGTTATTACTCTGCCTACCACAACAACCCTATTTAAAAAAAAAAATTAAGGGATTGATAATTAGGAGAACAAAGCCCATGTATGGAGAGTGGGGAAATGGAAACTCAGAAATGCAGCTTGAGAGCCATCTTACACCAGGAATTGCAAGTTAATGCGACTTTAAGGATTCGCTCCACAGAGCAAGTACTTGGGAGCACACATTAGGGTCTCACCCAGGATCACTGGTGTCTCCCACTGAGGGGAGTTCTCTTCTCTGTCTATACGTTATTTGGAACAATACTTACAACCGGAAGTTTCTTAATCCACTCATCATTCAAGGGCTCATTCAAGTGCTGTCTTCCTTAAGGAAGAGACTCTGCCTACTTCCATAGCAGAATTAATTTCTCTTCCTTGGAGCTCTGGCCCGTGTGCCTTCCCTTCCTACGGTACTTATCATTCTGTAATATAATTTCCTGTCTTGCAGCTGTCTCCCATGCTGGATGATGAGGCCCTTTTAAGGACAGGGACCATGACTTATACATCTTTGTATTCTAAGCACCTATCCCAGTGGCTAACACAAGGAAGAGTCAACATGAGTACTAATGAAGTAAGTGGGGTGGATTGAGAGGATCTGAGCTCCAGTCTTCAGGAACATTAAAGTGAAGCAGCTTTCCAATGAGAATAATGCACAATAAATCTCTACAACCTGAGGATGTGTTTGAGAGGGGGAGATCAGAAACTGTTAGGAACTAAGAAATGAAGAAAGTTTTTCTCTGATTGACAGCCGATTTAAAAAGCAAGGTCAAACGCAGACAAGAAATTTCACCTGCTACGACGATCCATTCAAATGAATGGAGGAGGAGGCTAGAGTTTTAGGAAAAGGAGAAGGATATTATGTACTTTTTAAGCAGATATAATTTTTGGCCAATTTATGATACGTTTTTGAAAAATATTTCCAGATACAACTTTTTCTGCAATACTTCATGAAAAATTTTAATACTAGCTGATTAGGAAGAACAGGAAATTATTGAACTGCTTTTACCCTCCCTGGAAATACAAAATGGATTGTTTCATGAATTCCAAGTTGAATTTGGAGGAAAAGAGCAACAAATTCAAACCTAGCTATCTGCAAAAGGACCCAGGAGAGAGAGATGAAGTAAAAAAAGAAGATGGCAGACTGAGTTTTCAAAGTTGCTTTTTTTTAATGCAAAATCCCTTTGTTAAAATCTTCTTCCTCCACACCTGACAGGTGCATGGTTCTCTCATTCCCTATATACTAGTCATTAAGCAGAGAAAATACAAAGTAGATAATAGTTAAACCCAAAACTGAACCCTGATAAAGACTGGTACAAAAATGTAGCAATACTATTTTTTTCTCAGTTATTTTCATAACTTTATGATTTCCAATTTGTGAGCCAGTTTCAGTAAACAATTAGTAGGTCTCCATCTTTCTTGACTACCTGTCACTCCACATCAGTAGCCAGATAGGAAAGACGGGTGAACAGGAAACCAGGAAAGTGTAGACAGAAGACAGAACAGGTTGGAGTTCCGTGAGCAAAGAGGTGGTGAAACCAGGTGTGGCTGAGAAAGGTAGTCAGATTAGGGAGTAAAAAGTGGCTTAAGAATAGCAGTTAGAGAAATGTAAATCAAAATGACTTTAAAATTTCATCTCATCCCAGTCAGAATGGCAATTATGACGAATACAGTACAAATGTTGGTGAGAAACGTGGGGGAAAAGGTACACTCATACCTTGCTGGTGGGACTGCAAATTGGTGCAACCAATTTGTGGAGATTCCTCCGAAAACTTAGAATGGAACCACCATTTGACCCAGTTATCCACTCCTTGGTTTATACCCAAAGGACTTAAAATCAGCATACTACAATGACCCAGCCACATCAATGTTTATTTCAGCTCAACTCACAATAGCTAAACTATGGAACTAACCTAGGTGCCCTTCAACAGACAAATGGATAAAGAAAATGTGGTATATATACACAATGAAATATTAGTCAACCTTAAAAAGGAATGAAATTATGGCATTTGCTGGTAAATGGATGGAGCTGGAGAATATCATGCTAAATGAAATAAGCCGATTCCAAAAAACCAAAGACCAACTGTTTTCTGTGATATGCAGATGCTAATTCACAATAAGGGTTGGAGAGCTAGGGAAGAATAGAGTTTTTTTAGATTAGATAGAGGGAAATGAAGAGAAGGGAGGTGGTATGGGGGTAGGAAGGATAGTAGAATGAATAAGACATTATTACCCTATGTACATACATGACTGCACAACCGGTGGAATTCTACAACATGTACAACCAGAAAAATTAGAAATTATACTCCATTTATGTATGGTATATCATTGCATTCTACTGTCATGTCCAACTAATTAAAACTGAAAAAAAATAGAATGGTATCCAGGAAATCCCAAAATTTTAAAGTTCAATCAAAGAAAGGGGAGTCCATCACAGCTATTGATAAGGAGAACTGAAATATTATAATCTTCCTCCATAAGAATTTTTTTCTTCCAGTATGGAGTCCTCCCTTGGAATTCATCCTCGCCCCCACGCACATCAATTCAAACATACATGCATCTGTTGACGCCTCACTGAGAATGAACTGGGGTCGATTTTGATAAATGTTCCAATAGGTAGGAAGAAAGACAACAAATGCAACGTTCCTCGTTGTTTTCATTTTCTTAAAGGTCAGTGGGCCAATAAGCTCTACTGGCTTGGAAAGAAAAGCAACTAAAGCATTCAATCACAAAAGGTTAGGGCACAGTTGACTGACAGCAACCTTGCCATTTCTAGAGCCAGACAAAGGTTCCAGTCAACAAAGGTGAGTTGTCTTCCTTAGGTAAATTTCATTTAACTTACACAGCTCATTCAGTTTGAAGATCTAAGGCTACAGTTTGCAAGTATTGCACCAAAGGAAAAAAAAGAGAATAATGGGAAAGGGAGATCAGTCATTATTTGTAAAGCATTTGATATTCAACATATCAGGAGACAGGAAAGATCATTATTCTCTTTTCCATATAAGGAAACTGTCTGCCACGTTCTATTACCAAAACCATATCACACTGCCTTTCAAGGACAGTGACAGAGCCGGAGCATTGTGGTGACAAGAGAGAAATGACCACTACTTTTCAATTTAAATAAGTAAATAATACATATTCTCATAAAGATCGTCTCACCCTTGACGACTGAAGTGGAAGTGTAGATTGATGGACCACTCGATCAGTCCATGGATAGTTGGACCACGTGAAAATGAGCTTTGTCACCTGGAGGAAATGGCCTCTCCATTTCTTGCTCAATTTGCTTTGTTTTCAAAGGACTCTCCTTTAAAGAAGAAGGGACAGTAGTGGGTGGATGAAAAAACCTTGAGTGTTCAACAAGTTTCTTCGTTGCTTAACCAGGCTGGCAAATAGGACTTGATATTCTATGAAGAGAGCACATGCTTACAAGCTCTTGTCCTTGAACAAGCGGGCTTGCTTTCAGCTCGTCTCCCGGTGTGAATGCTCCTCCTCAGCCTCCACATGTGTGACATCTAATGAGAAGCCTCAGCGGGCTGCCTGAGTGCATTCAGTTTTCTTGCCAGTATAACAAGGATTTTTGTCTAGGTTTCTATTGTACAGGGATTCTGTTTTCTCTCTGTTATATGACATCTTTTTTTTTATTTGTTTGTTTTTCTCCAGCATTTCCACACATGGAATCAGGAAGAGAACTTATTCATCTCAGTTAAGTCCGCTATGAGGTTGGACATCTCCTCATTGATTTTGCAATAAAGGTCACTGGTAACTTAAGAGTATTTATTTTATCTATTGCTGCACAGCAAATTAAACCAAAGTATAATGGCTTAAAACAACAATAAATATTGTTTATCTCTCATGGTTTCTGTTAGATTTGAAGTTAAGGAGTGGTCTGGTTAAATGGTTCTGGCTTGGAATCACTTATAAGGTCACCTACCCATAGATTCTTTACAGGGCATTTCGTCTCACAAAATCATTCTCTCACCTTTTCACCAAGAATTTTATTGTCATACCCTCAGTTTTAACTTTATATTATGTATTCTAAAGAAGATCCTGGCTTTGACCTTTGTCCAAAAACAAGTTTCTCCATTTTTAGCATGATTTGCCATCTAAAGAGACTAGAAATTTCCAAACCCAGCAGGTCCTTACTGCTTCAAGGATTACAATTTCTCTTAGGCTTGGTTCTCTCCTCTTGCATTTTAGTACAAGCAGCAAGAAAAATCTAGAAGGTACTTTCAATACCCTGCCCAGAATACTCCTCAACTAGATAATCCAATTGGTTAAGGTCCATTTTCCATGTTACCACAGGGTGTGATGTTGCTGAATTTCCTATAGCTACTTGGCAAGAATCTCCATTCCTCTAGTTTCCAAAAACAGTTTTCCTCACTTTTCTATCAGCACTCATCAAAAGCCTCCTTGAGGGCACTGAGATTTCAGTATAGTCTCTGTGGGGCTCTAGGCTATCCTATTGCACTCTTCAATTCCTATAATTTTTTCATTTGGAAAGAAGTTCATACTTCTTCATGAATCTAGAAGACAATATGATATGAGAAGGTCAGAAGAATTTGGTCGAGTCTCCCCACCTGTGTTTGCTGAGGGACTCTGTACCCATTTCATCAAGGAGGAAAAAAGGAAAACAGTTTGCCAAAGAATGAGTGCTGAGATGAGCAGGTGCATACACACAAAAGGCCAAAGTGTCAGTCAAACTCACACAAAATACAGGTCTGATTCAACACCAAACTATGCTATTGATCAGCAAAGAACGCCAAAAAGGATCTACCACATGCACCACACTGATACTTGGGAGGCCCTGAATCCCTGTTTCCATATTGGAATTTGAGTTGGTTTTGTTGGCCTAGCATGGGATGCAACCTAATAGGGAACTCATTTAGCTAGAAGGTCTATAAGCCTTAAAACTAGTCAGTTTTACAACTAACTTCCATCATTAAGTGTAGATACATCCCATTAATCCACAAAATGTAGGTATTCCCCCAAATATTCCTTAGTTTAGTAAACAATAAATTAAAAACTCCACCAGTTTAAATTAAATTATGAATTCCACCAGTCAATGCTTACAAAGGCTACGGTGTAAGGAAGAAGGAGACCCATCCTCACACTTCCTTTCTCAGCAGGAATTAGGGGAAGCCAAGGAAGGGCAATTCATCGAACATTCATCCTTCCATTTTCCCATTTAACCATCCCAATTCCATTCTACATAAATGCTCATCTAAAATTCTTTCCAATTCCCTTACCCTCCTTTCAAGAATCAAAGTAAGCTTTATCAACATTACAGAAGGAAAGGAAACATTATATTTTTCCCTTATTCTCTTTTTTTGTTAATGTATTTATTTACTTATTTTTTAAATTTTTACAGACTTCATTTTGATTCATTGTACACAAATGGGGTATAACTTTTCATTTCTATGATTGTGCATGATGTAGATTCATACCATTCATGTAATCATACATGTACAAATGGTAATGATGTCTGTCTCATTCCACCATTATTTTATACCCCCCTCCCTCTCTCATTTCTTTCCTCATAATCTAAAGTTCCTCCATTGTTCTTTCACCCCCCAATCCCCCAATCCAATTATATATCATCATCCACTTATCAGGGAAAACATTCGACCTTTGGATAAAGAAACTGTGGTACATATACACAATGGAATACTATTCAGACATAAAGAAGAAGAATATTATGACATTTGCAGATAAATGGATGGCACTGGAGAATATCATGCTAAGTGAAATAAGCCAATCATTCTCTTTTAAATTTTCTCTCTCTTCTGTCTCTCTGCTCTGCAATTTGTTTCTTGTGCGTTAGAGATCTGTTTTAAAGAATTAAAGTATTTATGGGATAGGCAGCATAATCCCTTTCATAGCAAGTAAGTTCTCTGACGATAGGCAGACTTGGGGAAAGCATCATCACAGAGTCAGTAGGAAGAGTTTCTAATAAAGCTAGTTTAAACAGATGGCAGTCATTAATCAGTAAAAACAAATGCCTTGGTCCTTAGGGAAGAATAACCAAGGCTGGCCCTGGAATACTGACTGTATGCACGCTGTGTTGGGTCCTTCCTTTTCTGACCTCTGAGGAGCTAAATGGAGCATAAAGAACACTTTCCTTGATTCAAACACACCTGAACTGTGCATGTGGGGCAGAGGGCAACAGCATTAGGCAGCTCGAAGAGGCTGAGTTCAAGGAAAAGTGGAGGAGCTTTAACACCTGGCAGGGGCTTTCCAGAGGCCACAGAGCCATGAGGAAGCCTCAAACAAGCAAGGAGATAGTAAGGACACCTTGTTAAGTTCAAATACGGGCACACAGCTATGGCTGGATAAATGACTAGGAAACAGTAAGTACTAACTTGTACCAGGTTTCTGTGTTTCTTTACAAAACTATTTCCAGCTATTTCATATTTATGCAAATAAATTAGTATTTTAATATTGGAAAGGAATTATGGATGGCCATATGTTTTAGTCAGCTTTTTCACTGCTATAACTTAAAGACCGGACAAGCACAATATTAGGGGAGGAAAAGTTTATTTAGGGACTCACAGTTTCAGAGGTCTTAGTCCACAGAGGGCCAGCACCATTCATCAGACCTCAAGAAGAGGCTGAAGATCATGTTGGAAGAGTGTGGCAGAGGAATGTGGCTCACATGCGATCAGGAAGCAGAGACTTCACTCACCAGATACAAATATATACCCCATAGTCATGCCCCCAATAAAGCACTCTCTCCAGCCACACCCTGCCTGCCCCCAGTTACCACTCAGTTAACCCCTCCGGGTTAATTCACTGATAAGGTTAAGACTCTCACAACCCAATCATTTCTCCTCTGAACCTTCTTGCATTGTGTCACACATGAGGTTTTGGGGGACACCTCGCATCCAAACCATAACACCGTGCCTCTGAGAAACCCAACTGTTCCCTTGCCAGTAAGAAAACAGAGGCAATTACTGATGTATCTGAACTGAGCCACGCCATGTTCTTGGCTAACTTCTTACCCACGGTGCTTTCTAGAATGTTACTTATTGTGTACCCCTGCCTTCCTCCAGCACCCTCCAAGTGTCAACTCCTTGAGGAAAGGATTGTACCTACTTCATTCACTCTTAAGTTCCCTGCAACTGGAACAATGGTTGCAAGTAAAAGATATTCAATAAATACTCATGGAATGACTGAAGCATAGGCAGAGTTTGAAGGATGATGGGAACACTCTGAATCCCATCTGTTGCAATCGAAAACACTTAGAGCACTGCCACCATTCAACCTCAACCTTCCAACTCTCCACTACCACTGTCCCTCACTCCAGTCTCCATCTCCATCTGGGGTTCACTCCTGCCCTTTCTCAGACCTTCTCTCACTTCAAATTCAAGTAAATTTTTCTCCAGCTTCTCTCATAATCAAAAATAATTGGAATAACCTGTAAAGATATTGACTTTACACAGGTAAAGTTTAGAACATCTTCCTAAAAGTTGGTGTCCATTTCAAATTAATATTGGAACAGGACATAGTTATGGACCAATAAAGACAATAAGAAGGTTGAGATATTACAGGAGCACTATTTATTGACAAACAATGAATTCAAAAATGAATACATCAGAAGGAATGTCAAATTTAGAAAAGTACTTACTGAGGCAAAATATTTGTTTCAGGAATATACCTTTTTTTTGCTATCCTCTCTGAAATTTAAAAAAAAAAAGATAAAAGCAAGTTGTGAAAAATAAAAATGAACTGAATAGCTTTCCTAGCATAGATAAGGAAAGACAATAACATCATTTAAAACTTCATTATAGATTTAGAATCTACTAAGGAGGCATCAACGACTGTATATTACTGAAAGGAAAATCAGTAATGTGAATGACACACTTGAATGTATTGTAAAACTATCTTACTATGACTTGGATGTCTGTGTTCCTCCAAACCTCATGTTGAAATCTAAACCCACTGTGGAGATATTAAGAGTCTGGGCTTTTGGGCGACCTCACAAATGAGATTGGCACTAATATCAAGGTAGTGAGTATGGAAGATTCCTTCAAAAGAGGACTGAAGGAAACTTTTGCACCTTCTACTGTGTGAGGGTGCAGCAACAAGGTTCTACCTTTGAAGCAGGAATGCATCATAGCACACCAAATCTGCTGGAACCTTGATCTTGGGCTCCCCAGACTCCAGAGCAATCAGAAAGAAATTCCTGTTATTTATAAATTCCTGAGTCTAAGGTAGTTTGTCATAGGAACACAAACAGACTAAGACAAGTCTCAAACTCATCATGCTAAATGAAAGAAATAAGACATAATAGAGCATACAGAGTTCGATTCCACTTATTTAATAAAATTTTAGAAAATGTAGATTAATCTGGAGTGACAAGAACAGGTCAGTGATTGACTGGGGCCAGCAGTAAAGGGAGAGATGGCCTGCAAAGTGGCACAAAAATGGAATAAGAATGATGGAAAAGTTGTATTACAGCTGTGCTTTTATAGATATCTGTCAACATTTATCAGATTGCTTGGTATTACCTTAAATGGTGAATTTGTAGATAAGTCATAGTATTAAAGTTGGTTAAAATAAAATTTCACTAAAGACAGAATAACTCTAGCCATATATGTTGATAGAGAAAATAGCATGATCAAACTAATAGATTTAAAGCATTTGCAAAAACCCAGTAGCAAGTTTTGATTTAAGAAAGGAGGGCAGCAAATATCTGAAGGAGCATCTACCTTAAGTCAGCATTCAGCAATATGCTCATTAGTGGTACAAAACCCACATTTTCCCTGAACTTGGGAACAGGAGTGGCCACCATTCCTACATTAGTCATCACTGTGTATTTACCAAGAATAAAAACTGAAGAAAACAAAGCAAAGCAACAAAAAAGTGAATCCAAGAAAGGAAATGATACAGCCTTCAAAATAATTTGATGCAAACTAATACTGTAAAAATCAATGTTGATATGCTAGTAAAATCCACTTTATACCAAGAAATGGAAGATGGATTCCATTCATCATTGATAATTGTAGCCCAAAACATAAAATACTGAAGAACAACCTCACAAAATCAATTGCTGCACACTTACAAATAAAATTACTAAACACACTTGAAAGACATAAAAGTTAGTCTTGAAAAATTGTACAGATATTCCAAGTTCATAGACAAAAAAAATCTGCAAAAATTAATTTATAATTTTAATTCAATTCCAATAAAAATCCACTTCATTTTAAAAATCCTAAATTAATCCAGAAGATGACTGTAGTATACTATCCAAGTAGAAAATTCTAAAAAATAAAGCATGATGAAAAAATTTTATATAGGAAAATTACATATCTACATAGTACAAAAAGAAAAGCCCACATAGTACAAAAACTGAAAAAATTTAGCCAAAAAAAACCCCAGTATACATTAGAGCTTAATAAATAAAAAAAAATCATCAAAATAAAGGTTAGAAGATGGCAGAGCATCAGTTAGCTTTTTTTAAATGATTTTAAGGTAGATAAGATCTCACGTCATACACTAAACAATGTTATGAATGGATTAAAGAGGGAAAGTCTTATTTTAAAAAATAAAGCATAGGTAAACATAGAAATCCAGGTGAATATCTAGTTGTAAAAGGAGAGTACCAATTACTAAAACAGTGGGAGATATTAAAAGGAAATGACTGTGGGTGTACATACATAGTTTTTAAATATTCTTTTCTTTATTGTTAAATTGCACAAGTGGTACATCTTCATGACCCCTTTGGGAAGCAGCACATTGTGATAAAGAGGAAAACACTCTTTTCCCCTCACCCATGCCAATCCATCACACCTCCCAGAACTAAAAACTATCATCAACTAAGTTTGTATCTTCATACAATTTTCTATATCACACACATATTTTTAATGTGTATAAGCAGTGAATTGTTGAATTTATCTGAAATAATTATAAATTCATAGAAGACTGCAAATAAATGTACTGGGATGTTCTGAGTATCCTTCCCATGGCCTGGCCCAACACAGGTACCATCTTGCATAGCTATCATACTCTATCAGAATGAGGAAATTGACCCTGGCACAAAGCACAGAGCTAATTTACACTTCACCAGGGGCGTGTATGTGTGTAGACTGGTGTGACCATTGCTGCAATCAACAACCTCAAGCTTTCCATTCCCACAGGTTCCCTTGTTCTGCCCTTATATAGTCACATCCACATCCTCCTCCCTCTCCACCATCCCTAACCCCCATGACCACCAATCTGTTCTCCATAGGCATGGTTATGATAACTCATGACTATTCTCGAATGAATCATGCACTGTGCCTCCTTTTGAGATTGGCCTTTTTCAACTTATCATAATTACCCTGATGTTCATCCAAGTTATTTTATGCATCAGTATTTCCTTTGCATTGCTGAGTTGCATTCCTTGGCATAGATGTACTCATATGATCAACTGTTCACCCATTAAGAGATTATTTTCCAGTTTTCCATTATTAAAAACACAATTTTTGAGAACATCCATGTGCAAGTTTCTAAATGAAAATAACCTTCTATTTCTCTGGGATCATTTTCAGAGAGTGTAATTGGATCATGTGGTAGTTGATTTTTACATTTTTAAGAACACAATCAACATTTTTCAGTAAGGCTGTAATAGTTATATTTGTACCAGCAATGTGTGATTGATCCACTTTGTCTGCGTCTTCACCAGCCTTTAGGATTATCATTACTCTTTATTTTAGCCATTCTCATAGGTGTATAGTGATAGCTTATGTCATTTTAATCTGCATTTCCCTGAAAGATCATGACATCAAATGTTTTTTATTGCCTATTTGCAATATGTATTTCCTCTTTGGTGATATGTCTGTTCATGTCTTCCTCTTTGGTGACATGTCTGTTTGGGTTTTGTATTGTTGAGTTTTGAGAGGTCTTCTTTCTATTATGTATTCTACATACTAGTCCATTGTCAGCTGCGTGGTTTGTGACTATTTCCTCTTATTCTACAGTTTCTCTTTTCAACTTCTTCAACAGAGCCAAAGTTTTTAACTTTGATGAGATTCATTTTTCCTCTTTAGGACCTTACTTTTGGTGTCAAGTCTAAGAGCTCTTGGCTCTGCTCTAGGTCCCAAAGACTTGCTTCTGTGTTTGTAGAAGTTTCATAGTTTTGTGCTCTACACATAAACTTGTGATCGATTTTAAATAGCTTTTTGTATAAGACATGAGATTTTTATTTTTGTCCAATCAATGGTCTGATTACTCCAACACCATTTATCAAAATTCTTTCCCTTGAGTGCTGAATTGCTTTTGCTTCCTTACTCCAAACGAACTGGGCATATTAATGTGGGTCTGGTTTTGGATTCTCTGGTTTGGTCCCTTGGTCTGTGTTCCATCCTCCACCAGTTCCACTCTGTCTTGATAACTGTAGTGTAATTTTAGGCCTAAATATTGAGAACAGTGATTCCTTCTTTTTTCTTTTCTTTCAAAATCATTTTGGTCATTCTAGAAACTTCCAGTTAAAACACATTTTTAAATGATCTTGTCTATCTCATAAAGAAACGGCTGAGATATGGGTAGGAATTCTTATACCTGTAGATAGAGACAACTTCATTATGTTTCATCTGAATAATACATTTTTAAAATTCAACTCAGAATTTGACAGCAAAATTAAAGACACATAATATAACCAACAAAAATGGTAAATAAAAACAAATATTCCCGATAAGACAAAAACACTTTTACCAATAAACAATATTATTCCCAATACTCTAAAAAACCCAAATGGAACATTCCTCATAAGAAACCAATTTAAAATCCCAACTTCACCAGTAATTTAAAAAAAATAAAAATTCAAAACGAAATGAAATAATTGTTTACATCTGACAAATTAACAGATATTTCCACCAAAAATATTCAGGGTCTAGTGAAGGAGATGGAGTCAAGGCCAGATCTTGGTCACTGCTGTGTGAGTTTAATCACTATAAATTTTCTTCAATGCTATTTGGGGATATGTATCAGGAAGCTTTAAAAGGCGTACCCTTTACCCCAGTACTTCATGCGTAACAAACTACCTTAATGAAAGTAATTGGAATTGCCGTAGACATTTTATATTCAAAACGTGTGTCATAATTATAATAGTGAAAAGGAGAGAAAAACTCAAATGCCAGATGATAGGATTGTGCAGCTAATACTAAACTGTGCATTTGAATAATTTAATGAAACGATTACTCACCACATGGTACTGAGCAAAACAAAAAACAAAAAAAAACCTATATGCAAATGTGTTAACAAAATATAATTCCAAAAGTATTTTTCAAGTGTATTTTTGTAGAGAAACTAAACTGTGGAGACATATGCAAAAATACTAACTTTGTCAATGTTGTATATTTTGAATCATTTTCCTTTTTTATATTTCTCTGTATTGTGTCTTTTTTTTTACAATAAACGTATCACTTTTATAATCAGAAAAGTATTCATTCATAAAGTGCTGAGCAAGTTTAGTAGTTATTATTTAGTAATAATAGGCCTAATTTTCCTAGCTCAGATGATGAGCTGAAGTAGCAGTGGCCTACTGAGGAAACCCTTAAAGGGCTACTTATGTGCTAACAGGAGAAGCTGACTCCCTCAATAAGTAGAAATACTTTCTCTGCATGCAGTTTCCAGAATGGATTTTCTCACTGAAGATAAAAAGCAAGATTATGTTACTGGAGTCCTAGGCCAGGGGCCCTGACTGCAGAGGTTTCCAGTAGACTAGATCTGGCCACTCACCACCATGATGGAAAAATCATGGTGAAGTAGGAAAGGAATGTATTGTTCAATGTGGCCACACTGGGAAACAGGGAGACTAGCATCCTGAGCCCTGTCTTGAGGTGTGCCCACAGAGCTTCAGATTTAAATAGGGAAGGAACAAAACTGGAGAGTATAATTAATCAGTTTGGGTTCAACTGTGGTCTGGTTGATCATTATCTCAGGACTGGTTCTGCAAGGTCCCGCTGGCTCCAATTACCTCCTGAGGGGGCAATCCAAATCCCATCAGGAGATGGTTGCTCCTGCTAGGGGGGCAGCCTTAGTTCCCATCATGGGGTAATTGCTCATGCTTAGAGGGGTAGCCCCATCAGGCAGGGGTGATCTGCCTGCAAGGCTGGCTCTTCCTAGAATCTTGAAAATATCATTTACTCTTATCTTAGTGTCTTTAGTCTGGAAGGGGGAACAAGAGAGATTAGGAATAAAATTAAGACAAATCAACTTTGTATTATCAGTTTTTAAATAGCTCTCCTTAAGTAATTAACATGAGTGTATGTAGAGTTTAAAGTAGCTAAGGAGCTGCAAAATAGAGGCAGAGATGTCAAGCTTTGTCCTGCTTTTAGTTACCCATCTGCAGGCCCAAGTGAAGAGTCAGTAAGTTTTAGAAAAAGCAACTTCTAAGCCCCTAATACCACTAAAGTGAATGATAATACAAACAGCACTGAGGTTAAGTCACCCTGGATAGAGTAATGCCCTGTTTTTAAGTGCTTTCTGCCTTGTAGTCCTTGGTTTCTGACTGTTGTCACCAGAATGCCAAACCTCTCACCTCAAGAGAGAGCTAAGAGTCAGAGAAGGCCTACGCCAAGCCACACTTATCCTCTAATTGGATATCTGGTTATTAAAAGACTGATGGTCTGTTCCTAAATGTTTTATAACTCTTGCAGAGAGGTACTAGGAGCTCTCAGTATTTAAAAAAAAAAAATTGTATTAAGTTTCCATCTCTGTGACAAATACCTGAGAAAAACAGCATAGAGGAGAAAAGATTTCTTTTGACTTTGAATTCTTTCATGACTTCAGTCTATGCTGGACCAGCTCCATTTCTTTGAGCCTGAAGTAACACAGAACATCACGATGGAAGGGTGTGGCAGAAGAAAGCTCCTCATCTCATAACACTCAGGAAAAACAGAGAGAGAAGGTAAAAGGAATAGTTCAAGGACAAGATACAGTCCCCAAGGGTATGACCCCATAACATACTTCCAACCAGCCCCACCTGCCTACCTTTCCTGTCTCCTTTAGCAGCTCATTTAACTATCAGTGGATTAATCCATTGTTTGAGATGAAGGCCCTCACAATCCAATTCATTCACAAAAGCCCCAGCTGTGAATATGGGGACCATGCCTTCAACACATGAGTTTTTGGGAAACATTCCAGATACAAACCATAACAGTCATTCATATGCAAAGTATACCATACAGAAAACTTAAAGCACATTTCAAAGCATCAAAATTCAGGCCTTATTGACATCATATCTACACTCAACAGTCACTTAACAGTTGAAAACAATCTTCAGACCATATCAAGTTGTTGTCTTTGGATACTTATCGTCAGGTTGACCACATAATTAATTCATGGTCTAAACAGGGATACTTCTAAGTGTGAAATGGGTGCTGTAACAGTTAAGCTGGAATGATAAATGTAAACTGATATTGCTTGGCCTCTTATTCCCTCAAAACTCTTTCTTCTACTTCATTGAAACAACCAATACCTTAAGTTCCTTCTTTCCTCCCAGTCATTAGTTCTTTTTTTGATTTCACAACCATCCCTGGACCCTATGGTCTATATGCTAGGCAGAGTTACTCATGCTAGCCACTATATCAGATCATTCTAAGATTTTAATGCAATAAATGGGTCTTGCTTGCTCAAAGTCAAATGTAGGTTGGGCAGCTCTCTTTGGTAGTAACTTCCACACTGAATACATAAGTTCTGAGTGTTTGAAGATGGAGAAAAGATATAACCAAAGACTTGCTGGAGACATTTTTAAGAACCAGGTCAAAGGTGGGTTACATCACTGGCACTTATGTTTCCTTGGCCATCACCAAGACATATGATCTTTGTCTGATTCTTAGAAAGACCAGGAAATGGAGACTTCCCGTGTGTCCAGGAAGAGGAAGTGAGATTAATGAACATCTAGCCAAGACTCTGACATAATATAACTACCAGTACAGATAACTCTCTCACCATTTGTCTTTTTTCCCCAACCATTCAGACTTCTTTAATCATTGGCATTTTGTTACTCCATATATCTTTATATTCTCAAAAAGAACTGCATTATTAAGAAATTTTGTGCTATTACAATTGAGGAGCTCCTGTCTCAGTAGGACCTGGGCATGGATTGGAAATCATTTTCCTGCATTCTTATCCTCCAGTTTTACTAGCAGATATCCAAACTTGCACTGTCACCTCTTTTTCAGAAAACAATTTTCACCAAAAAAAAGATCATTATTCTTTTTAGTCATATGAAAAGCTGTTGACACTCCATTATTCATAATGATGGTTGATTTGATAGGTCCATTTGGCTAAGTGATGGTACCCAGATGTCTGATCAAATGCATCTCAGTGTTGCTGTACTTTTGAGATGAAATTGCTGTTTAAAACAGGTAGACTTTGAATAAAGTGGATTAGCTTCCATAATGTGGATGGGCCTCATCCAGTCAGTGAAGGTCCTAAGAGAAAGAATGGCCTCCCCTGATAAAGAGAGAATTCTGTCAGCATACTATATCTAACCTCCAACTGCAACATCATCTCTTTGCTGGGTCTCCAGTCTGCCAGCCCACCTGCAGGTTTTGAACTTCCAGCCTCCACAATTGTGTGAGGGTGTACACAGACACACACATACACACACACACAGCTCGTGAAAGTTTCATAGTCTTTGACCCAGTAATCCCACTAATAGGAATTTATCTCAGGAAAATAATAAAGACTTTAGTTTTAACATTTTACGGATCCCAGCAACTTAGAATAAGGGCATATTGTGGTCCTTTCCCACCAACCTATAAACAGACTTGCCAGTCTCTGCCCAGGAATTCACAAGGGGTTGGAACCAAATCAGCAAATTGGACCATAGGCAGCCTCACTGCTATTCAAAGAAATATAAACCTTGAAAACAAGACACAGTTATCACCCATAGAATTAACCAAAATACAACACTAAGTACAACAGGGATACAGTGAAATCTGGCCCCTGAGGGAGGCAGTGGCATTTGGAATGAAGAACTCTCAAAAGTATAATCTTCCCAAAGGACAGTTGAGAAATAAGGATGAAAACCTGTATTTAAACCATTCAACATATATTTATTGAATTCTTACTATGCACCAAGCATTATTCTAAGTCTTCTAATTCAAGGATTCCACTTTCATAAATATATCCATAGAAAAGTGATATAAATGCAGACCGATCTTTATGTACAGGGAATCCATTGCAGTATAAAAATAGCCTAAGTAGCCAATGATTGGAAAGTGATTAAATAATTTATGCTATGTATGTTATCTAAATGATGAAAGAAAAAATCGAGGAATAGTTAAGAGCTAGAAAGATTCTACTAATTTTATGGGGAAAATAGAAGTCTGCATTTATAGTATGATCCCAATTTCTGTATATATTTTTGTATTCAGTCAACATATATTAGTATCAAATATGTGCTAGGATATATAAAGAGAGAATCTATAAGACCTCTAGCTGAGTAAAATGAAAGGTCAACTTAGATATTTTTTCTATTATTTTTTCTCCATTTTATAGAGACTGACGGAGAGCAGGCTAGCACATTGTAGAGTGCTTTGTGCTTTAGTCATGAATAAAAATTTTTCTTAAGATATAATGAAAGAATAGAAAAGTCGGGGGAAAAATGTAATTTGAGTTTCAAGTACTTTCTGTTTAACAAGGGGTGGAAATTTGAATTTGAATTCATATTTGAATTCACCTTCCAGGGCAGACAGGTTCTTCAGGAGGAAAAAAAAAAGGCTATATCAAGACTTCTAAATTATGCATGGGTGAAGAGAAGACAGCTCAAGTGGAGAAGTTTGGACAATCCAAAGCTGAAAATCAGAACAAGACAAAATGGAAAGGAGAGGGTAGCTTTTGGGGGAAAAGAGGTTGCTTTGAGAGGAAAAGGTTGAAATTCAGGGGAAAGAAGAAAATGAAGGGAATATTTATTACTAAGTTGGGTTGCACTACACCCTAGGTTAAGGGGACAGTAGAGGTGGAGGGGTAACCAAAGGGTGACAGAGGTCTCCACAAAGACAAGAAGCAACTCTGGGCTAGACCAAGTTCCTTAAGGGCCCAGTTGGCCACATATATATTGTGGCTCAGAGTTGGAGCAGGGTCCACCTTTAGATGGAGCCCAGCAATTTCAGGGCAGTGCCCTCACTATAGATCACAATATTCTCATAAGTAGAACAATGATAGCCTTCCAAGTAGCTTCTAGTCCAGTAGGCATGAACAGTTGGGACCTGGGCAGGAGAAATAAGATGGAGTTAAGATGGTACCAGAGGCTGTACCAAAATAACAATGGAGGCACTGCTGATTGACACAATGTTTCAAAGACTAACAAAGTCACAGGACATAAGATTGTGTTTTCAATTTTATCTAAATTTTCCACAATGAACATGTATTTCTTTTAGAATCAGATAAAAGAATGCCCTTTTTATTCTGTAGTGCTTTCTAGCCTCGAATAGCCTTTACTTATCCCACTGAGAGAAAAGACTTTTGAAGAAACTCCTCCCCAACCCTCTCCTCAGAGCTTCTCACCATCAGAATGTTCTCAGGAAGATCACCAACTCCTTTCTGATGGTACCCAACAGTCACTTACCCGCCGGTTTTATTTTTTGTCTTCTTAGTCATATGAAAGACTGTTGACACTCCAGCCTTCCTGAAACTTCCTCTCTCCTGATGTCCCTGACTCTCTTATCTCTCCTCCCACCACTCCACCTATTCCTTGTCTTTGGGGGTCCTCACTTCTTAGAAGCTGGTGTCTTCCAGAGCTCTGGACCAAGTCATCTTTGCTTCCCTTACATATGATTCTCGGACATCTCATCCACGAGAACCTAACCTCATGGATTTGCCTACTGCTAAGTCTGCAGGGCTTTAAACAGTTCCTCAGACCCTGAGGTGCTTGACATGCAGTTGCTGACCTGGCACATTTGATGTTCAGAACAGATCATTTTTAAACACTACCCTCTTTTACACAACAAAATTGTTTTTAGCCGTAATAATCGGTAGTAGCTATTATTTCCTTTTTAATTTTAATTCAATATACAACAAAGAATAAATTTCCATTTTATAACATTCTAATTCAGTAAAATATTTCAGATCTATACTCAAATTCAGACTTCCCAGTTTCACACTCAGTTCTACTATTTTTAATTGAAACACAAATAAGAAAACCCAGTTGTCAAATGGAATGGCAGAAATAGCCTAACTCAAGTTTTGTTCCTGCATCTTCACAAGCCTCTGTGCTAACATTGTTTATTTCTAATCTACTGTTTAAATACAAAATACATAGTATCCCAGGGCATGGATACAGAAACTGCTCTAAAAAGGAGCGCAAAGGATTTCAAACCATTGTAAACTTACTCTTTAAACAAAGGCATGTATTTGAGATCACAAATGTCAGGGTCAAATACATAATGAGAGTTCTTCAAATTGACACAGAAGCCTATGTTTGTAAGAATAAAGAAGAAAAGTGCACAGAGCTGAAACTTGGAATTCCATTGCTAAAATTAAATAGCAGAACCAGGCAGGTGGCACACACCTGTGTAATCTCAGCTACTCAGGAAGCTGAGGCAGGAGGATCTCCAGTTCAAGGACAGCCTGGGCAAATTAGTGAGACCCTGTGTACAAAAAAATAACACCAAAAACTCAATAGGAACTGCAACCATTGTTTAGAGTCTAGACTGAAAAAGAGTTTTCAGTATTTGATCATTAACATGTGGCATTTGATAACTATAAAAGGACTATGAAAGAACAATCCTTTCTTAGTTTTATTCTTCACAGATAATGCACCATCATAATCCTGGCTCCTCCATCATCCCACTGTTGGTGTGGTATTGACAATGGAAGTCTAACCACTTCTGCAGCCAAACTTCACCCCTAAATTATAGACTGATATCTCTGTGGGTATCTTACCACAGCTTTCCCATGGGAGCCTCTATTGTGTGACCCCAAAAGCCTGCTCTACTTTCTGTCCTATACTGGTAAATGGCACCAAATTCCACTGTGTGACTCAAGCCAGGCACTTGAGATTCCTGTCTCTCTAATCCAGCAAGACCCAAAATCTGATCCCTCTTCCTCATAGACATTTCTAGAATCTGTTCTCCACCTCCCCATTCTCATGAACCTGTGTGGATTCAGGGCTTCATAATTCTGGAGAGGATCAATGCAATAGCTATTTGAATTCAGTCTCTCTGACTTCAGTCTTTCCTAGCTCTAATCTCCATGAAGTTCTCTAAGCTTTTCTGATCTTTAGAAATATAAACATACATCATTTTTCACTTTAGGAAAAGACATTAATGTCTATGGCAAAGAATTTCTGTGGGGATTAAAGAACACATACGGAGGGCCTGGAATGGTGTCTACCTATAGAATACAAAAAGAATGTGCTTTCCTTCCTCAAACATTGTTGGGACACTCTACTGCCTCCTCAAAATAACATTTTGAGTAAGCATATTTCAGGGTTAAATTAATGAACTATGATATTATGTGCAGATAATTCAGTTGTGTAAATGGGACTTAATTCAAAGTATTCCCAACTCATTTTTATTATCAGCAACAAATACTTACTTGTCATTACTTAGCACACACACAAAAACTAAAATATTAATTAGATGCAAACAGATGCTTCCATTAGATGTTCTCATCTAATTCATAATGATATAGGGTAACACATAGAAAGTTCTAAATGAATGCCATGACCCTTCATGAAAGAGAGAGAAAGAAATAGAACCAACCAAACTGAGATAAGCAGAATAATTTTTTTTTTGTGGAGGAGAAAACCCCACATGTGTCCTAAAGAAAACTATAGCTCTGCTCAGATAAGAGGAGAAATAAGATTTAAAAAAAATAAAAACAAAAAAACAGAAGGGAATGCTAGTTGGACCATGACTCAGCTTGAAGACAACAGAGAATTCATGAAGAGACCAACAATAGTGAAATTTGGAAAAAAGCATTGAGACCAACGTTCAGATGGAATGAAATTAAATGCCAACATAAGGGTTTTTCTCTGAAAGTAATGAAGCATCAGTACAGAAGTCACAGTCGCCCCCATCTTGCTCTGCATTTGGTCATTCCCTCACTTAGCTGTCATTGTTACTTTTCCAAAACCCAAATTGACTGTGTCTTATCCTTGTTTAAATTATTTTTTCACAACTCTGCAAAAAGAATACACAGTTGGCCAATAAGCACATGAAAAGATATTCAACATTACTAATCACAAGGAAAATGCACATCAAAACAACATGAGATGCTTCATGAAGATGAAAAGGATGTTAGCAGCTTATTCCCAGTTGTAGCTGAAACACCCATGAAATCCTTAATTTTTTCCAATGTTCAGACAACAGAAAAAATGCAAAAAATGTGAAGTTGAGTTTGACCACAGTTGGGAGATGATAATACTCTAAAGGTGGGTTAAATAGTGTTAGAGTCTTCAGTGTGATTTTATGAAGTACCTACTTTTTTTCACTAGGACATGGGGCATTATCACCAGTTTCATTCTCATGGATCAGAGGTCAGCTAACTTTTTTTTCATAAGGGAAAGAGATGAAAAATTTTTAACTTTGCCAGGCATACAGTCTCACTCATAAATATCATTGCTATCACGTACAGTCAAAGCAACTATAGACAATACATAAGTTAATGGGAATGATTGTGTTCCAATAAAACTTTATTTACAAAAAAAATATGAGATACCAGTTCATACCCAAAAGGAGAGGTACTATCAGAAAACAAAACACCAACTTTGAGAAGGACACGGAGAAATGGAGCCCTCATGCATTGGTGGGAATGTAAAGAGGCGGGACCACTATGGAAAATAGTATGGAAGTTCCTCAAAAAATTAAAAATAGAACTACATAGCATACAGAAATTCCACTCTTAGGAATATAACCCAAAGAGTTGAAAGCGGGATCTTCAAGAGGTATTTGCACACCCAAGTTCATTGTGACACATTCACAATAGTCAATAGATAGATGCAACACCAGTGAACATCAGTGTGCAAGTACATATTTTAAAATGGAACATGTGCAGTCGGAAAAAAAAAAAGGAATTTCTGACATAGATTGAAACATGACATTATGTTAAGTGAAATAAGTCAGTTTTAAAATATTGTATTTTTGTACTCATTTGAAGTACTAAGAATACTAAAAGTTATAGAGACAACTAAGGATGGGGTTGATGTGGTTGATCTCCCCACTAAGGATGGGGAGATGAGAATGAGGAATCACTGTTCAATGAGTTTTCATTTTGCAAGATAGAGTTCTGAAGATTGACTCTACCCAATGTGGATGTGCCTCACACTCCTGAATTGTACACTTAAGCATTATTAACATGGTAGATTTTATGTTATGTATATTTTACCACATTTACAAATAATTTTTTTTAAGAATCCTCTTCCATGGACTTCCAAAAGTATCAATGTTAAGCCCTGTAGCCTGACACACAACTCCCAGGACCCAACTACTTCTCATGCCAAAGAAGCACTAATTCTAACCAAAAGCATTAAGTTTTGCTTGGGTCCTAGAAAAATAAATAAATATCCAGAATCATTTTACTTTCAAATATAGCCTGCAGTGAGGAAACAGAGAGTAGAATGATTTGTAATAAAAATGTCACAAAGGTTTTGATAATCATTGAATACAATGCACCTGTAAGGAAACTGAGTAAAATTGCTGTTTTTATCAATTGGTGCAGTTTTTTGAACCATCATTAATTTCTACAATAACCATTATTTTATGACTTAGGTAATATACTCAAATAATGTTTCACAAGCATTTGGAACTAGGGAATCTTATAAAGCATCTTATTGTGTGGAACAAGAAAGTAAATTAAAAAGTTCATTAGCACCAAGAGGATTCTTATCTTCTCCCTACGTGTCAAAAGCTTGACAGAAGTTCTCGATTTAGTGGCAAGTACTTTACAGATTAAAAGCTAATTTCCATTTTTAAAGGACAAAGTCATATTTCTGGTCTGTTTTCTTCTAAAGAGGAGTATGGATGCTTTTCCTCCAGTTTCTTTCCAGGGTAATATCTCATCACCAGTCATACCACCCAACCCTGGGCCTTCATTCCAGGATACCAGATAAGTGGCCCCTTTTCTGCACTCCCATAGGGTCCTTGGCACACTTTTAAAATATTCCTGATTGATTCTTATTCACATGTCTCTGGCTTGTATATCTTCTCCAGAAGACAACTGGGGAGCAGGCAGAAGCAGCCTTGATGTCTGTAGCTGTAGAGTCAGCACGGAGCTCAACACTTAGGGGAGCTCTAAAATGTCAACTAAGCAAAACTGAACAGTTAAGCTCAGAAATAAAAGGAATGTTAAGAACACTGTGTTTTAGGAATATTCATCTGACCAAACATGGTGAATTACCTTACTGGTGCCACTCTAATCAATGCCCCCAAACTGGATGGCTTTAAACAGCACAACCTCATTCTTTCAGAGTGGTAGAGATCTCAAGTCCTACATCAGCTTTGCTGGATTTGAGCCAAGGTGACTGTGAGGCTGTGCTCCCTCTAGAGGCTGTAGGGGAGGATTGCTTCCTTCCTTTTTCCAGCTGTTAGACCTGCATTCCTATCATTCCTTGGCTTCTGGCCCCGTTCTCTGCCTAGGAAACCATAATGGCGCACCTGCAGATCTGTTGCCCACTCTTCTCCACTCCTTCCCATGACATTGCCTTCTGTCTTCTGAGTGTGGTTGATCTCTCTCCACCTCCCTCTCATAAGAACGTTTCTCAAGACCTTTAATCACATCTACATAGACCCTTTACTATATAAGGTTATATTCGCAGTTTCCAAGAATGGACCTAGATGTCATGGGGGCCGTTAGCATACCACAGTGGTAGAATGAGAATCATCAGGTAGAAAACTACCATATTACTGACAATTACTAAACTCTACTGCATAGAAGAAAAACAAAGCCAAGGATGTGTTATGAAATAAGAAGTAACAGAATATGGTGAATAATTAGATATAGAGAGCAAGAAAGAAAAGACTCCAAGTTCAGAGCCTCGGTCTCTCAGGAAACATTGGTGCCTTAGACACAATGAATATCAGAAAGGAGAGCTGGAGTAAAAGGGAGAGGAGGAAGAGCAATCTCAGTTTTAAATATGCAATGTTTGAATGACAGGCAGAACATTTACATAAGCATGTAAAGTTTTATTGAGAGCAAGATAGAAGTAATGACCAGAAAGAGAGACCTGGAACTCATGATGTGAGGTTAAGCAGGCTCACCAAGAGCTGAGAGAGAGAGAGACAGAGGTCTCATACACCAAGCATTAAGTCTTCCAACAAGTCACTATTAGGACTGGAAAAGAATAAGGAAAGAGAAAAAATAAAGCCAGAGAGGCAAGGTGAGGAGTAGTCCAGAGTCACTGGTATAGCAGGGCAGAGAGACTAAACCAGAACTGCAACTCCAACAGTGCCAGAAACAAAGCAGCAGAAAGGGTAGGGACCTGGGCATAGGGGAGACTCATTTGCATCTGGTGATTAAAGGGGGTGGTGAGCACAAGCAGTCCAAAAGTGCAGGGATGCAGGATGCTGGACTGCAGGGTGAATAGTACCAAGAAGGAAGCAATGAATAGAAACCAGACTCAGCAAGTTTGATGCTAAATAGCAAAATGAGAAACACAGAAGGAAGCCTAGCATGGAAGCATAATCAAGATACGATGGGCTAAACAACTGTCCCCCCACATTTCACAAGTTGAAACTTAATCCCCAAAGGGATAGTATTAAGATATGGGAACTTGGAAGTTGATTAGATCATATAAGGTCAGAGCCCTTGCAAGTCATGATTTAGTACCCTTTTTTTCAAGAGGCTCAAAGAAGCTCATTGACCCCTCTACCACGTGACTACATGAGAAGGAAGGAGCCATTTATCAAAAACCGGCCCATCCAGACACTAGATCTACTACCATCCTGATCTTCGACTTCCTAGCCCCCAGAACTGTAATAAAATTAATTTCTGTTGTGTATAAGTCACTCAGCCTAAGTACTTTGTCATAGCTGCCCAAACAGTCCAAGACACAAACAAAGGTTTTATCAAGGTAGGGGAGTTGTGAAGTTGTGTATAAGATACTGCAGAAAGGGGCAGAAAATGTATATCTAAAGAAGCAAACCATGGAAGGAATCAGGAAATAATCAGAGTAAGGTCACAAGCAGAGGGCACATCACTGAAGACATTCCCTGCCCTGCAGGCTGCCCAATGGATGGACAGTGCATTTGGTGGTCACCATCACTGACCTCTCTCCCATTTATTTTCCCAATTATGAAGTCATGCTACTATTGCATCATCCCTTCCATTTACTTTATATGGATGAAGTTCACATGCAAGCCTCTGATATTCTTCTAACTACAACACATGTGAGGACACAGGTTGCCTGCATTCTTGATTCAATAGGATGTGAGCAACTGGTACCCTCGATCCCAATTCAGACTTGACCTCTCCTGGCTGCTCTGCAGAGTCAAACTTCTAGTGGTGGATCCTGCCTGTCTGGGTCTGACCATTCCTCCCCATCCGAGTTTCCCTCCTTCAACTTGACATCATGTCACAACCTGAAACATCCATCAGCCAGATGTCTCCATCTAACCAGACTTCCAGTCTTGGATGTCATGTAGGTCATTTGACTCCTGAATCCCAACATAACACTCTGAGCCCTTTGGCAATATTGGCCTCAAGCATTTGTGCCAAGTGAATAGAGACATTGGTCAGTGACCAAGTGAATTTATTCCACAAAGTTAATCTGTATCATTGAGATCAAGCACTATAAAAATGAACATACTTTCCTTAAAATAAGTTCTCAATTGAATTAGTTGGACATATATTTTGATAGATGACTTGGCTTTACCACAGATTTCAAGTTTCTCATTTTAAGCCATTCTCGATTTTGCTCACACCTGGCCCATTAATTAGCACATCACACGTCATAAAGTGATAGTACAGGTAAAGCTGATGTTAAAGCAGGTGCAAAACTAATAACCAAGTAGATTGAGGCGTTTATCTGGATGTGATGGTATATGTCTGATTCCTGTCACCGAGGTATCTCCGTAGTAGAAGTATTTATCTGTAGAACTGACAAACAGATCTTTCGGGACCCTCATCAAACCAAGTTCATCATCATAGACCAGAAGCATATCTGGTGCCCACTAGGGCAAGCTTAACTGCTCAGTGGAGGACGCTATTTGGAGGACAACAGCTTAAAACAGACCACGATAGAGAAGAAAGGGGAACTTTCCAGAGCCTGTCCCAACAAACAGCGAACACTGTGAGGCTCACAAATTTGCCTGCAGAGAAAAAAATACTCCCAGTGTGAACTGTGATTCTCACACTCCACGCTGAGATCCACACGCTCTTTCAAGTCCTCTGCCTTTCAAACAAAAGGCAGAATGAAACCTTGTAAGACTGCCCCGTGTTATCTATTATTAGCCTAGCCTGGTGCTTAATGACCTACTCATCGGTAGCTTTTAAACAGCTACACAAAAGACAGAAAGACGAACTCAACGTACACACACACACACACACACACACACACACACACCCCTCTTCTCTGATTGGGGAATTGCAGAAATGTACAGTCCAGAATAAATCTGGCTCAAAATGAAGTGAGTATTGCAGACACACTATATAATGTGTCTGTCGACCAAAATGTGAGGACAGACTGCACTTTTGAAGCAGACAGATATTTCTGGACCCTACAGTTGAGCAAGGCCTGGGGCAGCAGGCAGTAAGAGTTTCTGCAGGTCCAGAGATGCCTTGGTCCCCTCGAAAAAGGCAGCACAGATCCTTTCATTCTCTTTGTTTCTTTACCCCCAACCAGGAGCCTGCTGAGCAGTGGAGGGAAGGAACAGCCTAAGGAGGAGAAACCTCTCAAATAAGTTTCATCTCAAAGCAAACATGGCTTTCATTTTCTGCAAAGAAAACACCCAAGGCAATTGATTCCTCTCCATCATTGTTCTGATCATTTTTTACCAGTCTCACTTGCTATTAGGATACAATTCCCCTCCAACCATCTCTGCCTAATATCCAAACCATCTTAGGCACACACAAACAGGCCTGGGAAGAGGAAACAGGTACATGCCAGACAGTGCCCCAGGCTCCCAAGGTAAGAGGTTGTTAAAAATTTTCCATAGGCTCCAGTCAAAACAGAAGTCAGACTTGGCCAGGCAACACCTCTGTGTTAAATCACTTGGGTCACAGAAAGCTGCTGTCCTTGATTTGGTGTTGATCGTATCTTAGAAAGGAGAGATCAGTCCCAGACTCAAGCAAATAATATCAGGGCTGTGCTCTGTGGCTTCTGGGCTCTTAATTCCAACCTGGCTGTCTGAGGCTCTGAAGCACAAAGCTAAGGAGGGGAACACAGGCAGCCTGTGCTTCAGAGTCTACACATAACAGCCCCAAGTATATTGTCACCACACATTTCCCTTCCTAGTGTCAATTTTAAAATGTTAATGGGCAAAGTATGCTGTTGACAATAACTTTGACTTTGGTAAAGATATGCTGTATATAGAAATAGATGACTAAGGACAAGATATGCATCTTCCTTTTTAAAAATTTTCTGCTTCATGTCTTTTCACTAAGATGATATATATTTAAAAAAAAACCTTGAAGATGGCTATTTCTGTGCTTTTTCTCCTTGTTTAATTTTTCTGTAGCTGACTGTGTCTAGCACAAAGTAGATGCTCAATTAAAAAGAAATGTTGTTAGTAAGATTAAATACAAGCACTAACATCTAAGAGATAAATCAATGCCCACAGATAACATTAAAGCATCCAGTTTCAGAGCTGGAAGCAATCCTCTGTTGTTTAGCTTAAAAATGACTCATTTATAAATGAGGGAAATGAGGTCCCAAGATTTGAAGTACGACTTTTTTTAACTAAAGTGGTTCAGTTTACCAATCATGGAAGATTTCTTCTGGGCTACTCATGATCATACCACTTCTAGAATGTGGTACCCTCTTTAAGATATCAGATTGAAAAGAAGAGCTGATCTTCCAAAATGTATCCAGAAGGGTGGAGGGTCTTGAGAAAATTTCTTGAAACAAATAGTTCAATGTACTGGAACTGTAAAATCTACAGAAGAGGGGACATGCTGTCTATCCTCAAACAGTTGAAAGCTCCTCTTACCTAACAGCACTTGAACTCATTATGGTGGGGAATGTACAACCAGGACCAGTAACTGATCCATCAGAAGAGGTGTTCTCATAGAGCAATGACCTCCTTGTTCCTAAACGTGATCAAGTAGAAGCTGGATGTTATATGTCAGAACCAAATGGGTAACAAGAGAAGCCAGCCTGTGCTGGGAGCTTTCAAGGTGCCAGCTCTTAGAGCAACCTGTCCTCAATTTACAGTGAGGAGACTTCTCAGTCTCCTTAACTCAGAGGTTAAGGAGCTTAGCCAAGGCCATGTGACACAAAGAATAGCACAAGAATTGTAAGGAAAGCCTGTAAAATTTCAGAGATTATTAAACAGTTGAGTGACAGAAGGACCAGTCTCACCAGCATTGGGTATTTGGGATTAAACCAAAGTAGGACGTAAATTCCATGCCATGCTAGATACTGATGGTGAACCAAGAGTTAATAAATCCATAAAGGAAGTTGCTAAAACAAGTGGCAATCCCAGCATTCGGACCCAAGTCTCTGACTCCAAAATCCAACATCTTCCTATCAGGGTGTTTGCAAACGTGTCTCATCCTTAAATTCCTGTGAGCTTTAAGATTCTTCAGTTTTGAGATTACTCTTTAAGATAACAAATGTAATATCTCTCCAAAAAGTAGCAGAGAAAAACTGCATCAAAATTGAGATTTTTTTTAACATCTCAATTTTACATTCGATTTATACAAATCTCAATTTGTGTTCAATTATGTATCATGAACAGATAGCTCTGTAACTAGTAGGAATCTAAGACATAGGTCTGATGCAACCAGAGTTTATTTTATTGTACTCCCATCCATTCGGCATTCTTTTCTATTAACCAGGTTTTAAAATTAAACAGAAAATGTGTAAAGGAAGCACTTTTGGCTGAGTTTACAAACTTAACCTTAATCCCCTATTAAAAATGCATTTATTAATAATATTACTAGATTTCCCCTCCCTGGACTGAGCACAGTAAAATAAACTTCAGTTGCAGCTACTGTCTGTTATTGACTCACTCTCAAGATAACTCAGGGGACAGGGAGGCTTCCATAGCAATTACGTTTTTTAAAAGATCCTGCTTTTTCTGGATAAAAGGATTTATTTTAATACTAAAAAGAAGTCATTTACAGATTAACATTTGATTTTATCATAATAACATGAACCACTTAGCTCATCTTAAAGACTTTCCTAAAGCATAGAAAATGCCTTGATCTGTTTCTAATTATACTCAAATCTTTCCATATGGCTTTTAAGTAATCCTTGTCAAGAAATAAGATGCCACCACCTTATATGTCCTTCTTCAAAGCACACAAACCTGTAAATTAACTTTTTGGCAATGACCCTTGTGAAAATCTATTGAAAGGTATGGGTTTTGTCTCCACAAAATTGCACATAACATTTGCACATGACATCTTTTTTTATTTTTATTTTTTATATTTTTGTAGTACTGGATATTGTACTCAGGGGCACCCTATCTAGCTACATCCCTAGACTTCCTTGGTTTTTATTTTAAGATAGGATGTCACTAAGTTGCCCAAGCTGGACTAGAACTTGCAATCCTTCTGCCTCAGACTTATGAGCAGCTCGAATTACAGGCAGGCACCACCGCACCTAGCTTCATACACATAAAATCTTGCAAACAGTTCCTTATACTGTATCAGAAATTTTTCTTCACACAGATGAGAAAATATCTTGAAGTGAGTTTCTATTTACTGACAATTAGCATTGGCTGCTGTCTCCACCGTCTCTCTCAAATATCTAACATGAAAAAAACTATAGAAAACGAATATGCATATATATATTTCATATATATTTATATATGGTGCAATAAATCTGTTAGTCATATAAGTGTGGATTTTTAAAGAATAGTAGACAGCCAGTATATGTTTAAATTGTTCATTTCAGTGACTCAAATCCTTTCACTAGCTAACTGCATTGTAAGTGATAAGCAATAGCAATAGGTTTTTTTAAATATATGTTTAATCACATTGCGTTTTCACAGACTTTATATAGTCACAAAAACAAAATAAAAGGAGCCGGGTGTGATGGTGCACGCCTGTAATCCCTGAAACTCGGGAGGCTGAGGCAGGAGGATTGCAAGTTCAAAGTCAGCCTCAGCAACTTAGCAAGGCTCTAAGCAATTTAGTGAGACCCTGTCTCAAAATAAAAAATAAAAAGGGCCAGGGATGTAACTGGGTGGTAAAGGACCCCTGCTTTCAATTCCTAGACAGAGAGAGAGAGAGAGAGAGAATGTTATTGACCCTCTTCTGGATTTCTTAAAGCAATTCTCTTAAAATGACAATAATAATTTCATCTACATTTAAGTCCCATTTTGATTTCTAACAGGGCAAAATACGTAGGTGTGGGATCCTGAGCAACACTCTGAAGTCACTTTCTACTCTCCTCTAAGTGGCTTAAAGAAAGGAAGTTACTCAATTTGTTTGTGCCCCTTTGGGTGGCTCTCATTAGTATCTCTTCTCTCTGATGCTCTAATTCGTCCCATGAGATTTATGACCATTTAGTATCTGTCATATCTACTATACCAAAGACCCCTGAAAAGTCCCACAAGCCCAAGGTCTTGACCATTGGCCATGTGAAAAAGCTTCCCACACTGGGAAGGAATGGGCTTGGCAAGGCCAAATACCACCCCAGTCCACAGTACCACAGGCCTTGGCCATTTCATTGCAAAAGACAACCTAATACAACAAGTCACAACTGGGGAAGGGAATGAAGACATGGAAGTTGTGCAATATTCTTAACTATTGCTCATGTTCCAATGATTTATTTGTATTTGCATATCTCTATTAGAAACCTCTCCTTCCAGTGAACCAAAGGAGAAGGAGAAGTTGTAATGAAACAATGTAATGGACAATCAGCTCTATTTTTAAATAGAGCAGTGGGTAGCCATAGGAAAGCAGAGGTCAGAACTAAAACAAAGATCTGGATCAGGAGAAACCTGTTTTGACCTCCCTCAGCCAAGACAGGAGGATCTGCCACTGCTCTAACTATAGAAGAGAGAAATCTCACCAGTAGAGGGCTGAGTAACTAGTGGGGACTTAATACAACATCAGTACAAAATAAAAGGAACTAAGCTGGAAAATACTTTTTGCCTAAAACTGCATTATCTTGGAAGGCTCATTATCTTGTTAAAAAGTGACCAACTATGTCCTTCCAAAGAGGACACAGAAGTCTGCCCAACTTCTGGTGTAAATAAAATAAAATTTTACCCTAAAAAAAAATTAAGAGATTAAGCCACGAATCAAAATATGTAATCTTAATATAAAATATATGAACAAACTATCAAGGAAAAGTCACACGGTTTCTAACAGCCCCAAAGATTACAACTTACATATGAATTTTCAATACAGAGACAAATTTTAAAGTAACTTTTTCATGTGAAATTTTTCAGATGATAGACATTAAAGGGACTATTCAATTCAAGAATCCTTCATTCTGAAAGAACTCAATTCCTGTATTTTGTGAAAGGCATTTAATATATTTTGACAGTAATTCAATCCTAATATATATTACATATGTACACTTTCCCACCTCAGAACTAGTTTATTTCACAGACTATCTTTAAGAAAAATGAACAATAAATGAGAGACTTTAAAATATTTCAAAATGGGTCCCAAATTGATTAACCCTTTTTGTTTTGTTTTGTTTTTATTTTGTTGTGTCAGGGATTAACCCAAGGCTTCCTGCATGCTGGGCAAGAGCTCCACCACTGGTCTACATCCCAAGCACTATAGATACTTGCAAGGTGCCTCACCCAGCAAAGAGATAATAAAAGAATAATTAAGGGGAAAAAACAGCAAAAAATGTCAAATCAGAGATATCTTAAAGAGATAAATTAAAAGTAAATATTTTAAAACACTCTAAAGCAGTATTTGTATTGTACTTTCAAGAGATTTATAGATCTTGGTTCTGAAACCAATGCTTAAGAAATTCATTTTATCTTCTTACCAGTTTTGACCAAAGTTAAGATGAGCTGTGTCCAGAAGGATGGCAGGGTCTCAATGGGAGCCTCATTGTTCAAAATGCCAAATTCTCCCTTGTCACAGATGCTGGGTGTTTATCTATTCCTCCACTACTCCTCTTAGGGAAATGTCACTCAACATCATGCTTTAAAATATGCACCGTCTAAAGGATAGCAAGATACACTATTAACTACCATTTCTATTCATTATTTATGCAAAAATACACAATTAGAGTGATAGTTAAAGAATTTTAAACACCTTAAAAATTGTGTTTTCCCAACTTTTGAGAGGTTGAAAAGGTTGAATTTTGCCTCTGCATGTACAAAAAAATAAAATGAATCATACATTCATAACTAACTAGATTCCTTGAGAAAATTATTAACGAATTGTGACTATCAGAATGACTGAACTTCAGAACAAAGGCAGTTTTTAGGAAAGTAGCACTAACATGGTAGAAGGCAGGTTATAATTTTCTAGGAAGAAGAGAATGAAATGAAGTGATGGTTAAAGAAGAAACAGAAATGGAAAGATTTGGCACAATATCAAATTTAATAAGGGCCAGAGGGAAGCAGAGTAGGTGTTCACTAGGCAATCTCTTTCAGACCTTCTCCAGACTAAGTATTTTAAACTTTTACTAGTCAAGTTATACAATCCCTTGCTCTATTACTCTCAGTCTTGGTACACACAACCAGTGTATGATTGTGCAAATTTGACTGGACTCAGGGGTGCCCAGATTGCTATTTAAAGATGACTTCTGGGTGTGTCCATGAGGATATTTGCAGAAGAAATTAGTATTTGAATCAATTGACTGAGTAAAAAAAGATACACCATCACCAATGTGGGTGGCCATTAAGCCAATCCATTGAGGGCCAGGATAAAATGGATAAAATGAAAAGACAGAGAAAGCAAATTTCTCTCTCTTCTTGACCTGAGAAACCCCTCTTTTCCTACTCCAGACATCAGAGTTGCGGGTCAGGGGTTCTCCAGACTTAAGGAACTTTGGTTCTCAGGTCTTTGGACCTGGACTGAATTATACCACTGGCTTTCCTGATTCACTGGCGTGGAGACAGCAGATGGCAGGACTTCTCAGCCTCCATAATCACATGAACAAATTACCAATTACCAATCACAAATCCAATAACATATTTGTATGTGTATACTTCCTTTGTTTCTGTTTCTCTGGAGAACTTTAATACAAAAGGCATGGTCTGGTTGTGCACAAAGTCACAGTTAATATTATTATTAACACAATTTTTTTATCTCTAGAACACTGATTTCATTTAATACTTCATTAAAACAAAGTTGGATGCGATTATTGAATGAATCTGAAGTCCAGGAACTTTTAAGATAAAACACTCATCTTCTCAGAAACTCTATACTTGCCATTGTGATCTATGCTTCCAAGACCCAGGGGAACAGATTTGCTCTTGACCACCATTGGGAGTAGTTTTCATTGAAAATCACTAAATTACAGTAAACCGTATGATAATGCACTAACTGGAATACAAAGTGATTGGCTATTCATTCCCAGCCCCTCTTTGCAAGAGGTAAGCAAATGATTTTATCTCCTTATAGTAGGGAGAGGAGAAGAAAGAAATGTCTGCTGAGTACACTCCTTTAAATAACCAAGGCTATTTTTAACTAACTGATAGATTTTTAAAGGGCTTTTTTTCCTCCTTTTATTTTTTTCATATAGCAGCTAGTAGGCTGACTGAAAAATATTGTTTTCCTTTATCCTTGCAATAATGAGGCTCTGTACTTGATGTAAATGAATTGTTTTGCACCTTCTTTATAATACTGTAGCACAGTTTACTGTATTTAGTTCCTGGACCCTTTACTGACCAAGACAGTGACTGACCTAGATCATGATTTTCTATAAAATGAAAACTGAAATACCCCAGGGATGACAATTAGGAGACAAAAACTTCCCTTTCCCCCCATGGCAGACATTATCCTGCATACGGACCCAGAGCCCTTCTCAACATTTTCTAAGAAACCAGCTCCAACCAATTCAGGATGGATTATTCCTTCCATATCTGATTTGAGGACCACCTTCAGATAGCAAAATCCAAGGATGTTCAAGTCTTTATAGAAAATGGATAGATGTTGGAGACTGTCATGCTAAGTGAGATTAGACAATCCCCCAAATCCAAAGGCCAAATGATCTCTCTGATAAGTGAATGATGATGCATAATGCAGGGTGGAAGGGAGGCAAGAATGGAGGAAGGATAGATAGCATAGAGGGAAGGGAGGGGTGGGATCGGGGTGGGTGGGTAAAATAATAACAGAATGAGACAGACATCATTGCCCTGTGTACATGTATGAATGCACAGATGGTGTGACTCTACTTTGTGTACAACCAGAGAAACAGCAGCTGTACTCCATTTGTGTACAATGAGTCAAAATAAATAAATTAAAAAGAAAATGGAGAGAATTTGCACAGAACCTACACACATCCTCTCATTACTTTAAATCATCTCTGGATTACTTATAAGACCTAATGCAGTGCAAATGCTTTGTGGATAGTTTTTATACTGGATTTGGGGGTAATAAAGTCAAGAAAAATAGTCCATACGTGTTCAGTACTGATGAAATTTTGCTTTCAAATATTATCTATCCACCACTGAATCCATGACAGTGGAATCCACAGATATTAAAGGCCAACTATTTAAGACATTCACCATCCCTGGACTAGATGATCTTCTAGTATTCTTCAACCTCTAAGTATTGCCAAAATCTCAGTCCTTGTCCCTTATGTCATGCCAACATAAGGACAGAGTTTTGAGAAAAAGGAAAAAGAAGGTTTATTGTTTTGCTAGTAAAGGAGAAACATAGGAGACTCCTGTGATTCTGCCTATCAGCAGGAACAGGAGGGCTTTTAATGAGGTGATACAAAAGCTACATTTCACATGTTCTCTGTTGGAGTTGTAATTCACTTGTTAATTTGGGAGATGGTTATTTCTGAGATCTTCCGGTACATCCCGGAAGTCTGGATTATTTGGTTCCTATGGTGGGTGTGTACTCAAGGAGAGATAAATCTGCCTGGGATGGGGAAGAAAGGTAATCCTGTTTCTCCTGAGATTGGGGGTGGGGGAGATTAGGGAGGAGCAGGGAGAGAGGAAGAGAAAGAGACATGTCCATTTTAAAAATAAGTTGGGGTGGCCAAGCAGCAAGGGCTATATTCAAAGCATAAAATGGACCACTGTTGGGTAAGCTTTCTGAGTGACGGATTTAACAGGAGTCACACAGCCATTCTCCAAAATGGCAATTCAAGATATATTCTTTACACCAATTTTCTTTGGCTCATGCCAAGTGCAGGGAGTAATTCCAACTGGTCCTCCTGGCCACAACTGATGATGGAATGCCTAAATCAAAAGGAAGTAAATACACTCTGATACAAAGGAGTCAACCACCCTGGAGGTCTCCTTCTTGGGAACTGGATCTTCTTGGGGGGTGGGGGGGGAGATGAACAGGTGGCACATGCCAAAAAAGTCTGTGGACTTAAAATCAAGCTAGATCTCATAGGATTATAAAAAAAAAAAAAAAATGAGCTATTCTTCTACTACTCTATAGGGCTCCTATATAACCTAGTCAAAAAACAACAACAACAACAAAAATGAGCCAGCCTCCAAAGTAACAGGGACATAGAGGCCAGAAAAGAAATAAACTTTCCCAAAGTTACAGTTTAGGGATTAAGAAAGCAATGGCTACTAGTTGTTTCTCCCTTCATGACAAGTTCAAAGGGAACAAAGTTTGGTTTCAAGAGGAGTTTAAAGTCATGCTTTCCCTTATAATTAGCTTACACAAGCCTCTTTGTCCCCACGTCTTCATTTACACTGTATGAAGGATCGATAATGCCTCTCTAAGTGTCTGTTGTAAGGATAGGAATTTGGCCATGTAAAGCAGCACTCAGGATAGCAGGGGACACTTTCCCAGCATTTTAAATGTTTTGGCCATTTATAGAGGATCAATCAAGTACCAGATGCAGGTGTCATGAGGGAGGGGGAGGAGTAAAAGATTAACTTTGAGATTTATACAAAGGAGGACTTTGGGGATGATAACCCTGCTAACCAAGATAGGAAACATCAATGTCCTTTAAATAACAATACAGTTCAAAGGAAAACCATATTAAATGAACTATTAGAGAATGGAAATTTTTAAGCTTTAAGAAACTTCTAAAAATCATTCATCCGTGTCTCTGTCTTATGTATGAAAACAATTCAGAACAAATAGTTGCCCCTTCCTTAAGGTCACCAGGGAAATCAGAGAAGGGCCCTTCCTGAACACTGCCTTCCAGTGTTTGATCCCTTACAGTCCTGAAGATCACCAGGCTTCAGATCTGTCCCACCTCAAGTCCTTTGCATATTAATGTGACCTTGCTGACAAATACTTGTCCAATTTTCTGAGACTAAAACTCTTTCTAGATGGTAGTCATCCTCCATCATCTCCAAAGGCAAACCCATCTCCATTATTTCCATTTTTCTAGCATCATTTTTCAGCTCAAATTATTCACTGTTTATGGTCTTTCTCGAAATTTCTCTTTTGCTATCTTTTTTTCACAAGAGATTTTAATGATGAAGATTATCTTATTACCTCAGAAAATCAACTTTATCATTTAACTTGTTGAACTCTTTTCCCATCCAAATGTAGCAAAATAATTTTTTAACCGGGAGGTTTTACTCCCTGGGAAGCTTGGATTTTGAATAATTAGCTGTTAAACTACCCGTGTGCAGAAGGATAGAAAATGTTTGGGAATGTCTTTTTAAATCTTTTCCTCCAATTGTTTACATGCTAATAACGATAACACCTTGAGACCCCCAAAAGATGCTGAAAACATTACAGGGGCATAAAAATGAGATATTAAAATTAAATTCTTGTTTTAGTCCTGGGATCTTTGTAATAACCCTACATTTTCTTACTGCTCCTTAAGAAATAAATATTTAATTAAATACAGGATTAAAGAATTAAAGCTAAAAATGCTTAACTGCCAGTTAACAGTGGTAGCTTTGGAACTGAAAGTTGGAGAGGCTACAGAGCAAGTCCTGATGTGGGGAGAGGGACTTGGCATTGTCACCATAACACAGAAGTCAGGTTCCTTCAGCAAGGCTGAAGAGCCTTCAGTTCAAGGTGGACGGGGACTGGATGGGGAAACACCTTTGAGATACCCTAAGACAAGGAAAGGAACAAATAGTGCTCAATAACTGTGTTCCCAAAGGCTCACTAGAAGAAATGGGAATAAAGAGACTCAGATGTTTCTCAGAACAAGCTTAATTAAAGTTTCTTTCAAACTCTGGTCTGGTTTGGGGTTGGGTGGCAAAGGAAGAGTAGGGTTTTTATAAAATAGGAAATCTATTTCTTTTTTTCTTTCTCTTTCACCTAGGGATTTAAAAAAAATTTTTGTTGTTGTTTTGTTTTCTTATATCCTCCCCTCTCTGCTTCTAGCACACATAGTTCTCATTAGATCATTTTTTCCCAAAAAAAACTCTTCCTTTGACTGATGGCTTTTGCTTAATGTTTAATCTCTGTTTTCTCCCTTGTAATTGAATGACACTGCATCCAATATACCCCTTTCTGATATAGTAAATCACACATTCCGGCATCTCTGTAATGTAGTTAAGGGATGTCAGAATTATCTCAGTTGGCAAGTCTGCCTTATCTCAGGATGATGGAACTGTCCTTAGTGAACATACCTCATAACTATTTTTAAGAATCCCTCTGCCATATTTAAATAGTTGTGAATTGAAAACAAATAAGAACTTAGCCCTTTTAAAGAAAAGGAAATAGCCAGAAATCATTAGTAAAGCCAGGCTCTAGAACTGCAGAACTTGTAAATTAGGTGACCCATGGCTTTATCATGCGAAGAACTCTCTCAGGAGCTCAGAGTTCAGAGCAAGGCAGTCTGCAGAATCCACTGGGGCCACTGAGATCTATCCAAGATGGTTCCCCTGATTGAAAGCTAAAGTGATTCCAAGAGAGAGGGTAATTTGGGGAAAATTATTGTTTGACTTTTCAGTAAGAAGAACAAAAAAGAAAAACTTGAAGCAGAAGTTTTTATAGAAGCAGCACCCACCTGCACCAACTGTGATGGATCCTACATTCTCCTGGGCCTCCACTGGCCTTCAAACATGGAAGAAACACACAGGATCCTCTCAGGGCCAAAAGTGAGGTCATCCTGTTCCAGGCTTTTCTCATTTTGATTCCTTCCCTTCCCTTTCTAAGGTCTTTGGGACATCCAATAAATACCTTGCCTATCTTCTCTGCGTCAGATTTAGAAAGAACTGAACATCAAAAAACCTTAAGATTTAATCACTAAACTGATTTTACTTTAGTATAAAATGAATATATCCTCTTCTAGGCATATTTCAAAACTCTTTGATTCATAAATATACATTGAAATTTTTGGTTTGATGGAAAAAAGAGTTGACCCTGAAAGTTTATCGTATTTTCTAATACTGGATTTTGTCCCACATGAGAAGACAGAGGGATACTTTTCTAAACAGCACCTTGCTGTCCTGCGATGAAGCTGACCAATAGCCAATGAGGGCGTCATAAGGACCTATTTCTCAAACCAAGCATTCTTAAAGGGAAGGGCAATTATCTAATCATGCATCTTATGGGCCCAATGGTAAGAAGCCTCTGAATCTTATAAAAAGAATTTCCCTTATAAAATTAATTCTACTGAGGGATGGCAAATATCACCTACCTTAGACTCACCACTAAGCTGACCTTTCTTATATTTGCTTGGATCAAATGTGTCTATTCAAAAAGCCTAGGATTTATTTGTCTTGTAACTAGAACAAAGATCAAATTTATATCATCATTGAGCATTTCTGAGGTCCCAAGGTACAACAGAAACATATCAGACCCGCCTGATAGGATCCCTCTACTCTAGGATAGTAACGATCAACTATTTTACCACCTACAGTCTTTTTATCATTTCCTCCAACAGACTTCATGATTTGAAAGATTTTGTCTACAAAGATGAATGCATTAAGTAATAATTCATTTGCCCTTTTCAGTAGTTTAACAAATTTAGTTGTCAATAGTTAGAACTCTGAATAGAGATAAATTCATTACAAGGAACTTACATAATCCCAGCCCAAAGCAAAGAAACTTGACATTTTAGTCTGTGCAACATTATTGTGAATCAATGTATAATTTCTCTTAGATTTCCAAGTTATCAAAAATAGCTCATAGATCCACATTACCATCCCATGGACCATCTCATTAAGGATAGTGCCCCCGGGCACTCTCTCCCTCTCTTATTCCCTTTATCCCCAAGTAGTTCTTTCTTCTCTGGTGCTGGATTCTAAAATACCAGTGAAATGCACTGACCTGTCAAGTGATTTATGGCTTATCCACTTCATCCCCCATTTTATGTCCTGACACTTGTTTCCCAATGAAGAATACACTTGGACTTTTACTGCGATCACACTCCCAGTGCCCCCAGATTGGCCCTGATGCCACCACCCCCCATCTAAACTATTCTCACAAAAAGTGACACCTGTGAATTAGCCTTGTAGAGATAGGTAGCTTTGCCAAGATTGTCCAGGTACTTCAACTTGGACTACATTTCTGCATAATAAAGCTGAATTAATTCAGTGGGATAAATAGAGCTGCTTCCAAGAATGGAATAGTTGGGTTAAGGATGTTTTTCTTTCCTTTTATGTTCTCCTTTATATATTTATTTGGGGGCAGAAGAGGGGAGCATTATATAAGCACAGCATCAGTTAGCTAATTGCACCTTCTACACTTCAAATGGTTTGACACAAGTTTGTGTATTTACAATCTGACAGAGCCCTCCCACAAGAGGGAAAGTATGCAAATGTGGTCCCTTCTGCCTTCCTAAAAACTCCAAAAATGGGAAAAACAACTCTTCTTATTTATGCCGAGATAAGCATGGAGAGTTCAGACTTAGCCTGTGATGGTACTTTCCTTACAATTCTTTAAGCAGGGACCGGAATGCCTGACTACGCTGGAATAACAACCAATATATCCATGACCTGAAGCTTGCTCTTAGACTTGCCCCATCCTTAACCAGGAATGGGCACTGAAGAGACCATTCCACTGTTGCTATAAGTGAAAAGGTTTCAAATGATAGTCCCATAATTATCTGCAAGCCATCCAATAGTACTTCCTCTTGGAAACACATCAGAGCTTTGGCCACACCATGGTCTCCACTCTTCCTGGACACCCATTTGCCTGGCCTCAGTGAGAGGAAAAACTCACACTCTTCTGGCCATTCTGTGGCTCCCTAAGATTGCTGAGCTCTTCCTCCCAAGAGAGAGAAAGGGGCTGAGCCTATGGATTATGTGTCATGCTCTCCTCACCAGGACTATGTAAGTATCATAGAAATGGGAAATAAAAGACAAGACCAATGAATTATTCACACATATAAGATTCAGGGAAAGAGAAAGGCTTTAAGGAAAAGCTTTAAGGAAAAAATGTCCTGCATCAGCACATCTTCATCAAGATGAGGTTCTTTTCCAGTGTTCAATATCCGTTACCTCAGTTCTTTAAAGCCCATAAATCCAAGGGCGATGTAATTTGTGGTAAAACCCTAGCCAATACTTTAAAGCAGTTGTATTGAGGTTTGATGGCACTGATTCTCCCTTCCAAGATGTTACACAGATTCATAACAGCAGGCCATGATGAGTCGATTTGTTTCCTTGCCTGACAGAGTAATATGGCACCAAGAGGCCATTTTTCTTGGGCTACTACTGAGCTCAGCACTTATCAGTGGTTTGCCCTGCTCTCTGTGCCAGTCAGCAGAATGCAGGAATTAGTTCCTGCTGTCTTTTCACCCTGGTTGGTCAAATGCAGTCATACCACTCTTTTACCTGTGACACTAAACTGTCCATTCCCTGGGACTGCAGGAAAATTGAAGCAAGTCACAATCTCTGGCTGTCTCTATGCAGGTACCACATAGCAAGCTTCCTGCCTGTCAGCATAGAGCCTCTCCTGGAGCTCTGTCAAGTTCTTGACCTTATGTTTCCTAATGGCCTCTAACCACCTTCCAAGGAATGTTTATTCCATTAATCCTTGTCTTCTGTGTCATAAAATTCTGTCTTCTTACTTGGTTCCAACCCCTATGACCACAGGGCCTATAATGATATGTCTTTCCTGGTCTAGACCTGATTGATTCAGCACCTTACAGGAGTCCAGAACAGCATGGACTCCCGCTCCCCCTCCTGGACAATTAAGATGGCATCTCCTCTGCTCCAAGCACTTGCCTAGATAAAACATGTCATTCCCCAACCCCAAAATCAACTGAAATGAATAAAATTTCTTTCCAAGTATGTAACTGAATATACCAGTTCTCCTCCAAATTAGAAGTCTCCTTAGGGAAGAACCCATATCTTCTTAGCCACTCTCACCTGGAAGTGTACTTCTTACAGTAAGCATTCAAGAAATGTTGGTTGAATCTAATTGAAACAAATGTTTTCACTTTTAGGTGTAAAAACCTGTTTATGCCAATCCAAGTGGAGTTGCTTCCATGTGAGATAAATTGGGTGATTTAGGGCACAGATTCCCAGTGTGTGTGTGTCATCCGCCAGGTCGCGGAGGTGGGAAAGTTGTTGATACATCTCCTGCAAATCTCTTCTAAGCTCCACAGGCCTCACCTCTCTTTGCATGTCTTCTCCCTGACTCCTTTTAAGAATCACTGCATGAAAGACATTCCTGAAGGCAGCATGCAGTGGTGCCTTGTATGCATTAAAAGAGAGAAAACAGAAAGGACTTGGGAACCCTCATTAACTGATGGATGGTCCTAAAGAGTTTGCAGCAATAACCATTTTCCAAGAGTCGTGATGCTAGATGATAAAAGAATTTGTCACCAGCCTATGAATTTTGACCTGAAAAGGGGTGAAATGAGGCAGGTTGTAGAGAACTGAGCAATTCAATGTAACCCACCATGATACACAGAGAACTTTGGCATCAAGGGTCACTGCAGCTGATAGCCCAGGCTGTAGGTAAGGTACAATATTTCACATTCAGAGGAATCCTAAACTAAATGGGCAGATTTCTGTAAGGGTGATGCTGATGTTATCTGCCTTCAACATGAACAAAAAATATTAAATATTGGAACACACTGGGCTGGGTGCCCTGGCACACACCTCTAATCCCAGCAGCTTGGGAGGCTGAGGAGGAGGATAGAGAGATCAAAGCCAGCCTCAGCAAAAGTGAGACACTAATCAACTCAGTGAGACCCTATCTCTAAATAAATAAAACACAAAACAGGGCTGGGGATATGACTCAGTGGTCAAGTACCCCTGAGTTTAATCCCCAGGATTCCCACCAAAAAAAATATTGGAACACACTGTCTAATGTAAAAGAAAACCTCAAAAAAAGAGGGCTCTCAGCTAACTCCTTAAGGACATGAAAGATCAATCAGTGAATGTGGCCCTGCTATCCAATATGCATACTAAGACTTGCAGACTAAACCAAAGATTCCCTACCTCATACCAACTCCCTAAAACATTTAAGACCTCAGGGCACAGGGTTCAGTTCCTCTAGGAATCTTTCTGGCACAAACATACATACTCACCACTCTCACACCTACACCCACCCTCTTCTACACCCACAGTCTAGATCAGATGTCTACCTCTGTGCTTCCAAAACCTCCTACCACCACCTGTGGGTACCTAGAGGTTATGTATCTATCTCTCCCATGGACAGTGAACCAACTGAACATAGACAACATGATTTTGCTTTCATATATTTAGGGCCTAACTATATGCATATGTTTGATCCTTCAAGAATTGTTTATTGATCAAAGAACATTCTTAGGAAATGAAACAAAAGATAGTCCACTGTTAGGCGAATACAATATTCTCTTTTCTCCATTCCCTAGTGGTCTGCCCATGCTAAGCTTAATTATCTTTACCCTCCCATTCAAGGGACTTAAGTCTTAAATTGGCACATAAGATTGGCATTTGAGAAGTTATTTTTTCCCACCATGTCTAGATCAAAGGCCACAGTCAGTCTCCATTGGCTGGCTGTTGTTTTGTTCCTATCACGTTCTTAAATTCTTACAGTAAATGAGAATCCAGCAGCCCTGCTCTGTCAAAGTTGAAGACATTCCTGAATATGTCTGAATTCTGCAGGATACATGGTCTAGACTTACCCTCAACCAAAGGTTAGAAACAGTGACCTTGGAATCAATCATAATGTTTGCTATTTTACAGAAGAAAGAAAATAATAGACTCTGAAAATATTGAATAATATACGGGGAGGTTGCCCCCTTTTAGAGACTGTAACATCCAATTCAAAGATAAGGGGCAGCCAGGCACGATGGTGCACGCC
>JAJEJO010001075.1:123028-187814 GCA_020662805.1 Glaucomys volans
AAAAAAAAAAAAAAAAAAAAAAAGATAAGGGGCAAAAATCAAGAAGAGGAAAAATACCTTACAAAAAATTCCTAACAAAAGGAACCAAGGGTCCTTGGGCAAGTAATCAATTTTAGATCTGGGCCAGAAAAAAACAGAGGAGAATCTGGGACACCTTGTACCAGGAAGCAAGCAAGTGCTCCAAGAATAATGATTAATGTTATAAAGACACTGGAGCCAATTTGAAAGGGTTTCCACTCACCATATTTGGGAGATTGAGTATTAGAAACAATAATGGCAATAACTGATTGAAAAAATAACATCTCAAATGACATTAGTAAAAAAAACAGAGGAGAGGAAGGAATGAAAAGAAGAAAGAAATAGAGATGGTAATTATATTATACTCCTATAATTTCAAGCAAAAAGAATGAATATTTATTTACCCTGACTTTTCAGGAAAAAGAATGTAATTCAGTTCTACTTGATAAGAAAAATACTGCAGAATACCAGCTCATAAATGAAGAAGGAATGAAAGAATTTAAAGTCACCAAACCTTAATAAAATAGTTGGCACAATTATCAATGCATGCTAAACCATTATAGAAAGGATTATGAGGGACTAGGCTGTCACACATCTCCAAGGACTGTGCCAGAAATTACTTACTAAAGCAATAATGCACCTTTATAAAAGGAGAGCTCTGGCAACCCACCACTTAACCAAGTGATCAAACTTAGCATCACTGATGAAGAGACAACCTGATGTTTCAAGTCTCCTAATGTCATGCAACAGCTAGGAAATGCTATTACCAAAAATACTTAAATCTACTCATGCCTCTAGACTTGACCTCCAATTTACAAGAAATGCAGAATAGGAGAAACAAGCTAAATGGCACCATAAACAAACAATGAATTTTTTTTAAAGGCCCAAACTGTAGTATGTTCTACAAGACCACTCTACTGATGTCTTCAAAAATAACTGTTAGAAAAAGAGTAATAAACTTGTCCAGCTTAAGTTATTGCAGAAGGCACACAGTTTGGAAAGGAAGAAATAAAATCTTCTATTTGTTGATGGTATGATTGTCTACATAATATCCTAAGAAATCTACCAAGAAAAGTCTTAGAATAAATTAGTACGGCAAGGTCATAGGGTACAAAAGCAACATATACAATTCAGTCACATTTCAACATTAACAATGAACTTGCAGAAAATGGAATTTAAAACATAATACCATTCACATTTATTTCAAAGAAAATGAAATATGTAGCAAAGCAGCCCATATGCTGAAATTCACAAAATACTCTTGAAGTTAACCTAAATAAATGGAAAAACACACCATGTTCATGGATTGGAACCCTCAATATAGTTAATGCTTTTCAAGTGTCTACTTTGTGTCAGGCACTGTCCTGGATGCTGGCAATGCTTTCAATTGTTTCCTTTCATCTATTTTTTTTTTACCATTATAAGTGTACAACATTAAAGAGATAAATCAGTTTATGGCTCTATGATGAAATATTATCAGTCACTTTAAATATACTTTTCAGGAATATAACATGAAAATTATCACCTTAAAATCATTTTTTAGGTTCCTTCTAATCCCAAACATTAACAATATGTGAATGGGCAGACAAGCAAATTAGTAGCAGTATAAATTGTTAAAAGCAGTTAATCCTTGGTGCAAGGTTATGGGTGATTTTGGTTTCTCATTATAGTCTGCTATATTTTCTAAGTTACCTAAAATTTTTAGTTTTTTGCTATCCTTTTAAATCAGAAAGAAAAGTAAAAACTTTGAGATCTACTAGGCTGGGCTTGGAGGCTTCCTTCTTCTCACCACCGTACATGGGACACCCTCATACTCATGGAGCATGAGTCGAGCACAAAATTCTTTCTACCATACTACATCCTCTGGATCTAAAAGCCAGGCTTCCATATTAACTCACTATCTAACACTCTGATTCTGTCCTCCCTGTCCCAGGGCCTAACCACAAGCAACTGAAAGCCAGTACATCCTGCTCAGACCATCTCTACCAGACTTTTCTCTCCAGACCTCTCAGGCACCACTTCCACAAATGAGAATGAGTAAATTATCTCCTTACACTGGCCAGTTATGGATCTCCTCCCTACCATGTCCTACTTTATAGGATTAGTCTTCTCAGAGGCTATGATGACCTCAACCAACCTGAGCTCTTACAGTAGTAGGCAGATTAGCTTCCCTCTCGGGACCATCTTTTGTGACTAGTTCTCTTCCCAGCCAACCTTCCTCACCGACACCTTCTATCAGGGTTCCCAAATGCTTCAAACCAATACTCACTCCCCTTATGAAACTACTTTAGGAGCTACATGGGTAAAGCCATCTCCATAAGAGCCATAATATTTTATCCACCTCAACATCACAGATCTTCCTTTCTATATTTTTCACATGGCAACATTTAAGCTGCCTTGAGAATAATGTAAACTAAATGATTTTCATCCACCTTGCACATGTCAACTAGATAAGACCTAGGTCTAAATGTTGAGTCAGCTCAGTTCTAAAAAGAAATGAAGCATTGTCAATGATGGAGATAATTCAGATTATATTTTATTGGTCTATTTGAGTAAATTAAGCTAAGAGGTAGTTTATGGAGAGAATTAGCATTCATCAGAGCTAAAGAGAGATGATTTGCACATGAAACTAAAAATCCTATTAAATAATTACTTAACAAGAAATAGAGACAGAGAGAATAAAATTCTTCTAAGATGAACAGAATATGGATAGAGAAATACTTGGCATTATGGAAGTAAGAAAATGCTTTTTAATGTCCTTTAAAATTTTATAAAAATGGGTAAATGTTAGCTTATAATGAATTTCAGTGATAAAGTGTTGACTAAAGTTATATCTACTGGCATTTCAGACACTATCAGAAAGACTTTTCCCCCCAGATTAAGTGGAAATCAAAACTGACAAGCCATTATCTGTTACATAAAGTTCCACGGCCATTTTGGAAGAGAGAAGGAAAGAATATTAGTAGAACAGATTAAATATAAAATTATTAAGTTGCTGCCACTATATACAAGATTGTGTGATAAACAGACCTTAAGTCACACACTAATGTTATTTTCTTCTAGAACATCACTTGATATCAGGGACAGGCAGGAAAATAAACTTTTTATCCTTGCAAACCCATGTCAAGAAACTTAACTGTTCACTTACCTGAGATAGCCCAATTTAAAATAAGAAGCTATTTCTTTCTTGTTGCCAGAAAATGTGGTGCCCCAGGGGGCAAACAGGAATTCCGTTTGCCCCAAAGCTCCCCTACAAGCCCCTTGTGCATAGTCCCCATCCTGTTGCACACATCAGAAGGAGATCACAGAAGCAGCACCAGGTAGATCGTACCACAAATTAATTATTCTGGTTCCAGGTTTACAGTGTTAAGAAGACTACGCTTCACCTATCTCCAATTTTGACAAGTTTGTTAGCATATGTGAACTTGGTACCAGTAGAGGGATTTATTTACTCCAGCTGCCAGGATACCATTTCCAAATGAATGGATGTGTGGTCCATGGTAACTGATAAGCTAAGGATATAAAGGATTAGCTCTGGCTAGTGAAAGGCCACCATGGCACTTTGTCTTCACTGGGTCAGTTGTCTCTGCGATGGTATTTCTCAGCAGAACTCCATGGAACTAAGGAGGTAGGGTGATTTTTTCATTTGTACAGTTAACCTCCATGGTCCCACCAACTAAGTGCTATTGTTTCTCCTAGCCATAGTGATAACATGAAAACCCAGGGTCATTTTTAAATGCCCTCTAGGGGGAGCTACTCACACCATTGAAAAACAGGTGAATAATTGGACATGTCAGGTATCAAAGACTGCAGAAGGGATACTTGCTTCTTATGAAAAAAATTTAACTTCTTTGTTTAAAATACAATTAGAAGATAGAAATATACATACTTTCTCCATAATGAATTGCTAAAATTCAACATATCTAAGTTGGCTGCTTTCTTTCTCTTCCTCTAAGAAAAATCTGCAATCTGCCATCTGAAGATTGATTTTTATCACCCAAGGCTTGTCTCAAACTCTTGTCCCAGATAAGAAATGATAATACTTGAATGGCCAAAAGAGAGACACCAAAATGTCCACCGAGTCTTAGCTCATTAGAAGAAAGGAGCAAGCACCAACTAAAGACAGAAACAGGAAGTGACAAGCTAAGAACTACAGGAGGAAAAAGCAGTTCAGGTCTACATCTTGAAACCAAGAACAGTCTACCCCAGATATTTACAATTTTGGCATTTACTGACCATTCAGGTCTTAGCCCAACAGAAGTTAGGTGGCTAGGCCTTCCTAGCCCAAGAGACAGTGTATCCATGGTCTCTAGAACCAGACTCCCTGGATCTGATTTCTAGCTTTGCTGTTTACTAACTGAGAATTCCTGAACAAGTCACTTAACCTCTCTGAGTCTCACTTCTGTCAGATGAAACAGAATCTTAACAGCAATTAATGGTTTAATAGTTCTGAGAATTGCATGAGTTAGTGTGTGTAAGTCATTGGACATGCTCCATAAGCATTAAGTAATGTAATGGGGTGATGATTAAGATTTTGACAGAAAACATAGGATGGAGAAGAGATGGAATTCCAAGTAAGAATATCGGATCAAAGTACCAATATCTTAAGAAGTTTTGAGAAATAGTTTTGCACCTCTTGAACATTTTATCTGCCTTAAAATATGAAATAGTCAAAAGAAGATATTGGAAAAAGCAAGGTTTGTGAGGAGATTCTCTTTGGGGAAGATGGCACTGGGTCCCTCATTCCTCTCTTTGGTGGATGGAGAGGAGAGGTACCCTGGACTGTCAGGCTCAAGTCTACTGTGAGGCCTTCATATTGACCCCTTAGAGAGGTGCATAGTGGACCCAGTCTGATTCCCATTTGGGAAATCTACAAGGCAAGAGATGAGTATACCAAGTCCTTGGGTGGCAGAGGAGAAGGGAACTACTGAGTTAGCTTTACCTTACTCTCCCAGAGTTCACTGTGCAAAAGATGCCCGTGAACAAGAAATGAAGGAGACACAGGCAGCCTATGAGAGGCAGAGAGCTTCAGCCAAGGGTGCATGGACAACACTCAGAGCTGGAATTGGAGGTATCCAGCAAGAAACCACTGAAAAGTCACAACATCGTTCGGGGGATGCTCAGCTATTTTTTTTTCTGTTGTTATTTATTGTGATAAGAGCATTTAACCTGAAATCTCCCCTCTTAGCAAAATTTAAGTGTACAATATATCATTGTCTACTACAGATAGAATTTTGCATAGCAAATCTCTAGAGATTATTCATCTTGCCTATTGAAACTTAATACACATTGACTACCAACTCCCCATTTCCTCCTTCTTTCAGCCCCTGGAACTGCCATTCTATTCTTTGATTCTATGAATTTGACTATTTTAGATATTGCATGTAATAAGAGTACTGTATTTAGCTCTCTATGACACACTTATTTCACTTCCAAAATGTCCTAATGTTTCAGCCATGTTGTCACATGTTGGAAAAGTTCCTTCTTTCCTTAAGGCTGCATAGTGTTCCATTGCATTGCGGTGAGCTTTAATCATCTACAAGTAACAACAAGCAAAAAGCCAGACTGCTCTATGTCTTCATTGCTTCCCATAGCTGTACCATCCACACAGTACTCCTCCCCTGATGTCCACTTAGCTCTTTTCAGCAAATCCCACCATGCTCTACCTGGGCAGTGGCACCCAAACCCAGGATTCTCTAAAAATTCAATCAACATGCATAAGTACTCATAAGCCAATTAAAAATGCAACCCATCACAAGTTGCCTGTCACAATGCACTGATTAGAACAAACATGAATTTCTGTTCCATAATGGAAACTTGTCTCCCAGGTTTTAATTCTTCAAGGAAAAAGAGCCACCCTATTCAGAGACTTAAATGTACAGGATATTCCACTTCTACCTTGAAGAATAAACGATAATGGCAATTGCCTTCCAGCCACAAACCAATCAGAAAAAAAAGTACATAAAATAATGTTTCAGACACTGGACAACAGGAAGCTCAGGGCTGTGATGGTTGAAGGAGGTGAGCTCTATAATTCCCAAGCTTGCTGGAGACAGGGGCCACAACACAGAGAGAAGAACAAAACAGAGACCCATTTGCTCACTATATTACAGACAGAAATCAGAGCATAAGAGTGTCAAAGTGGTCAGAATTTGCAAAACAGAATGAAAAAAAAAGGAGGATACACAGAAGGAGAGAGAGTTCTGGCACTCTGAAGAGGAAGAGGAGTTCCTTCAAGTATTTGGTCTTATACAGATCAGTGCACGTATGAGAAGAAAATCCCTGAGATCAGAGAAGAGCCACCAGACTCTTCAGTCCAGTGGACTGAAGAATTCCAGAATTCACACAGCTGTCAGAATGATTGTGATCTCTCTGGCCACAGTGTAATACTGGGAGCATTGGTAGAAGCCTAGGAAGGATTATGCCTTAACTGTTGAGCTAAATTAATTCCAGAATCTGAAGCTGCCCTATCAAAGTCTAAAGAAAAACCTCAAAAGGATAAAGACTATCTGTAAGTTGTTTAATCATATGCCAGAACAAAATCCAACACTTAAAGAAATATTATAAACCCTACAGGCTCAACAATGTAAAATTCACAATATTCAGCATCTGATTAAAATTTCCAGGCGAGCAAGAGAAAAGGAAATGTAACTAAAACCTTGGGTGGAAATCAACTACCCTAAAGGACACAGAGGATATGAATAATAAATAAAGACTTTAAATAACTATTATAAAACTTATAAATAAATCAACAATGTAAAAAAATCAGCATAACACATAACAAAAAAAATTGAAAGATATAAGAGAAACCCAAATGGAACTTCTAGAAACAAAAAACACAATAACTAAAATAAAAATAGGTAGGATAAGATTAACACCAGTTAGTGCAAAAGAAAAATCAAGGACTTAAAGATGGGAGGAGGAGACCAAAATGAAACAGAGAAAAAAGACTAAAGACAACTGTTCAGCTGTGAGACAATATTAAACAATATAGCACATGAACTAGAGTTCTACAAAGGCGTGAGTAGCAGAAAAAAATACAGAGAGAAATAATCCTCACTTTTTATTTTCTACTTTGTGTGTGTGTGGTGCTGGGGATTGAACCCAAGGCTTTGCATATGTGAGGCAAGCACTCCATCTACCAACTGAGTTATATCCCCAGTCCCTTCTTTCTAAATTTGATGAAAACATAACCCAAAGGTCCAAGCATCTTGGTATATCTCAAGCAAAAGAAATAAAGAAAACATCACTAAGGACCATCACAAATTCTTAAAACAAATACTGAAGAAAAAAATTGTAAACATGCAGAGGGGGGAAAAACTGGGTAATTAAAATTAAAGTGACAGCAGATGTTTCATAGGAAAGCATGCAAAATAGAAGACAATGGAATGGCGAGAAAGGAAAAGCAGGTAAGCCTTGTGTTCCAGAACCAGTGGAAAAACTCAGTTTAAAATTAAGGCAAGGTAAAGACTTTTTGAAACCAAAAACATCTGAGAGAGTTTATGGCATCAGACTTGTTCTGCAAGAAGAAGTAAAGGAAGTTCTTTCATCAGAGCAAAGGATGATGTTTGCAGATGGAAATGTAGCCAAAAGAAAGAAAAGGCACAGAAAGAATAAGTATCTGGGTAAAGAATTCATCCTAGAAGACCTCACTCTCAGTAATGGAGAGCCAGGTAGTTTGAACTACCCTCTTCTGTCCATTCTTTAAATAGAAGCCAGGATGGTCTCAAAATCATGTTTCCCTTGGTTCTTAGGATAAAGGTCCTTAAACTTCAAGTCCACATATAACTTGACTCTTGCCTCTTTCTCTGGTCTCTTTTCTCTCCCATCCGTTACCTTGACTCTGAGTAGCCTTCTCTGAGTTCTGTTATTATGACAAGTTCCCTATTGCTACTGAGCCTTTGTACCAGTCACTGGGCTTTGGAACATCCTACCTCCCCTTCTTCACCCAGTTGGTCCTTGCTAGTCCATCAGATCTTAGATAAAACATAATCTCTTTATAAAAGCCAACATGAATCTCTTAGCTAGAACATATTTCTGTTGTATTTCATCGCAGTTTGTAAACATTCATTCTTTTGAAATTATTTGATTAACATCTGTCTTCCCTAAAGGCACCATTTTTGTGACTCATGATCTTTCAATGAAAAACAAAGCTCAGTTCCTTTGAAATAGGGAATTCTGAAAGAAGATCAGGCTGTGGAGAGATGTCAGGTATTTTATCATCCCCCACGCTCCCGACTCCTGCCTCCACCTCCCACTCATTTAATCTGGTTCTTATCGAGAATGATAATATTCAGCAATAATAAACCCAAGCCCACTTTCTAACAGCTGATCACCCCCACGCCCTGATTCAGCCATACACAAGCCCATGTCCTAATAACATATAACTCCAAACTCTCAGTGGTTTGTAGCTACACAGGTTGATGCAGCTTGGTTCACAGTGGTCACCTCTTTCTGGCACCCAGACACATGAAGCAGGAGCCATCTGAAACAGTACCTGTCACAGTGAGAGGGGGAAGAAGAATGTGACAAAAAGAGCTATTGTTCCTTGAAATTCTGCCTGGTTGTGCTATATGTTACTTTCATTTCCATTTCATTGACCAAAGGAGAACAAACTATCAAACCTGACCCCAGAGGGGCTGCGAATTGTAACTCTCCCTTAGGAAAAGGAATCAGGTCTTGGTGAACAGTAATTCAATTCACCATAATGCACTATTGTAAACAGAGTAGCCATGAAAGGTCTCTCTGAGTGGGCAGCATTTGATCCAAGTGAAGTAAAGTGAGAAGATAGGGCTAAAAGATGATCAGGAACTGTAGAATCTTCTGGGTTCCTGTAAGGACTTTAGCTTTTACTCTAAGGGAGTTTGAAAGCCACCCTAGGATTTGGAGCAGGGGAGGGATGTGGAAAGCCTTGTGCTATAAATAAATAAATAAATAAATAAATAAATAAATAAATAAGCCAGGTGTGATGGCGCATGCCTGTAATCCCAGCACTTGGGAGGCTGAGGCAGGAGGATCGCAAGTTCAAAGCCAGCCTCAGCAACTTAGCGAGGCCCTAAGCAACTCAGTGAGACCCTGTCTCTAAGTAAAATACAAAATAGGGCTGGGGAGTGGCTCAGTGGTGGAGTGCCCCTGGGTTCAATCCCCAGTACCAAACAAATAAATAAATAAAATAACAGAAAGAAAGGAAAAGTTCTGAAAGGCAAATGGATAAAAGTATAGGGGGTTGAAAATGAGAATGAGGGTACCAAGGAAGAGTCTGTTCTGCTCATCCAAGCAAGAGAACAGTGGATCTGTCAGGTAACAGTGGGAAGGGGTGGCATCCAGAACATACTCAGACATGAAAGCCAATAGGATCTGCTAGGGGAGAAATCTGCGAGGAGCTAATATTCAAACTCAAGCTTGGTTCACTGCCATCACATTACACTATTGCCAGAGAGAGTCAAGGCAACCAGCCACGTCACGATCCACACAGCAATCCGTGTACTTTGAATTCACTTTTTGGCAAGTAACGTATGTTTTACTCTGTTTTCTATCTTTGTATGGCAAAAGTAGCCATGAAAATACAACAGCACATAATAGGCTTCTTAAGATATCACACGTAAAGCTCTCAGTAGTACCTCTGAAGCTTCCTTCCCTGAAAGGTAATCACCAGGCTTCTGCAGCTGACTTCCACTTAGAAGAAATCAACACAAAAGGGAACAAGTTAAATGACGTCACCAGAAAGGAGAAGGGAAATCCAAAACATGGACATCGTCCAAGACAAGTGATCCAATCTCTGCAATAAATTAAAAGAGAGATCAAGGGCCATTTTAGATTAAAAGAGCCTCGAGAGATGCAGCAAACAGAATACTTGAACCTTTCATGAATCCTGAGGATATATACAAAAATCTGTAAAAATTTTTTGAGGGACATATTTTGGGGGAGCTTTGTTTGAAGGCATATTATTAAATGATTCCAAAGATTTGTTGTTAATTTTATTGATTATGATAATGACATTTTTGGTTATAAAATACTACCTCTGTATTCTTTAATGGTTTTATGTAGGAGTAAATAATTTCTAAAATTAACCCTAAAATACTTGGGCAAAGTAAATGAAGGTATAGAGTAAATAAAATCAGGAAAACAAGAATAATTTTTCAGCCTGGGTGATGAGCTCATATTGGTTTATCTTATCATCCTTTCTACTATGGATGTTTAAAATTTTTCCAAAGACAAAAATTTAAAACAAGTATAAAATAGTAACTGAAAATGGCTAGCTACAAGGTCAAGACAGATATGCATGAGGTTTTTCACTAGAAACAGTACATACTAGGTGTTTAAATCTAGAATGATAATATACCTGATAAATATATAAATCAAATAAGAAACAAAAATGACATCCATTAAGCTGGTATATTGGGCTTATTCAACAAAACACAAAAGAATCCAGAAAAGAATTGGGCATGTAATCTAAGGGGAAGTGAGGAATATATTAGCAAGTGTAGAAAAACAAAAGGCTCTGTAAGGACTCACAGTTCAATTAGGGACATTACCAAAGTACCTCACATTTTTGGTCACTGGATGCACTTAAGAAATGGGAGTTGATATTTTTGCCTTTGATGCTAAAAACATTTTCCCTGAAGAGACTTGGGTTTAGTCTTTAGGTTCAATAGCAGTTCTTAGTTTTGCAGTGACTAATGTTTATGTAATTAAAAATATCATAAATACATTTTAGTTTTTTTATTTTTAAAGTTACCAAAGCATAAAAGGCTTATAATTTTAGATAAGAATGAAAATCCGCTTATATTTGAAAATGTAAATAGTATACCAGCTGGAAGTCAGTAAATTATGAGGGATGATGTAGAAGTGAGCCAGGAGAGCTGATTTCATCTTTAATAGTGGCGAGGGAAATTGTGTTGTCTAAAGTTACAGATCAAGCAAAGAAATTTAAGTTTAGTGTCCGTGATTATACATGCAGCATATATGTAAAAAAGGGAAATATTAAAGTTCCACTTAATCTAAATTCCTTTTCTTCTATAAGAAGAATAGGGAAGTCAACAGATAATATTTTTTAAATTTGTTTTTTGGTTGTAGATGGACATGAGACCTTTATTTTATTTATTTATTTATATGAGGTGCTGAAGATTAAACCCAATGCCTCACACATGGTAAGCAAGCACTCTACCACTGAGCCACAATCCCAGCCCAACAGATGATATTTAAATTTGGTAAATCAATAAATGTCATATACATATAATTTGGTGTTATAGAGGTAGCCTCAAATAATCCAAAACAGAAATGAGGTATGAGAATGAGCATTCAGGGTTATGGCAAAAGACTTTAAATTTTGATTTTAATCTTCCTGCACTACTTGAATTTTTTTGTGTATTTTTATTTACTTATTTATATTTTTGTACACAAATGGGGTCCAACTTTTCATTGCTATGGTTGTACACAATGTAGATTCACACCATTCATGTAATCATACATATACATAGGGTAATACTGTCTATCTCAGGCTACTATCTTTCCTTCCCCCACCCCCTCCCGCCCCATTTTCCTCTATACCATCCAAAGTTCCTCCATTCTTTTCTTGTCCCCTCCCCCCTGGCCACCCTTCCCCTCCCTTATGCATCATCATCCACTTATCAGAGAAAACATTTGACCTTTGATTTTTTGGGCTTGACTTATTTCACTTAGCATGATATTTTCCAACTCTACCCACTTGCCAGCAAATGCCATAATTTTATTCTTCTTTATGACTGAGTAATATTCCATTGTGTATATATACCACAGTTTCTTTATCCATTCATCAATTGAAGGGCATCTAGTTTGGTTCTGCAATCTAGCTATTGTGAATTGAGTGGTTATGAATATTGATGTGGCTGTATCACTGTAATATGCTGATTTTAAGTCCTTTGGGTATAAACCGAGGAGTGGGATAGCTGGGTCAAATGGTGGGTCCATTCCAAGTTTTTTGAGGAATCTCTATACTGCTTTCCAGAGGCACTGCTTGCATTTTGATCCCCACGGACATATTTTACTTTTACACTATATGTTTTCAAACTGCAGGTCAAATCATTGAATAAAATCCTCCTTGTATAAAATAAATCTTAATAGATGTGAATCATAAAACTGAAAGACCCTTCAGATGAAAAAAGAATTTAAAAATAAAATACAACATGTTCAAGAAATATAGAGAAACTAACCTACTCAAATGTACACTCAATAAAAATATTCAAACTTAGAGGAAAATAAAAGTAAAGGCAATGATGTCACAGCATGTCAATCTTTGTGGAAACAATACATTTTTAAAAATTATAATAAATGCTCAAAATAAGACAGTCAGAAAGGACCTCAATTTCAGAATTAAAGAAAAAAATAAAGCAGCCTAAGGATTCTGAAAAACAATACAGAAATTTATAATAAAAGGATAAAAGCAAACTGTTTTCTTCCCTATATGAATCTTCCAATGATTACATACAAAGAAAATAAAACAGAAAATACTAAAAACTATTATGAAACATTTCATTTGCTGAAATTTTTCAATGAAGGCATACAAGGTTTAATAAACTATGCTTTTAATAACATAAAACACTGTGATCTGCAATAATACCTATGGAAATGTTTTTAGATGTGGAATCTTAGATTTAACATAATAAAGAATGTAGGCTTGGAGACATACTATGGGAAAAATTCAGTATGCAGAACCATGAAATAAAAGTATTTTTCACCTCTTAAAAATAAAGTCAGAAAACATAAGAAACTGCCACAAAATCACTTGAATTACAATAAAACCAATACTAACTAAACAAATTTGGTGTCATCTGAGGCTTAGCAGTACCACTGTTTAGAGTTGTTTTAAAAATTAGTCTATTGTGAATTAATTTTTCTAATTTTCCAGTAAAATCTAATTTACAAAAGATTTTCCAAAGAACATTTTAAGTGGATGACTCTGTTATATATATATATATATTAGCATTGAGATTGCCTTTGAAGCTATGATCAACCTAAAATGCTTGAATGTATTCATCAGATGTGTTGTTGAAGGAGTTATTGACTGTTTTCTCTGTTCTAAACACTAGCAGCATGAGGGAGAGAAAAGACAAATACAGCCTCCTGCAATTTTTCTGGCAATCTCTCCAAGAGGTAAATTGGGTTGAAAGACTAGATTGGGCATAATTTTTTTTAAATGTAATGAAAATGATTGTGTGAAAATCAGCTATGAGAAATTAAAAATTAAGGAACAAAACACAAATATAAACCTCCAAGTATAAAGAGGCCAGAGAATATGAAAATGCCAATTGAAAACTTCAACTCCAAAGAAAAAAGTTTTAAGAGGGAAAAAGAGAAAGATTTCTGTTATTTAATGAATCTCAACTGTTCTACCCAAACCCTTGTCAATTTAAGAACCTTTAAGACAATAGCCCAGCCCTCCCGGCCTAGAGATTGCCCTTGCTCTGTTCCACTTAGAAGTTAAATCTCTTACCCATTTTGCTCATAAGTGAGCCCTGCCTTTGAAGTATGTTGAATCTTGGCCTAATTGGTGTATTTTCCCCTCACAAGTCTTTCTCTCTCCAGTTGTAAAGTTGACCAGGGTCTAAATCAGTCATTATGCTATGATATGCAAATAAAATTCATTCCTTCCTTCATTCATTTGATTGTTCATTCATTCAATAGAGACTCCCAGCATTTCGCACTGTGCTGGGACACATTGGTAAAACAAAATACCCAGAGAGGTAACAGATATGACTTAACAGTTTGATAGAGAAAATACAAGCCACCTCCAAAGCAGTCCTCCAAATATGAAATTCTGATGGCACTGTCTCTACCTCAGTGATAAGAGATAATGGATATCTAAGGAATACTGGACCCTCAGTATTCATGCAGCTGACTCTAAAGTCAACAACACAAATCAAAAGTCTTCAGGTTGCTGAGAGTAAAAATGACAGCCATGTTGCTCTTAACATTAATCAACAAAAACACACCCACTAAAATTCCCAAACGACAAAGTTCCAAGGCAGATACTGACATTCCACTCAAGGAAGAAAACTTGCTTGAATATCGTAAGTAACCTTAAGTCATAAGGAACTTCTTGACTTTACACATTAATGAAATCAGGAATAGAAATTTTTTTTCAAAACAACATAAACATCACTGAGACAAATTACAAATTCAAAGAATATGAAAAATAAAAAAAACTATCTCAGACCCAAAGAGCCAAGTTGACTTACTGAAGATCATAACTTGAGAGACAAACTGGGTCACAGCTGGAATCTGGGCCTCCAGTAGCCAGCATCCTGGGCTTTGTGTAGTTGGGTTTGAAGGTGGGCTTCCCATGTTAACATTTGTCCTCTAGAAGAGACTGATCTTATTTAAAGACAAGAGAACGAATTCATAGTTTCTGCTTATATTCTTACCCTCATTTCTTGGGCTACAGGTATAGTTCAGTGGTCGAGCACTTGCTTAGCACGTGCAAGACCCTGGATCCAATCCCAGCACCATCATAAAAAAATAAATATCTTACATGTGAGTTATTGCTTTATTTACCTTTATGCACAAAGGGGAACAAAGCAAAACTCTTGTGCCTTATAAAGAAAAATGTAACAATGTATTTTCCAAAGTTACTATTGGTAATTCAAATACTTGTTTTTGTTTGTTTGTTGTTTGTTTGTTTGTTTGGGTTTTTTTTTTTTTTTTTTTGTACTGGGGATTGAACCCAGGGCCCTTCTTCACTAAGCCACACCCAAGACCTTTTTATTTTTTGAGACAGGGTCTCAACTAAATTGCTTAGGGTCTCACTAAATTGCTTAGGGCCTCGCTAAATTACTGAAGCTGGCCTTGAACTTGCAATACTCCAGCTTCCACCTCCCAAGCCACTGGGATTACAGATGTGTGCCACTGCGCCCAGCACAGTAATCTATGAGAATCACTTAGTATGAGGGGCTTTTTGGAACCAAACTCTATATTACATAGGCATTACATTAAAATTTAAAGCCCAGAAGTCTGAAAAGTTTCTTTTCAGAAAGACGTCAAGTACATTTACCCTTACATTCCTGTAAATGTCTTCACTTTCCAACCTTACCCAAGACACTTCTTAACACCTGGCCCTTTGCACTTGAATTTGTAGAGTTATTGTCTTTACTGGAACTGCTTTTTGTGAAGGTCTACAGTTCTAAGGCTTTCAGGCAAGAAAATTTTCTAGAACCAACCCGAAGTGTACCATGCCAAAGAAATCAAAGACTTCATTTTAAAAAATAGACACTATGCATACTTTTTCACATGAACTAAAAGGGCCATAATTTTCTACTTCAACAGCTATCTGGGACATATGGTTATGTCACTTTGAAAGGTACACTCGGGAGGCAGAAGAAAAGCAAAGGACTTGGATACATTTTAACGTATATCATGACCTCAGAACTATCACTAATTCACTCATTCATACAATAAATTTTTTTTTATATTTATTTATACACAAGCTGCATACCAGACACCATTCTAAAAACTTGATACGCATCAATGAATAATGTAAAACTCTCTTCCCTCATGGAATTTCAATGGGACTGAGAAGAAAGAAATACAGTAAACAATAAGCCTAATAAATTTCTAAGCATGTCATGTGTGAGAAGACGATATGCATTGTCACAAAAGGAAGATCAAGCAGAATTAAGTGGCATTAGAAGTGTAGGTGTTCAGAGTAGTTTGTAGTATTAAAGGGAGTGGTCAGGACAGGCTTATTGAGAAAGCTAGGTACAGGCGAGATTCAAAGGATGAGCAACCGTATCAAGATGTCTGCAAAAGACAAACACTACATTTGTATTTATTAGAAACCCAAAATGTAGATCACATAGAAGTAGAGAATGAGGGCCACTAGGAAGGAGGGAAGGAAGCAGATATACAGGAAACCAAAATACCTAGGAAGAATTGGTTCTAATGCTCTATAGCACAGTCGAGGGACTGTGGTCTCCACCACTTCATCATGTATTTCAAAATAACTGAAGAAGAGTTTGAAGGTTCCCAAATGTAAAAGTGATAATATTTGAGAACATGGAAATGCTAATTGTCCTGATTTGATTATTATGCATTGTGTACATGTATCAGATTATCATATTGTGCCCCATAAATAAACACAAATATTATCAATTCAAAATAATTCTAAAAAAATAAGTTGCCTCAGCAAAGAGCATTCCAGGCAGACCTTGTAAGTGTGAAGATACAGGGAAAGTTTGGCAGAGAGTAGGTGATCAGTGTGTCTCTCCAGAGTGACAAGTGGAATACTAGGAAAAATGGAGGCTGAGAGAGAAAGGGGTCGAATCATATTGGATCTTGTGACATTGGGTTTTGCTCCAAAGACATGGGATTTGAGGAAAGGAGTTGTTGTAATGGAGTTGCATTTTAACAGGGTCTCACTGCTGCTGGATTGGAAATAGTTGTAGGAGAATGATGGAAGTAGCGGTGGGAGCATTTAGGAAGCCATTCTTGTGTCCCACATGGGAAACGATGGTAACTCAGGGGAGGGTGCTTACAGGGAACTGGGAAGGACCATTTGCATCTGGTATAATTTGGAAATTTTATGATATATTGAATGTGGAATGTGAGAGAAAGAAAGTCCAATATGGCTGCAAGGTCCCATTGCAACTGGAAGAATCAAATAACCATCAACTGAGCTAGGGAAGGCTACAGATGGAGCAGGTAGAAGGAAGAGCTGCATAAAAACCAAGAGTTCAGGTTCACTGTGTGCTGAGTGCAAGAGGTCTATTAGACCTCCAAGTAGAACTGCTGAGAAGGTGAAGAGACAGACAAGTCCAGAATTAAGGCAAGGGTTCTGGAAGAGGAACACGAATTTAAGCATTGATCATATATGGACTTTATTTAAAGCCAATGTTCTAAATAAAATCACCAAAGCAGTTCATAAAACAGACAAGGGGACCTGGGTTTGAGCCTTAGTGTTCTCCAACATCAAGAAGCTGGGAGCAGAGAAGAAAGCAGCAAAGAAGACTGAGAAGGTGCATCCAGGGAGCACAGAGTCAAGCCAAGACTGGCCAAGACAAGCCAAGACTGAGAGAGACTTGGAGGAAGAAGGAGGGACAAAATGCCTCCAGGTGAGGGGAAGCCTCACACTGCTGCAGAATCGGCAAGGTAGGGGTCACTGGTGGCCCTAATGAGTGCAGTTTGAGTGAGGTTTCTGGAAATGAAAGTCCAGGTGGAGTGATTTAAGAATTAATGGGAGAAGTTGGAAGGAATGAATTTTGCTAAAGAGGAGAGTAAAGAAATACATCAGCTGATGGAGGATGTAAAATCAAGAGAAGATTTCGTTTTCCTTTGCATGAAATGAATTTAATGCTGATGGCAATTGTCAAGTAAGAGGGGATGATACATAAAGGATACGTAATTGCTAGGTCAATATCCTTAAAGAGATGAGATTAAGTGGAACAACTAACTTTAGACAGAAGCACAGATGCTTTATATAGCAACAGGCAAGGAAGCAGAGGTGTGGATGCAGGTGTTGGTAGGGAGGTAAATGGGATGTGGGCTTCTAGAAATTCTGTTCTAATTTCCTCTGTCTTCTCAGTGAGATGAGCTTATCACCTGGGAATGAGATCATAGAACCAAAGCAGAGAAGGTGGGTCAGATGAGCAGGTGAGGAAGGGCAGCAAGGATGTCATGTGTGATGACCTAGTCACACCATTATGGTCATGAGTCTAAAGTGGAATAAAGATGTCATGGTTGTGCATCTCTCTTTAGCTATTCAACTGCATGGATACAGGCTGGGAAAGGCAGAGGGATTCTATTTATCTAGGGCTGTGGTTTCACCAATGCTGATTATGAAGCCAAAGAGGAGGAAGAGAGTTTATGGGGAATACACAGTGATGTTGATGTGATGATGGACCTTGAAATGGAAGCCTGGGAACTAAGAACAGAGAAAGCCATGCACATCATCTGCCCTTTTATTTTTGTCTTACCTGTGAAGGACAAGACCATGTTGTCTGCATTTTCTTTAGCTCTGTAGCAACTTGACCTGTATCCACAATGACTACTCAATTAATAGGTATCGATTGTCTAGTCACTTATGGGTGTGAAAATGCAGCAGGTTCTCCAATCTTCAATGATCCTTCCAGAGTTAAGCTCCACTGGATATGACAGATGGTCTATAATTGTTATATTTGAAACACCATATGTCAAGTGCCAAAGATCTATACATACTTAGCTTGAAATTTTCAGGTTTGGGTGATAATGTATTTGGTAGCACCTGTGCTTCAAAATCTGCCATCCAGAAGCTTCTATTTTCTCCTCCCCACACATTTATCACCTCCACCAGATGCTCCCAATTTCCTGCTTCCTCAGAGCACGGTCTGACCATCCTGGGACTGAATCCCATTCCACAGGGTCTTATGTAAGAGCCCTGGTCCAGGAGCACTGCGTTCCCATCTGTCTCCTCCCCTTCTTCATGTCTTAGAGATCACTTGATTCAACTGCCGTTTCAGAAATATTTGAGGACTGAGCCAGTGCTCTCCAGTCTCACTGACTGCTTCATCTCTGACCTACAGATGTCTGGGACCCTTTTTGAAATTACTGCACATCATTTGGGTTTATCTACCCAGGTACCACTTCTGGCACTGACAAAAATATTATCCCACTTGTGTTTGGCATCTTTAATGCAAACACCACAAATCTTACTTAGATATGGAAACTAAAGCACTGTGGCATTCTTATCCCAGGTCACTCAATATGGATGTGACGACACAAGAAATAAGGCTCTTCACAGTCCCACTTCAACATACTTGAAAACAATCATATGTCAAGTGTATATCACTGTAATTTAAGGCCTTCAAGTTGATAATCTGAAACAAGCATCTTGCCAATGATTCAAATGAAAGTACTCTTTTATGGATGCCCCGTCAATCACTTAATTTGTTTTCCTTTTTTTTCAGGCACAGAATCAGCAAAGATGGTCACCTTATTTTCCTTTGATTTTTACTTTAAAAGCTGACATGCTTCCTATTATGAGTAAAAATATTGGCCACACATGCAATGAAACCATATCCTAAAATGTAGTCAGTAATTACATTTAAAGCAAGTATTCTATTTTTGGACTATCCATAATTAATAATATTAACATATGTGCACAGTTTTTAATGCTAGACTGTTTAGTGCTAGGCTGTTAGGACACAGAAGCTAAGGAAGTAGACCCTACTCCTGCCCTCAAGGATTGAGTCTAGAGGAAAATGATCAACAGATATGTAATACAATGGAGTTCTACAATCAAAGTCTTTTGAGGCCAGAAGTATGCAAAATTGTCCTGGACTTTGAAGAGTCCATCATTGTTTTGAGTTTTCTTTTTTCCTAAATTAAAAAAAAAAAAAAAAAAGTGCTGCCAAACAGAAGGTTGAAAGCAATAATTTAAATTTAAAACCAGGAGTCCTGGAAATAAATTCCTTAGTCATTTGTCTTATCTCTAGTGCCCCAGAATTAACCCAAGACTTGTCACAAACACCTTAATTCTTCTAGTCTGAGATTCAGGGGATATTTCTTTACAATACTGGCCTAATTTCTACATTTTTTCTAATTACATCTTTCCAAGCATCTTCACTTGTCAATGCCTGTTACTACATCCTTGGCAAAAGTCACATTCATATAAATAAAACAACCATCTCTAACACATAAAATTATACATTCAGAATAGTCTTTCTCCCACAAGGATGTGGAAATCAACTGAAAACTACACGTATAATATAAAGGGGGCTGACTTAATACAGTGAGTGGGTGACTGTCTCCATGTAAATTTGAAGTTTCATTGAGGATTCTCCTTTTCTATTTTCAATCAATTTTGACAGTTCTTAATTTGGGAAGGAAGACATTTGGTTCTATTACAGGGCCACAAAACTGAGGCCGCTGTGAGACCCCCCTCTTCAAATCCCAATTCTTACAATCACACCAGAAAGATTTCAGACTTGACACTCAGAATAACAGATATGAGTTTGTTAGAAGAGATAGGAAAAGGGAAAGGGGGACATTCTCAAAGAAGAAAGTGGGTGCTCTCAGAGAGGATGACAGTATACCCCTCCTGCTCTTCAGTTTTATTGGGAGTCCCAGGGAAGTTTCCAGAGTCCGCCAAGTCCGCCTTTTGATTTTTGACTGACAGCATAAGAACAGCATGGATTGCCTCAAAGAGATGGTGTGGTACTCGCAGTGTGGACACTTTAAAGAAATTGAGTCCCCCTGATTTTACCTCAATTTCCTGCCCTATTAATCAGTTTACTACCCTTTGAGGAGTCCTCATCATGCTTCCTTTGTGAAGGTCTTGATGTTTGGGTTGCTAAGTGATTGGGGGTTGTGACAGTTTCAGTGATAAGGGAGAGTCCAGGCTACCTGGTAGAGGGTGACATAATTTTGAAACAATAGTTTTTCTTCAGTGATGTAATGACGACTGGGGGAGGTTTTAACATATCAAGCTTCCTCTTCCAGGTGCATATCTGTCAGATAAGGTTCCCTGGGGTTCACTCTCCCTTCCTTGTCCCTTCCCTGTACACCCATTCACGGCTGATTAGCTACCAAACAGTTCCAAAGTCAGAGAAAAGTTTTCTATGTGTTTTAGTCAGCTTTTGTGTTGCTGTGATCAAAAGACCTGACAAGAACAATGTAAAGGAGGGACTCACGGTTGCAGAGGTCTTAGTCTACAGATGGCTAACTCCATTGCTCTGGGCCCAGGATGAAGCAGAACATCATGGTAGAAGGGCGTGGCAGAGGGAAGCAGCTCAGGACATGGCAATCAGGAAACAGAAAGAGCTCTGCTCATCAGGTACAAAATATATGCCCCAAAGGCATACCCTAGTGACCAGCCACCTCTCTCCTGCCTGTAGTTACCACCCAGTTAATCCATTCAGGTGGATTAATGCACAGATTAGGTTAAAGTGCTCACAACGCAATTATTTCACCCCTACATTTTCTTGCATTGTCTGACACATGAGCTTTTGGGGGACCCTCATACCTAGACCATAATGCTGTAGAAATACAGGAGGCCTTCCACTCTCAGTTTTGATTCATAGTTTTATTTAGTGAACTGGCCCAAACATTTGAAAATTGCTTTTCTTTGCAATCCTGGGAATCGAATCCAGGTGCGCTCTGTCACTGAACCACATCCCCCACTCTTTTTATTTTTTGTTTTGAAAAAGGGTCTCACTAGTTGCCAAGGCTAGTCTTGAACAAGCAATCCTCCTGCCTCAGCCTCCAGAGTAGATCGAATCACAGGTGTGTGCCCCCTTGTCCAGTTGAATTTGATTTTTAAAGCATCCACTGAATGCCTCCTATGCATAAGACATAAGGGTTACTGAGGAGTCATCAAGGAAATCATTTGGGTATGCTAGGGTGCTCACTAGTCCTATCCAGGATGAATGTGAGGACAACAGCTGTGATTTCTACGGAGAGAACAATCTCGATACTCCAGAACCAACTTCCCATGATGAAAATGGATTAAAAAAAAAAAAAAAGAACCCAAACATTAGAATTTGTTAACTTTTCATGGTAATACTTTTTCAGATTGATATTTCATGCTTAAAAAAAAATTTAAATTTTTCACCTAGATTAACTCCTTCAGTGGGAAGATAAGTAGTTACAGGAGAAGAGAAACTCAGGAAAACATTCAAAAACACACTGGGTTATAAATATTTGCAGCTTATTCATGCCTTTGTTTTAAAAATGAAAACTGGCATTTTGGTCCTACCGTAAGATGCCCAGTCTGTGGATGATGAAAGCCCCCAGGAAGGTTAGACAATAAAATCTCTGAAATTGCTTCTCCCACCTAACACGTTCCAGAGGGCATTTAGTCACTGCAGAAGGTGATTGGAGGAGAAACGTGTGCTTTACAGCTCTTGACAAGTGGATCTTCTAAGTCGTCCTGTCTTCTTTGAAGCCAGCGTCTAGCAATTAACCCTTCCATCTAGAAGTGCCTTTTCCACACTTCTAGGCAAGAGATGTATCACTATCCTAATAGCTGTGAGTTCTTCAGTCCTCCTGCTAATGACACTTTGTGTTTCCGCTCCCATTTGCTAAAATGCTTTCCTCTAATTTAGTGACCTGAACAGGGATATTAGGAAAAGTGGAAAACGGTCATTCAGAAACTCATTAAAAGATCTCAGTGCAAAATGAGAGTGGTGTGCATGAGAGGAATGAATGGAAAGGATGAATAAAGATTTCAGAATCATTACAGCTGCTGTTGGTTTGTCCTTAGTCAATCATCAACTGGAAGATGCAGGGCAAGAGGGGCAAGTATGGATTTAAAACCCATAAGAGTTGCTCAGATGAAATGTGAAAATAACCTCTGTACTATCAGGACTATCTGTTATAAAAGAAATAATCTTTAGAAAGAAATCCAGCAACATCTTTATGAATCCAAATACTATTTAAATGAAAATTAAAATTGGCCTCTGTCTTGCTAGAAAGTGTTCTGACATAGACTCACAAATCCAATGTCCCTGAAAATGTGTCCACCTGGAGTTTCAATGAAACATGAAACCAGGCCATTGAGATTTACTGAGGCAGGTCACTTCCTCTAGCAAGATTAAGGAAACTGAGATTAAAGAGATGGATTTTCATGTCAGATAAACCAGTGCTTGTTGTTTGATAGTAATCTAATCAGAGGCAAAAAAAAAAAAAGCAGCTCTATTTCAAACATTCAATTCTGCCTTCAAACTTCGTAAACATACATTATTCTGCCTCTGTAATAATTACTGAACGCAAATACATGGTTACATATTTTTTAAATGTTGAGTATTTCATAGATGATGTGCTAAAAAGGACTATGTTCTTATAAAATGGGTAACTTTCATTTATTCATCTATACATATTGAAGCAGATAATCCACTTTCTCAGCTAGTTTAAACATGAGAAGGTAGTATAATTTTTTTCAAATCCTGTTTATCCTGGATAAAACTATTCAAATTATCAACTGGTCATTTCTCTAGCAAATATAGTCAATTTGATATATTTTTTCACACTCTCAAAATGGAATCATGATTTTGCCATTTACCCAGGGGAAAAATGATTTTATTTTTGTTTCTTTTTTTTACATGAACCATTTATCTAATCGCACAGTTTTTGTCATTTTCTCAGTTAGTCCTTCTGACTCTGTGAAAACCACTCACCTGCCATCTTTAAACAGGGGGCTTCAAGTTGTTGGTTACAGGTCCTTCATTTATTGATTCATCCAACCAACTTTTTTTGCTTACCTTCAACATGTCAAGAACAATGCTGTATCCTGTGGGCTCTGAGAACATCCTCAGTGTGACCAAAGGTCCTAACACATCCCCACCCATTCAGTAAAGAAGCTGAGCATTTCCAAAGTACCTGGTCTAAGCCTCACCCTCTTCCTACCTCTGAATAAAATAGGCCAAATGTCCATCTTATGAGCAGAAAATCTAAGTACTTTCCAAACACTTCTGGGGATTCTCTGGGAGTATTTGCGCCTCAGACTCCACAGGACCACACCCATTCCCTGGTCACCCCTGGGCATATCTGCTTCTCCATGAGTCATCCTCTCCTGCCTTCCCGGGTGGCTTGTACAGGACAATAGGCTTCAGACTCCTCAGCTTTACTGAAATCTGAGGATATCCTACGGGAATGATAATGCAGAAGAGGAAAACAAACTCAAAACTGATAATCCGCTCCTTGGAATCCGGGTGGTATCCCATCCCCAGAGCCCATTTCCAGGCCTCCCCCTGTGCCAGTCCATGTCTCTCATCAGAGGAAGCTGGAAAATCTGCTAACCAGTCTCTTTGGAGCCCCTCAATCCAAGGAAGCAGACTATTTTATTTATTATGATCGTCTTTGTCCTGGTTCCTTCCCTTTAGGCCAAGCTTAGGCCTCCCTTCACGAAACCTGATGTTTTCCCAAACAGAATTCCTACTTCTGGGAGGAATTCTAACACAATCAAAAAAATGTAGAAGTATTTGCAGACAACATTTTCTATAGTAATCATAGTTTTCCCCCCTTTGTATTGTCTACATTTATCAGATCATACCATGCTTTGGTCTAAGCAAGGACCTTTCATCCTAAGAAATAATAATAAAATTTTAAGAATTGGGCAGGAGCCATGTGGGCTTTAGAACAGGAGAGTGGCTAGGACTGTGTGTAAGGAAGATGAACCTGCATGAGGCACCTCGCCTTGAAAGGGAGTTTGCTTTGAGACAACTTACATTTTCACTTCTGGATGCCTTTCTGCTGTCTCCTGCTAAAACTGTCCTTTCTTTCCCAAAGACCAGGAGGGCGAAGCTTTAGTGGGTTTATCCAATGCCAAATTTCTTGAAATGCATGAATGTCATAAACACTACCCACTAAATAAGGACAATTCTATTTTAGTTGAACTGCTCCAGCCTAAATCAAGAAATCAATTCTTAAGGAGAATTCTGTGGCAAATAGATTATTGGCTGCTATTTCTTTCTAGAGAGTTGCTTAGTCTTAGTTAATAAGGGGGAGGGACTCATTTTAGGAGAATGGTTTTATTCACATGCCATAGTGTATCCCTTAAGTCTTCTCATCATCACTTTGCCTAATGTCCAAACACCTGATTAGAAAGCAACAACAGAAGATCGTCTGGATACATGGGTACTCACAGTGAATGCAAACTGCTGGGTGACTGACAGTCTTCACCTTTCACCTGATGTATTGAGGTCTTGCCAATACCAAGCCCAATCTGGATTTACCAGAGATTGAAACCTAACTGCCATTCCTGGGCCTGCTATGCAGCCTGTCTTCTTAGACTGACAACAGACCAAGAACTAATAAGAAAGCATTCAGTAGTTCGGGATATGCTCTTTGTACTAAATAGCCGTGTCTGTCAGTTCGACTTCTACCATTTCTTGTACAGCCTTCAGTTATTATTATTTATTCTTTTTTAAAAAGTAAATATTTTCCTAAATATGAAAAGTAATAAGTATAAACCAAAGTGGCAATGTAATATTTAAAAAGTAAAATAAAAATCATCCATGGTCCCTCAACTCCAATCTCTGTTATAAGTTAGTATATTCCCCACCCCCACCCCCGTCGCCATATTTAAATATGTATGTGTGTGTGAGTGAGCATAAGAGACCAACATTGGTAACCCACTGACACTGCATTTTAAACTTCCTTGACTACCAATCTTTCATTATTTTAAAGGTTTCATATTGACCCAACTGGTAACCCTCCTGATGAGAGGCGGCCCTACTGAGATTCACAGATGTCTTCAGAGTCTCAATGCAGGCTGAGCCTAAGTGGTCCCTTGCCATGGACACCCACAGGATGCTAATGGAAGGCCCGGAAAGGAAAGTCATCCCAAGATGTCAGACAAGGAGATGTGGTTTAATGTCAGGGCCTCAGACTTCAGAGGAGAGATGCCCTTCTGACTTCAGAACGGTGTGCATGGCTCAGGTGTGCCTTCTGATTCATTTCTTAAAGGCTTGTGTTCTTGAGGAAACCGGAAGGACTCCAAGTTAAGAGCAAAGCAAAGTCACATGTAAGGTGTTGGGTAAAAAGTAGTTCTATCTTGGGACTCATGTGAGAAAACTAACAGAAAAGGGGGCATGGAACCCAGCATGGCTTCCGTTCACTCAGGTCCCACAAAATACTGCTGCACCTTGGCCCATGGAATCCTCCTGTGCACCTGCAGTGAGGTCACCTCAAGGCAGTGATGGCTCAGATGAGGGCACTGCAGGGCAGTATTCATTCTCTAAGGACAGTTTAAAACCAAGACCGTTTCCAGATTAGAACAGGAAGAAAATCCCAAAGGTATCTAGCAGCTTGTTCATATGCAAATGAGCAGAGAAGTTTTATATTAACAAGTGGAAGTGAGACACATGGACTGTCTGCACTGAAGGGCAAATTCCTGGCCAGAAGAAGCCCCTCTCCAGGAGTTCGCTAACTTTATACCAGCTACATCACTGCAGTCAGCTTTTTCATTGCCACGACCAGAAGACCTGACAAAAACTTAGAGGAGGAAAAGTTTATTTTGGCTCAGTTTCAGAGGCTCAGCCCATGGTCGGCCGACTCCAAAGCTCTAGGCCCAAGGTGAGGCAGAACATCATGGCAGAAGGGTGTGGAAGAAGAAAGCAGCTCAGGACATGGCAATCAAGAAGCAGAGAGAGCTCTGCTCCCCAGGGACAAAACATAAACCCTAAAGAACACCCCCCAGTGACCCACTTCATCTAGCCACATCCTACCTGCTTACCTAACTTACCATCCAGTTAATCTGCAGCAGTGGATTGGTTAAAGCTCTCACGATCAAATCAGTTCACCTCTGAAAACTCTTGTATTGTCTCACACTTAAGCCTTTGGGGGACGCCTTATATCTAAACCATAATATACATAAAATGTTATTTCTGACAACCCCACAAACACATTTCATTTGTCGTCAGTAGATAAAGAAATTACTGCATCATTCTTACATAATCGTTTTGTATTGTCTTGAAGACTATGAATGGTCTTTAATCCCTATTAAATAATTTGATTTCTTTTGCCTTTTCTGAAGCCAACCCCAAACCCATTTCCTCTGGAATGAACGCAAAGGCTCCTGGCTGTGCAGTCTGCTGACAGGAAACACTAAAGAAGAGTGAGGTGAGGCATCCTCTGTCCCACACCCCAGGAGTGTATTGTTACACCCTATAATGTCAGAAAGGAAGAACAGAACAGAATGTGTCTAAGATAACCCCATTTGTCAATTTCTCCTTCTAAAAGGAAATTACCACTCGATGCAACTCTGTGCAAATAAGGAGACAGAAGGACTGTGTTCCTTCAGTCATTTGAGTCATCTGTAAATTAAATGGTTGCATAATGGCAAGTAAGGAGGACACAGTAAATGACAAACTGCATGAGCTGAATGCTGGTACAATGACTGCATCCACAGGGTAAGCTTGTCTCATTACAGGCAATTTTAGCTGAGCTTCTCCAAAAGATAAATAATGTAGCATCACTCTTCACCTTTGAAAAAGTGTTTGACGCTGATTCAACCTGCCAAGATAGAATAATCGAGATGACGATGGCCAGTGATGACACACTCGTACTATTCTGAACTTTTTAAATTAACTCATTTAATTCTTACAGCAACCCTAAGAAGTAAGCACTATTGTTATTCCCATCTTACAGCTAAGGAAAGTAAGACGTGAAGAGGTTGAGAATGCCTGGTGGGGTATTGTAGTAAGTTGTGTGGCCAGATTTCAAATCCAGAAATCCACAGGTAACGTTTACAAAAACTTGCCAACACCTAGATCAAAAGCAAGAAGTTTAATCTGTGACATTGAATGGCTGATTTCTCAGAATTTTGAAGTTGCTTCAACTGACTGTATTGTTTTCTCTTTATGTAAGTGGCTTTGTTGTAATGAATAAAGTCACTACCTAAAAGGCTAAACAACAACAACAAAACTTTTAATTGATCTTGCAAATGGATGCAGCTTTCCGTTCTTGATAACTAAAGTTCAGTTAAATAATGAAGAGGGTTTGCATTTTGCATAACAGCTCAGTATTCATTGGAATAAGATTCTTGTTGTAAGAAATCCCATTTTCCAGACCAAGGAAACAATGACATGGGCTTGAATTAGACATATATCAAGTCCTGGGGGAAAGTCCATTTTTATTTCCTTGCTGAGAACCTCCATAAGGCAAGGTATCATTTTTCACCTTCTCTCTTGTTTCCCAGCAGTTAGGGTCTTTGGGGAAAGAGTCTGTGCTTTCAACAGCCAAGCTGTTCACAACACCACCCAATTCCAATTGCTTGCTCACTGGCCCCCTGATTTCCACCCTTCCCTCCCTCCACTGGACCTGGAACGAGGTGCCACCAAGACCAAGTCTATGTGTGATGCAACCTTCCATTCTATTCAGGTTTAAATCCTGGGCCAAAGTCAAGGATAGAAAGACTGGCTCTTCCCTCAATAGCTCAGTGCTGTCCTTGCCTCTGTGTTCTGCTCCCAGTGTGATGTCTGCACTGGGTTCTTACCAGCTGGGTTTTAAGAAAATGGTTTTAAAGTTCCTGGTTTAGTCAGTTTTCATGAAGATGTGTTCCCATAGAGCAGGCTTCTCAAGAAAGTGTTTACTCTTTCTTATGAAAGCACCTCAGTGAAAGCACCTCTTAAAAGACAAGATCAAGCAATCTGGAGCAAGGAGCAATGCACATTTGCTAATGTGAATTTGACCTATAAACATAAAGCCAACCAAGATCAAAAGGTTACATTTATCTCAGTGCTGGAAACCCTTTACTCCTTGATGCCCTCCAAATTGCTCCCTGACAGGGCTTGATAGAAGTTTATTAGCTCCATGTACAAAAAAACACTCTTCACATAAATGAAATCTTAGAGCATCCTTCTGTGGGATGATTCCCAGGACCTAGAAGTTCTCCAAATGCTTTATTGCTGCCTCTATTTTCCTCCCCTATCTGACACTGCATGAAAACATGTCACTGATCCAGATGACAAGGAGGTGAGTTATTGTAAGATATGAACTTCATTTTCCTGTCTTAAACACTTCTCCTTCCTTCTCTTTATTTTGTCATTTTTTAATTGTACGATCTATAATGCAGAAAAAAGAATGAAAATGTTTATGCAGCTTAAAGAATAGAAAACACATTTGGGTGCCTAGTTTTCTTCCTCTCTTAATGGAATCTTTTAGACATCTAGTGGACTATTTGGGAAATAAGAATGAAAACATTAAGTCAAAATTTCTTTTTAAAAATACAATTTTATACTGTGTATATAAAATTTATACATATATATGTATGTATACAGTATAATAGATTTATATCATGTGTATACATATTTTTATATATATACATATTATATATATATATCCTCCTGAGAAATAAATTAAGAGAATACATAAGACTTTGGAGAAAATTGCCTTTTTAAGTTGAAAAACAAAAGTTGAAAACAGACCCCATTTTCCTGCTCTTTTGATTCCTTGCCTTTTTACAAATGTTCTATCTTCTCCCCCTCTACATCTCTTTTAAATTTATTTGACATTAGACAATTAATAATGCACAGTCAATAATTCTGTAAAACAACTAGCCGGGCGTGGTGGTGCACACCTGTAATCCCAGCAGCTCAGGAGGCTGAGGCAGGAGGATCGCGAGTTCAAAGCCAGCCTCATCAAGGGCAAGGCACTAAGCAACTCAGTGAGACCCTGTCTCTAAATAAAATACAAAATAGGGCTGGGGATGTGGCTCAGTGGCCGAATGCCCCTGAGTTCAATCCCGGTTCAAAAAAAAAAAAAAAAAAATTAGGTCCTGATAGCTGCTAACATGAATTGGGCCTGACATGACATGACATGACATGACAGCAGCATGAAGATATAAAATCATTTCCAGAGGTTCCAACCAGAGGACTTGCAGCAATTTCAGCAGAAGAAAACTATACCCTGAGGCAAGACCAGCATCACCAACCCACCTGTTTCCTTAGCTTAGCTTAACTTATAAACCCCCAGCCTTCCTCCTGCTAAAGAAGCTGTCCAATCTGGAGGAGCTCCCTCATGCACAGCAGCTGAACAGAGCCTTCAACCTCGACTTGAGTTGCTTCAACAACATTTTCCTTGAAAAAGTTGACATTCAACTATCTGCATCCCATCACATTATCTACTCTCACATGGAAGTGCGCTCTGCTTCCATTGAGGGATGGGACTGCCCACGTAGACAGGCAGTACACCCAGGATGGAGGCTCTACCAATCTTCCAGACTACCAGGAGAGGGTAGTACCATGAGTGGAAGCAACGATATCCTGTCACCATAAAACTGCTGCCCATGGGCGCCACTGGAATTTTCTCAGCTTTCTTTGGAGACTTCCATCCATAAATCCCTACACTTGCTCCTCCAATATTTTTTTTTTCTGTATGTCTTCCTGTCAACCAGAGAAAGAAGCTACAGGACACTATGAGGCAGGATGGACTGCTGTGGAGCCAGTCCAGTCCCACATGAGCACTGGGGACCAACGGTGGAGCCCCGCTCCCTCATGCAGAAGAGCAGGATGGGGGAATGTATGTGGTCTTCAACATCCACAGAGCCCGAGAGATTCACCAGATCCTGCCTTCTACCAAGGAACACTGAGCTAAACTCACCCATGCAAAAGGTCACAGAATTACTTAGTGTCAACGATGAAGTGAGAATCTGCTTTCTGTCCCTGATGCTTACACTGAGCATTAAATAGCAATGATAAAAACATCAATAATAATAATTAATACTTACTGGCTCTCTATATGCCAGACATTTTTCTAGAAACTCATATGCATTAATTCCTTTAATCCTTACCAGAGGTTATGAGACAGAGACAATGATTACTTCTATTTTACAGATGAGGAAACTGACACTTGGAGTAGTTACAGAATACCCAGGAAGACAGGGAGCCAGTATTTGATTCCAAGAAGTCTTATTTCAGATCCAGAACTTATAAGTGGACTGACATTTTGCTACTCTAGGGTAAAATGAAAAAAGCAATAAGGATAGCACAGCACATTTTCTTAAAGCTAGATTTTTCCATTTAAAATATTATTCTTACTGTATTCTACACTTCCTATTTCAGAATATTAAAAACATCCTCAGATGAGAAAATATTGAGAGCATGCAGCAGTTGGTATTTTATGAATTTTATTGTTTAATAAAAATATATCTTGGAAGTCATTTGTGTAGGTAGAATTACAGAGCCTGAAAAGCACCTCCTCAGATTATTTGCATCCTGTGGGAATCTGGGAGAATGCTCAGTTGATCTCATGCTTCCTCTGTAGGTCTGTTTCCCTGATGGATGAGGAGTGGAGTTAAAGGAATGATTGACATTTTTTGCCATATCTTGTTCAGTCAGGACTCTTTTAATTCAAATGAATGACTTAAGTAAAAAAAGAAATGAGTATGCAGGTTAATATAACTGAAACATCTGGGTATCAGAGACCCACATTATGTCCCCCATCTCTTGGTTTTGCTCTCTACCACATATGGCTACATACTGCAAAATGACATTTTGGTCAATGACTGACCACACATGCATACCACCAAAAGTGGTCCCATAAGATTGTATCACCCTGTGACATCACAGCCGTCCTCCTTCGTGTTAAGTACGCTCTGTGTTGTTCGCATTATGAAATGACAGCCTAACACCTTACTTCTCATGAGGTGTCCCAGTTGTTCAGTGACATCGTAACTGCATTGGCTGAATTGGGAAGCTCTGTGGAACAAATGGCTGCCAACACCTTCAGCCTTCACCTCTGTATCGAGGAGAAATTACAATCTGGAACTATTCTAGAGGGATTCTAATCAAAAAGAGAATGATGTCAATTTGATGTAGAATTCTCCAAGGTGTACAACACCTTCAGCCTTCTCTATGTTCAAGTTCAGAGGAGAAAGTATCTGTCACTACTGGGTCCCACCCAGGATTGTCTCTGATTGGACTAACATCCTGCATAGCCATCCCTGAAGGAGTCATTACATTTAGAGGGTAGATTTATGCTACTTGCCCAGTTTGAGTTACACAGAACACTCCTGAGGCTGGTCATAGATTTAGTTCCAGTGGCAGCTCTTTCTCTCAGAGTAGGTAGAAGATGTTTCTCCAAAGGGAAATTGAGACACTGTTGCCAAAAGAAGGAAGAAAGGATGTTCGGTGGTCAAACCAGCAAATGTCTATCACTCACCCAATATATGTCATCCTGGGGGCTGGGTGATGCTCATCCCCTTTATCACCGTAACTAACCAAAAAATAAATTGCCCCAGTGTGTTTCCATTAAGGCTTGATCCTGGGGCTCCGTAACCACCCTCCCCAGCACTCCCACAGAGCAGTGACCCACTTGAAACCACCATCGGCTATCCCTTTCCCACACCACCAAGAATTGAAGTCTTTCAATCTTGGTTCCTGCTTTCCCCACCACAGTTGAAAGAGCTAAGATTAGAGACACCGAGAATGTCTCGCCTCTGGGTTGAGGAGAAATTACAATCTGGAACTATTCTAGAGGGATGCAAATCAAAAAGAGATGTGGAATTCTCCAAAGTGTTCAGCACCTGGCAAACACACCTCACAGAATATGTCCTGTAGCCGTTAAATAAGAAGAAGAAGAAAGAAAAAGACACTTGTCTAATTAAGAGAACAAGAGCACATTGGAAGGGAAGAAATGCACCTCTGATACATGCAAGACAGCCTTTTTTATTTACTGTATAGCAGGCACAGTAATCACAATTGTCCCACAACGGTTCCAGGAAACTATTCCCTGAAACAGTAAATCTGTCCACTCAAAATTAAGTGCTCAGAGCTGTAAACAGTATCCAATGTTTCTCTCAAAATCTATAACAGGACCATCATTTGCAGCTCCAGATACCACTAAGGCACCCAGACTCTGATCATAAATAAGATTACTTTAATAAAATATTAAGCTGTGACTGAGTTTAATATGGAAGAGATCTGAGATCATTCATCTCCAGGCTCAACGTTAAAAACAATTTTCATTATTTTCCAAGGAAAATGCTCACATTTGAGGAAAAAAATAATCATCGGAAAATAAAAATAATTAAAGGTTTTGGTATCGACATAAAAGCAGGGTAGACATGTTAAATCTTGGCTGTCCCTTAACGTCACCTTATTTCAGGCCAACTAGCACATGGCCTTACATGGACAAAACAGCACTGGGGAGGGCTCCTCAGAGAGGCCCCCAGTGAACCTCGCTCAGCTCAGTCCACTCACCACTCCCTGTGGCTCCTGAAAGCAGGTTTGGATCATGTCTTCTCCTTGGACCCCTTCTCTTTGTTCCTATTCCCCCTAAGCATGGGTAGTGGCACTTGCAGGACATTTCAGTCCTTGCCCTGTTGCTAAAGCCCATCATACAGCTCCAGGGAATGTGACCTCCCATCTGCTCATTTCCTCACATTCATTGTTTAAAGAAGGGAGTCTAGACTGAACCCATTAGTAAGCTAATGGGGGACCTGGCAAAAGTCATCAGGAAAGAAGGTCAAAGCCCTCAGGGAAGAGAGCACAGCCAGGGGCCTCGAGGCAACCAGAGACAATCTGGTTTGGAAAAAAAAAAAAAAAAATGTCTTGCATCTTCAAAGTGTCCTGGGCATGGACAGCAGAGGCCAGACCAGCAGGGAGACAGGAGAAGTGACAGCAGCGCCCAGCAGCAGGGCAAAGGGGCCTGGTGAAGACTGAGGTGTGGGGGTCCTGTGGATGCTCAAGGCACCCTGAGGCAATGGGCAGGAGCAGGGTAATGGGTGGAATGGCAAGAACCATGCAGTCACTACCCGAGCTTTGTCAGACTCTTGTTTTCCAGTGACTTTCCAAAATACCTGCATAGGGAGGAAAAGTGCAGGAGGCAGTATCCTGGCAAAACAGGAATTCTCTATAAAATGAGGGTACTGATGATCTCCTAAGACCTTCCAGCTCTGTCTGTGAATCATCACATGATAGCTACAGGTGGGGAAAGAAACCTTGCCTCCTCCACCCTGCCCCCTCCTCCCCGACCTCTTTGCCCTCAGTCTTCATCAATAGCAAGTTGTGTCCCCAGAAGATGCCACCACTGAGCAGCACGTCCTTCTCTCCTCCTGAGGCTGATGGTTCTGGGTCCTGCCCAAGCTCCTCCTCTTATGAAGCAAGCTCTTCCCAAACTGGCCTCTCCCTCCCATTCCCTCCCAGCTCTAGGGAATCCATAGAACACCCGGCGCTAAGAAAACACTTTGGTCTCCTTTAGGCCCTCTAAATCTCACTCCAGCTTCTTTCACTGAAAAGGAAACACAGGGGGTTTCTAATCTCCCTTGGTCCTGGTGCCTGCAAACCCCAAACTCAGGTCCAATACTACTAAGAACATTCCAGCATTTAAAAAATAGCCAGTGGATGGAGGAGCTTCAACTCGATGGGTTAATTAACACCGAAGCCTTATTTCTTCAAATCCTGCTTTCAGTCATGGTCTGTCATCTAACCCAGTCCTAATCCCCAGCAAAGACCTTCTGGCACATTCCATAGCTTACCAGTCTCTTGGTTACTTACATTTCTCCTATTAAAGAAGTCTAACATCACAGCTATTGGAAACCATCCCTCTTCTCTTCTTCAAAATAGCTAGAGCCAGAGTTCTGGGTTCTTGGGGTGAAGAAGGACTTGGCGTGGCTCTGGAAGAGCTTCTCGCCTCTCTCCTTGTGATTCCAGCTGCCCCAAGCCCCTGTGGGAGGGAGGAGGACCAAGTGAAGCAGAGGTCCATGATGTGGGTAGGGGCCCTGGCCTCCCTCTCTTTTATTCTCTTCCCTTTGCCCCTTTTGTCACTAGTCACTTGTGCTGAAGCAGTTGACCCCTCCTGGACACTGCATGGCTTTCAAAGGCAACACTAAGTTCCACCTTGCCCCTTACCTAGTTTTGGGGACACTCAGAAAAAGGGGCATCCCTCTTGCTTTTCTGTCCCCATCTCATCACATGCCTCAGCCCTGCCTCTGGATTGGGTGGTCCCTTGCCTGGCCCAGGGAGCCCTCCTCACTTGCCCTCCCCTCATCTCCATGTGGTTCCCTCTGTGCCCTCAGGGGCTCAGAAGAGACTAGCACTAGCACGGGTGTGACACCATCCTGCTCTTCTGGCCTCATCCGGCAGCCCCTCCTTGACCAGCTGGTGATGGCTATTCCAACCCAGCTCGCTGCTCAGAAATCTCCAGCCGAGTGGCACCCCAGGACTCTATGTCCCACACACTTAAGGAGGCTTAGTCAGGTCTGCCCCGCAGAGGGAGCCTGCAGCTTCTGGAGCTCAGAACACAGTGGCAGAGGAGACCCAAGTCTCTCCTTCTCACAGACACCCTCAGCTCTGTGACAGACTCCCTTGGAGGTCCTTTCCTGGGGAAGGGAGCACTCTCCCCCATGAAGAAGAGAAGCCCTTTTGTTTGAGCTCTAAATCCTCTTCTCACAAACAGGGGGGAAAAATGGGATTTTCACAGTGAGGCAGGTTTAAGCACCTCTAGTAAACAAACCTGAAGGGCCCCCTGGTGGCGGCTCTGGAAACTCTCTGTAGGATGTCTTGGTGCACTAGCTGTTCTTGGCCTTAGTTTCACGTTTTTGCTGTAAGTCCCACATTAAAGGGCAAAATCACTCTCACATCCTGTTACAAAATGCAGGTGGGTCAGTAAAAACTAGACTGTGTGAAACAATTCCAGCATGGCACACACACAGCCATGTCCCAACTCTCCATCTATCGACCCAGACCACAGGCAGAATGACAGTGAGACTTCTGTGAGAAGTAAGACCTTGGACAAATTAAACGTAGCAGAGATTATCTGAGCATAGACCCATTCATTAGTCAGGCGGCGCTCAGAACCAAACGAGGTTCCGGGAGACCCTCTCAGAAATGTGAACTGCGGAGCTTCTATAGGCCAGTCCCAGAGGTAGGACCCTGACTGGCCACAGCTAGGTGTCTGCCTTCTTTGGAGTGGTATGATGTGACCAGCTGCCTGTGATTGACTAAACCTCACCTGTTTATTATGCCGCTGAGTTAGGTTTGGGTTCATTTACACACTAGGTTAGGCTGCCCTTTTTTTACGTAGGAATTCCAGCACAGAGACAGCCTCCGCCTCGGGCAAACAGCCTCCTGCTAATTTAACATGGGCCAACCATTTAGGGAAGTAGACATCCCATCATTGGCTTGCAAGCTAACATATGAATCCTTCCCTATGCAGTCACTTAATATCTAGAGGCAATAATAAGAACTGGTACACAGACAGCAGCAAGACTTATGCCACCTCCCCTTGGTTTTTTTGTTTGTTTGTTTTTGGTTTTGGTTTTTTTTTTTGTGGCGCTGGGGATTGAACCCAGGGCCTTGTGCTTATGAGGCAAACACTCTACCAACTGAGCTGTATCCCCAGCCCCCCTTTGCCATTTTGCTAATGATCTATTTCAAGGATTGGGAAATCGAGGCATATTAATTCCCAAATTGCACAGAATAGAGTCAGATCATCACTTGAGACCTCAAATGACTTCAAGCTACTCCCTAGCTCAGCGAAGGGCAAAGCTCTTTTATCCTACGTGAAAGGTCAAGCTACCTTCTCAGTGACATTTCTTACTAACTTTACCTAAAGGTTTGGGGGAGAAATCCAATCTTGGTTCATAATCCAAAAAGCAATGTCATGTTAATAGTAAGCCTGATGTATTTTGGGCACAAGTACAAGTAGCCATTTGTTAAGTTACAGGTCATCACACAGGATATGGCATTTTCCCTGGAATGTTCTTTCATTTTAAATGTATCATCTTTGGGAATTTTATGCTCTAGCATGACCTGGCACACATAAAAGTGTGTGAGTGCTTAAAATATTTTAGGCACCAAGTCAGTTATGAACACAAAAGAGTCCTCTTATTTACCTAAAAATACACATAAAAGATCAAAAGCTTTTTTCTGTCTATAGCAAATAATTTTCCTGGCTTTTCTGACACACTTTTAGCCATTCTGTTGAAAATCTGCAATTAGAACATGATTCATTTGCCCATGACAGTAATGTGAGAGCCCTTATTTGTGTTTCTCTTGGAGACCTCCTATGGTGATGGGGAAAATGCAGGATTCAAATTAGAGTGTAAACCCTCCCCCTCGGAGGATGCTTTTAGAAGCCTCCATGCTTCTTCATCAGATTGTGCACTAATGAAGGCAATTACCAGGAAGCTTCCAGGCCCGCTGCACAGCAAAGTTAGGCTAAGGCCAGCTCCCTTTTTAAGTTACAACACAAGTGCAACTTGGGCCAGTGGCCAGCCAACAGGTTGTCAGCTTGTTTTGCTGTCACCATTGTCATTGTCCTTTGTGTCAACAGTAGCAGAACTCCATGCAGGGCATTATCCCTTAGGAGCCAGAGGCCGTCCAGCAAGCACCTGGGAGAATCAGCTGGGAGGTGCGAGAATCACCTAGGAGGAACTGGCATCTCACTTTGATTACTGGTATCTATCATCTTAGGGTCTCAGGCAAACCCTGAGCTCAAGACCAGTTAATTCAGAATCTCTGGGAGGAGGACCTAAGTATCAGTGTTCTTCAAAAACCCAGATGATGTCAATGTGTCCCCTAGATTAGGAACCACTGCTATAAGAGCCACACTGAATGTGTACAGAGGGATATGATACAAAGCCAAAAAGGTCAGCTACTAAATAGGAGCAACTCAAAATTACCATCAAATAAAATCTGTAATAGTCTTTCTTCCATTTGACATGATAAATAGTAGGGCTGGGTTTACCTGAAAGTGAGGTTCAAGGAAGTGAATAGATACAGAGGAGGTTGCAAAGGAAGATTGGGCCCTAGAATGGAGGACAGTGAACACTGGAATAGAACTGGTCACCAGGAATTCAGTGAAGGTTTGGGTGCAGTGATGTGACATGATTGAGAGGGTATTTTAGGAAGACCAGTCTGCCAGCAGTAATAGGATGGATCCGGGATGGGGAAAACAAGAGTCAGAGACCAATTAAGAAGCAATTAGGGTAGTCCAGAACTGAGATAGCAAGTGTCTACACAGCAGGGGGAGTGGAAATAACTGAAACCATTAACTCGTTGTTGGAGGAGTGAAGAGGGGGTGGGTATGGAAAAGTGATGTTTCAGGCCACGTCAGAAAGAAACTGGAAAGCCAGGAAGAGAAAGAAGTTGAAAATAAGAGAGAATTATTTTGTCCCACTTCTCTTGAAAAACATCTAGAAAAAAAATGGACTAGGTAGCCAGAAATATGAGCCTGGGAATCAGCAGAGATGGCAAGATGGACCAACATCAAACCTTTCCTGTTCTCACAACTAGAAGAGGTTTTGAACTCAGGCGAGCGGTCACCAGACTGAGAGCTTAAGGACAGTGGTTCTTTGTGGATCATCTTCTTTCCCGCCAAGACCTGGCAAAGCTCCTGGCAGAGAATGGATGTGCAGTTAAGTGTGTGTTCAGCAGAACTGAGGGTCTGAAGTGAACTAAGAGGGAACAGTTGAGGACTCTGAAAACAATTCTGGCCAAATTCATAATTTTGGTGAAGATCTGTCCAGTGGTATGGAGACAAATAGAAACACCTGAATCCATAGAAGAACCACAGGACCACTCCGAGCTGATGCAGAGGCTGGCCAAGACGAGGGAGGGGCAGCTGCCCAGCTGTCCTGGTAGTGCAGCCAGGAGAGGAAGGAGCAACTGTGATCCCTGCCTCCTAACAAGCAGGAGGGAGAATTGCCAAGGATAGAATGAACTAGAATGTACATTGAACAAAAGATTTATACTCCGAGTAGAACTCCAAATGTGACTTCAAATACAAAAACCACTGATACCTAGTGAAAAAGCTAAATATCCAGCATCCCTAGGATAAATGGCACCTGTTCTATTAGCATCATTCTTCAACATCAGTCATTGTTCAGGAATGGAATAAATATTATTTCCTACCACAGTACAATCCAGGCAGTACAATGTTAGTCTTTTTTTCATTACTATGACAAATACCTGAGATAAATCAACTTATAAAGAGAAAAGGTTTACCTTGGTTTATAGTTTTGGAGGTTTTAGTCGGTGACTGAGTAACCCTGTGACTATGTGCTATGATGTGAGACAGCACATCATAGCAGAAGGCATTCATGTTATGGCTGGGGAACAAGCAAAAAGAAAAGAAGAAGATGGGGTTAGAGTTCACTATGCTTTTAAAGGACACATCTTCTAAAACCTGAAGACCTCCCACTAGGCAATGCCTCTTGAAGGTTCACCACCTCCCAATAGCACCAATCTGGGGCTCACGCTTTTAATGCTTGTGTCTTTGGGGGGATAGTCCAGATCTAAACTGCAGCAAGTACTATTACTCGTGTGTATAGGTGTACTGCTAAAGTTAATAAAGAGTGCAATTTTTATGCTAAAAAATAGTCCTCATACTAAAATACTTAGAAACCAGAAGTATATGGCTTTTCACAACATCCAGATTATTTTTTTCTGAAATTTAAAAATTGTGAATAATTTCAAAAGTCTTGTAAAATTATGCTTTAATAAAATGCCATCAGGATCAAATGTAGTATTTCATTAAGTTTAAATGAATAAATTTGTGAAATTTTAACTTATATTAATTTTTTAGTAATTAAATGAAAATTGTATGATTTAAGGTAATACTTTTCATCATATTTGTTTAGAAATCACTTCATGTCTTCCTTCATGTTTCCTTACAGGAAAAGATTTTTCAGCCATTCTTTATTCCTCTTTCCTTTCCTGGAGTTTGGTACGTAATGTTTTTATGTTTATATTTAATATTTTATGTGTGTATTTTAAACCATCATACATTGTTCTGTGGCATTTTACTGCTTAAATAAATATCATTATACTGTGTGGATTCATCTTTCTTTTTTTGTACTCAATATAGTTTTTAAGATTAAGTCATTCATTTTAGCTGCTATATAGTACTCTGTTGTTTGAATAACTAGAGTTTATTAGCCCATTCCTTTATCTAAGCTTTCTTATGGTTTTTTCTCAATTTTTATTGCAAAGATTATTGCAACGAAATTCTTTGTATAGCTCTCTTTGTGCACAGTGGAAAATTTCTCAAGGCTGAATTGCATTATATGAGGGCGTGCACATTTAACAGAATGTTAAAGGCTTTGCCTGAGACCCTAAGATGATAGATGCCAGTAATCAAAGTAAGATGCCAGACCAAGATAAAATATATCATGCTATCCTGCAGAACCTCCCCTCAGAATAACGAATTCATTTTATTGCCGTTGAGGAGTGTCAATGGGCTTGTGGTCACAGGATTCTTTGGTCTTACAACCTACCCCAAAGCAGTGAGACTTTTGGAAGAACTAAGAGTCTCAATTGCCAACTAAGATTCAACACAAGAAGTTAGGGGGCTCATCTCAAGGATGTAGCATATGCATTCAACAAATTATATAGTCTGGTTACCAATGGTTAGCATCAAACCAACAGACCAATATAACATCATCCCTTATCAAAAAAAAAAAAAAAAGTTCAAGGTTCAATCTAGTAACCAAGGAGCAGAATTAAAAGCAGCCCCTTTCCTAATCACAGCTAATGACCCATTGAGGAATTTGGTTCCCTAGTTTGGATGCTGAAGGGGAAGGGTTGGAGGTGCTGGCTCTCTTGGATGAGGGAGTGGAATCAGTAGAAGTTAAACTGAATTCAAAGCTGTAGTAACCACTTGGCTACTGAACTCATTAGCACCCAGCAGGCAAAGGATAACGATGAGCATGGAAGTCATTGAAACTGACATCCATGAAGAATTAGGGTTGCCCCTGCACAATGGGAGCAGGAAGGAGTATGTCATGCTGGGGATTCACTGAGGGGCTCAAGTATTACCACACCTAGTATCAACTGTCCACATGAAGCCAATATGTCAAGTATGACAAGTGGGTCTTAATGTGAGCTTCACAGATTCACAGAGGCACTGAAAAGGACCTGAGTCCAAGTATTTTATTTGGGAGTAAACCCCGAAAACAATAGGAAAGTGAGAAGTGAGACAGGAAGTGGGGAGAGCTAGGATTATTGACCAGCTTCTTGAGACTGGTCTTGAAAAATCAGGATCCAGTCCTCATTCCCCCAGTTCCTCCTCCTCTCTCCAGGAGAGGAGAAGGAACCCAAAGCTGGTATTGATAATAGATCACAGGTTTCCTTTCCTCTCATGCCCTGACCAAAAGGCAGGAAGTGAGCCACTCAGGGGGGTAATTGCTTATGCTGGAAAGCACAATCCTTCCCTTCTCCCAGAGGTGTTGGCTACAGGTTGATGGGGAAGTGCTACCTACCCATTTCCATTCTTTGATAATCAGCTACCAGTCCTTTGCCCTGGTTTCATTATTGCTGTGAGCAACTGGAGTCCAATGCTGCCAGGTGGCTCTGGGAGTCCATGCTGAGCATAGGAAGCCAACATGTGGAGAAGCTGAGAAAACTCTGGGTCAATCAGTGGATGACGGCTACTTCCAGGGGACTTATTTTCTGACATATCCAGTGGGGCTTGCTCTTTGCAAGTGTGTGCCTACATCCAGAAAATAAGGCCTTCAGTCACAGAACTTGCAAATGCCCATTCTGTGCAGCCTTCAGCAGTAGAGGGGAATGTTGAGGGTTCACCAAGGACACCAAAGTCGTCTGCTACAAATAACAACCCAACAAGGTCATGTAAGATTTGTGTTTTCTTTTCTATCAAAATTAAACCTTAAGGTAACACCAACATGGTTAATTTAACTTAAGTTTCACATTTATAATGGAGCTATTTTCAGTTAGGGAACCATGTGGTCAGAAGGAAGCCATCTTGACATTAAGGAATCATGTGATTAAAATAGAGCCATCTTGAAATTAGGGGATCATGTGACCAGAGTGGTGCCATTTTTAAATTCTCTAACAAATACCCAATCACAATTGTAGCCCTTCCTTTTTGCCCATCCCAATTTTAAATTAGCTAATCACATAGATTGTACCTCCTAGCTCTTCCTATTAGGAACAAGGGGCAGTAACTGGTTAAGGATAAATGTTGGCAGACTGCCCACTCCGGTGTGCTTGCTCCCCAGATTCCCTTTGGGAGTGCAGCTTTCTATGGAAGTACAGTTTCTTTGCTGACCCTCTTCTAAGCACGTGTTTGATTTCCTGCAGCATCTCATTATTTCTAACAGTCAGAACAGCTAAAAGTTTAGATTTGGCTCATGGTCTCAGAGGTTTCAGCCCCTAGTCAGCCAGCTCCAAGGCAGACACTTCATGGTTGAAGGGCATGGCATGGTAAAGCTGCTCACTTCATGGCAACCAGAAAGCAGAGAGAGAGGAAGGAGCTAAGGACAAGAAATACCATTCCAGGGCACACCCCAGTGACCTACTTCCTAAAACCATGCCCTACCACCCACAGTTTCCACCATTTCCCCATAGTCCATTCAGCTATCAAAGGATGAACTCATGATGGGGTCAGAGCACTCATGATCCAATCACTTCTCAAAGTCCCATCTCTAAGCATTGCTGCACTGGGGACAAAGTCTTCCACACATGAGCCTTTAGGGAACATTCCAGATCCAACACATGGATATAGGCATAACACTGAACCAGGATCACTCTTCCTGTTCAGTTTGGAATTTTTCAGGTCACATGGATGCTATGAATTCTAGCCCTAAACCTGTGAAGAGTGGGCTGCTAATTGGAAATTTTCAAGAGATTTTTTAAATGACTATTCCATTTTACACATGGCCAAGGCTGACACAGGCCAATCTCATCGAGTGGGTACAGCAGGTTCAAGTCAATAATAGAGCTCCTACCACTGAGCAGTCTTTGCTTCTATATATCTCCATGTGAAGCTGAGGCTCCAGGGCACATGGTAACCTCAGGGAAAACTAGGATTCCATAGTTCACTGATTTCTAGGGATTTATGCCTTCTTGACATTCTGGTCTCTGATTACTTCTCATTTTTACTGTCTGCTCAGCCATGCTTGTATTTTACAGTCAACATTTCAAGTATCTTGGATCATTTTGGTTCATAATATTAACAAGAAAATTGTTAGAGAACATTTGTTTTATTTTGAAACAATCTTAAATTTATAGAAAAGTTGGAATTTGTACCTTTGCATATGTTTCCTGTCCAAAAAAAGAAAGCACAAAAATTCTATAAAATCCCACATAAATCATCAAAATCAAGAAATTAACCTTGATGTCCTAATCCCAGAACTGTTCTAGTTTTGCTGTTTGTCCTAACAATGTCATTTGTAGCAAAAGGATCCAATTCAAAATCATGTGTTTCATTTTGTTGTCATGTCTTTTCAATTCTCTTTTAATCTGAAATGTTTCCTCTGTCTTGCTTTGACTTTTACAACCTTGACAATTTGATGATTAAAAGCTAGTTATTTTGTAATATGCCCTTCAATTTGGGTCTGATGTCTCTTCATGAGTACACATCTTTGACAAAAATACCAGTATTTTCTTTCTGGAAGTGAGGAAGTATTATTTTTAATGCATCCTTTCTGATGGCCCCACAATTTTGATTTGTCCCAAGACTGATGATGCTCGGGGATTATGTCTACCAAGTTACTCCACTGTACAGTTCCTCTTTTTTCTTTGTTTTGTTCATTTTTATAATGAGTAAGTACTTTGTGGAGATTTTTAAATCATTTAAATTTCCTTTTGCTTGTCAAAATTCCACTTGATTTATTTTGTTATTTATGCTAGTGTATTCTTAAGGGCTTATAAAATGTTACTATCATTATTTGTCTAGTCCATTCACACTGCTGTAGCAAAATTCTTTAGACTGACTAATTTATTAACAAATTTATTGCTCACAGATATGAAGCCTGGGAAGTTCAAGATCAATGTACCAGGAGACCTGTGTCAGAGAGAGCCCATTCTGATAAATGATGTTTTCTTGTGAGTCATCATGTGGCAGAAAGGATAAGAACATTCTCTTCATCCTCTTTTATAAGAGTACTAATCCCATTCATGAACATGAAACCTCATGACTTAATCACTCCCCAAAGGACCCCACCCTATTAAAACTATCACAATGGGGGTTAAATTTCAACATATGAATTTTGGGGGACACCAACATTCAGACAATAGCACTCACTACTTGACATGATGATGATGACATTATCCCCTCTCTGGCTCTCAGACCACCTCAGTGGAGTGAACTAAAAGGTATGTGTATGCACATAAATATAAGTGCGTATATCTGTGAGTACATACATACTCATACTTTAAACCCTGTTTTATTCCTATACCTTCATATATTAAGAACCTCAAATTCACACAAAGCTTCCAAGTCCAATCCAACCACTACAAGATTCTTTATAGTTGTATCCCTGAATACTCTATAATTCCCTCTGAGAGTGAGATGTGTGGTTCCCAATTATCCTTAGTGTATCTACTTATTTTAATAAGATCATTACAGGTGACCAATTTCCTATCTCCCCTGCCTTCCTCACTCCCTCATGGACATTTTTCTCTCACCTCACTGAATTCCACACACCATGCTGGATGGCCACCAGCCTACCCCAGATGGATTCCCTCCTGCCCAGGACTGGGCTCTGGTACCCCATGGCAGGCAGTCCTGCGGAGATACCTTCCTCACATAGTGTTGCATGGACCCTACTCTCATCCTGCCGTAGCTTCACCACCTTTTGACTATGCTTTTCTTTTGGAAAATCATTAAATACCATTAAATGTTATGACCTAAATGTTTGTGTCTCCCCAAAATTTATATGTTGACATCCTGACCCCTAGTGTGATGGTACTAAGAGATGAGGTCTTTAGGAAGCAATGAGGGCAAGAGGGTGAGGCCCTTGACATCAGTGTTTAGAGCAGCTCAATTCACAATAGCTAAACTATGGAACCAACCTAGATGCCCTTCAACAAATGATTTTTGGATAAAGAAAACGTGGTATATATACATAATGAGATGTTACTCAGTCTTAAAGGAAAATAAAATTATGGCATTTGCAGGCAAATGGATGGAGTTAGAGAATATCATGCTAAGCAAAGTAAGCCAATCCCAAAGAACCAAAGGCCAAATGTTTTCTCTGACAAGTGGATGTTGATCCATAATGATGGTGGGGAGGAGTGGAAGGGAAGAATGGAGGAACTTTGGATTGGGCAGAGGGGAGTGAGGGGAGGAGGTCTGGGGGTGGGAGAGACAGTGGAATGAGACATACATTATTACCCTATGTATGTGTTTGATTGCAGGAACGGTGTGACTCTTCATCATGTACAGCCAGAGAAACAAAAGTTGTGCTCCATTTGTGTACAATGAGTCAAAATGCATTCTGCTGCCATGTATAACTAATTAGGATGAATAAAAAAACAAAAGAAAAATAAAAGAAGAGGGTGGGGGGCTTATAAGTGGGATTACCGACCTTATAAGAAAAAAACAGAGGGCTTGCACACTCTTGTGCAAATCAGCAAACCTGGAAATCCCCAAACCAGAAAGTGTGTTCCAACAATATCTTTTGATCTTAGACTTACAGCTTTCAGAGCTGTGAGAATTAAATCTCCATTGTTCATAAGCAGCCCAACCTATGGAACTTGGTTGCAGCACTCCAAGATGAGGCAGATATATTCTGTCTTCTTATTACACTCACATGCATCTTTCCTTCTCCGCTTTTTCCCTCTCTGCATTCCTGTGAGCTGCATTCTAGATAATTCCGTCCACTCTGCCTTCTGGGTAAGGCAGTATCAAATCTGTTGTTCACACCTTCCACTGACTTCTTAACTTCACTGGCTAATACTTCATTTTGAGAAGCTCAATTTAGTTCTTTTTAAAATACTATTTGTTTCAATGATATGCTACTCGTGTACACAGTGGGTTTTTTTCTTTTGTCTCTTTAATCCTTACAAATATTTATTTTTGTATTCTCATTCAGATTATTTCATGGAGTTCAGGAACCCCAAACCCCCTATCCCTGTGTTTGCCTCTCCTCCCTCCCTCTCTCTCTCTCTCCCCGACCCCCGCCATTTTCCAAGATGATTTATAATTATGATTGTGAGATAATATTTCAAGTGGTTTATTTTTTTCCATGAGAAACCTGTGGGCCTGTTATGGGAATATATTTTCCAAGTAACTTTGGATTTCTGCTGCCAGGTACCCCAAGGATATCAGTACACAGTGATGAAATTTATTTCTCAGTTAGGGATTCTGGGACACCTAGATAGTATTTAGGAGGTCTGAATTATAGGATCCTCTGGAGATCATTTTTCTTTTTTTAATCCAGAGATCAAACTAAGAAAATTTCCTCTTCATTACCCAGAAATGGCAGGCAGCTTTCCAGGCAGCATTGCTTTAGGTGTACAGTTCTTTGAGGATCTCAGCTACATGCAAATTTCTCATTTATGACACATCATTTCAGCCAGGCTCGAGGTCACCAGGAGAGAAACCTCTTCCCCAGGGCAGCGACAGCATCCATATTCTTACCGCTCTGGTTTAATTCTTTCTCCATTTCTGACTTATTGGATTTCTTTCTTACTACAGGAATGCTGTGTTCAAATTATTTTATCTAGTATAGTCGTTCTATGGACTTACACTGGAGGGTTCTGGATGTTATCTTAGTTCGTTCTAAGATTGCCATTTGCCCTCTATCAGGGATCTTTTAATGCACTACTAATGATCGCCTCCACTGCACCTGTCTCTCATTCCAGATTCTGCTATCATAGGCTTCTTTGGATTCATTAGGTACAATCTGGAACATTTTCTAAAATCATCCCAACTTTTCTCCTAAACCAGGAAAAGAGTTTGGACAGTTTTTCTTCAAAAAAAAAAAAAAAAATGGCAGCATGAATAATAATCTCAAGTTATCTTCCCATGCTCCATCACATGTGCCACTTAATTCAGTGTCCATGACAATAGTTCTCATTATCTGGCTCATGCTCGTCCCTCCAGCTCAAATGGAACTTCTGAACACAACGCTGACTTCAGCTTCTGGGCCCACAACTTCCACGCCACTCCACTTCCCTATTTGGACATCAGACTTTGTTCATTGTTCCCAGTTTTGGTCTGCACCTCAGATTCTAACTTGACCTTCCTCTAAATAATTACGCTATGCTCATCTGTTCCTGCAGATCTGGTCTAACTGGTTCCCAGTATCGACTTGAAATGCAACATTGGACCCTGTGCTCTGTCAGTTATTCCTGCCTCTTCCAACCCAGCTGCCATGGCCTTCTAAGTGATGTCCCTGCCTCCTACCTAATCCCTCCCCACTACTGCTGCCAGACTAGTCCTGCTCCAACAGTGCTCTAATTTTTTTTCTCTGCAGTGCTCTAATATTTAAAACTCAGGTCAACCCAGCACTTATTGATCTACTCTTTTGTATTCTCTGTTATAGCTTCCAACATGTAAGTATGGTCCCCTAAATTAAAAGTTTCTAAAACTAAAGTCAGCAATTTGTTTCTGTAAAAAGTCAGATGGTAAAATCTTAGATTTTGTGGCCCATATAGTCTGTCTTTGTGGCTGTATAGTCTCCCAACTACTGTGGCAGGCATAGGGTTGGAGACAACACATAAACACCATGCATGAATGTGTTCTAGTACAACTTTATTTACAAGAACAGCCACCAACCCTCAGACCATACAGCATGCTGACCTGATCTAGAGGACATGAGGACCATTGACTATCCTTGTCTTCTGTGGGTGGAGAAACCTTTTAAATGGTCAATAATACTTGCTGGACATTAATACTCGTTGGCTCTTCTAAGGAGAAGCTCAAAACAGCCACTTGGCTATTCCAACTCCAATGAAGATGTAGTCCAACTGAATTTTAAATGCCTATACTAAATATTATTAGCATTTCAGAATTTGTCTAGATTACATGGAAATATAGAAGTCATTTCCTTGTCCTTAACCCTTAACATTAATTGGACATTTCAAGTTTTTTTTCTAATCATATTAGCTGATTTGGTCAGTAAGATATTTGTCAGAAAAGGACAAATAGATGCACAAAAATCACCAAACAGGGTAGTCACAGGAAGAAGAAGCTGACAAGTTTGACCAAAATTTCAGATATTGCATTGAGCTCTAATGATCACTTCATTACTGCCCTCGCCTTGACTCCCTTTCCTACGGATTACAGAGTTGTGAGGATCCTTTAACTATATGCAAGTATCAGCTTTTTGTTTTTCTCTCCCAAACACCATTACTTCTAACAGCTGGGAAATAGCTAAATGAATGAGTAAGTACTTAAAGGCATGGTAGGAATTGCTCAGAGATCTACATTTTCTAATGTAAGTGAATATACTGGCACCTTTGTTTTTGCTTTAATTATTTAGAAATTTGGTTGATGTGACTCAGGCCAAGCAAGTCTGAGATCCTAAAACCATCAGCTTCCTACATCTGTGGATCCAAACACAAAACCCACCATTTTGTCAAGTCTCAAGACCATCAAGCAAGGATTTCTAAAAGTCAGGCCTTCATTCCCGCACATCTGTTTCTACTCCAGGCCTGATAAGTATGGAATTTCAGGAGGTATTGAAGGCTGACAAGAGGAAGAGGCAGAGCGGAGATTCTAGGACAAAACCTACAGAAGCAGGATAAGGCAAGGCCCAAATCTGTGGCCTCAGGTCATTCTTCAGGATGTGGGCTCCCCAGAGCTGTGTGCTCAGCTCCAGTTATCTGCACTCTCCTGCACAGGACGATCTGACTCACCAAAATGTTTAATTTTGTCAAAATACTTTGCTTTCTATCTCACTTTCTGTTTTCTTTATCTTACTCTAATGTACAAACAGGGAGATAAGAAAAAGCTAACACAAGGAACATTCTCTGACAAGAATTCCAAAAGATGATAGGCAAAAAGCACGGTAGCAATCTCAAGAAGCTCCTCTCTACCGTTCCAAGTCCCCAAACTTCTCCTCCTTCACAGCCAGCCATCCTGAAAACTCAGGACATTAAGTTACAAGTGTTACTCATTTGGTGCATGTAGTGGGACCTCCTTTCATTTGCCCTAAAATGATACAATATTCTTTTGTTATAAAACTTTCTACCCTGGAGGAATGTGTAATTTTTTTCTTTCCCCTCTTGCCCCACCACCAAACCACTTCCTGCACCCCATAGCAACTACCATTTTCTCACTCATTCCAGACTTACGAAGACAAAAGTTTTCTTTGGCTCACAGTCCTGAAGCTTTCAGTCTATGACAACCTGACCCCATTACTTTGAGCCTGTGGTGGCACAACATGGTGACGGCATGGAGTGGAGCAAAGTTATTTACCTCATGGCCTGGGACAAAAGACAGAAAGGAAAAGACTAGGGGGCTACAATCTCCTTTCAGAGTACACCCCCAAAAACCTAAGACTCCCACGAGGCTCCCCCTCTTAAATCTTCCAGCACTTTGCAACAGCACCACTGTGTGGAACAAGCCTTCACCACATGGGCCTTCGGAGGCCACTTAAGATCCAAACAATACACAGCATCACTCAGGAAGGAGGACACACCTAGGCAACTTGGACACTGGAGTTGGAGAGTGGAATAAAGAAAAAAGTAACGGAAATACTGAGGTGGCCCAGAGATAGTGATTCCTTGAAGCAATTCCACCCCCAGGGCCGGGCTAGGAAGAGAAAAGGTGAGCATGACAGAGACCCAGAAGCTCAGGGGAATAGTCCATGGACCTGGCTCAGACCTCTGAGGGAGCATTGCCCACCGTTTCTGGTCCTAAGAAGCTGCAAGCTGGGACAAAGTGTCACCACCAGAGCAATGTGAGGGGAACAGTAAACAGGGAAGAGGAGCCTTCTCCCCACATTGTGCCTTTCCATCTCTCTCAGGGGTCCTCTGTGGGTAGAACCCAAAAGGGAACCAATTGAGACAAGAGGAAGGAGCAATGCAGTTTAGAGCAGCCAGACCCAGCATCACAGAGCAAAGCTGAGACGTTTTCCTGGAACTGAGAGGTGCTATCTTAATAACCAGCAGAGCGCCCAATTCACACTGGTCAGATTTTTTAATTTTGAATAAATAAAAACACAAGGTAGGTCTCTTCAGAAGTGGAAGATGTTATTTCCTACCATAGAAGAAAACATGGCAAAAATCCAGGCTCTACATCCAAGAAGAAAAGTCATTCTTACTAAAAATAAAAAATGGGGACACTGCTGGTACCCTGACTTTTGGCAAAACTGAACCTGGATAAATCCTGCCAAGGGTGGAGATAAGGTAACAAAAAAGCAAGCAAACAAGCAAAACATGTGGTCTAAAATAATATTTTATCACAAAGGAAAGAAATTTTATTCTGAATAGCCAGGGGAAGGATACACATTAAAAATTATTTCCTATAGAAAACAGAATATTTTTATTGTCATAAAATAAACATAACAAAAAATACCATTTTGACCATTTTAAGTATATGATCCAGTGGCTTAAAGTACATTCACATTTTTGCAGCCCACAATATGTTTTCAAGTGCCTTTATAGTAACCCCCCAAAATAAAAGAGCTAGCTTCAAAGGGGGAAAAAAGTACAGGAGCCAAGAGAACCAATTGAAATAAAAACAAATAAAAGAGAAGGGACTAAAAACCAAAAAGCACTGTTGCTTTAATGAATTCACACTAAAATTTACATTATAGACAGTTAAAAAAAATCTCATGAAAACCCATTCAGGGAGGTGGAGAAGAAATTTACAAAAAGTTTCCCAGAACAAAGAATAAACAGAACAATAAAGAAAGATGTAAGAAAGAAAAAATAAATAAATAAAAGGAGAAAAAATTGACTGGTGTTTGCCACTCAAGATGGCCCTGTCCCCACGTAGTGATTGGTTCAAACTGGGCATGTGACCTGCAATTATCCAATCAGAATGAAACACAGAACTTTTGTTTCACAAACCTAGAATAAGTATCACATATTTTCTCTGGTGCGATGAACTAAAATTAAATACATAAATTTGACTGAGTCTGGGAAAGGAGTAGGGGGGACAAGGGTAGGAGAAAGTTAGATGGTCACAATCAATGTACTGTGTATACATACTTAGAAATATCACACTGAATCCCATTAATTTGTACAATTAGTAGGTGACAATAATCAATAATAAAGTACATTTTAAAATGTGAGAGCTGATGCTTCCTCTCCTCCTGGGTGTGAATAAGGACACCTGAAGACCCTGAAGCCTCTGGCAACCACCTCACTTAAATGAAGGAATGTCTCCCTAGAACGAAGCTTCCAGAGGATTGGGGAAAGGCAACCTCAAGAGAATTGATACGGATAAGCTGGTGCTGCTGTCAGGGCAGAAGAACATGTAGTAAGAAAGTTCTTGAAGATTGACTGGTGTCCCTCCGAGGGTTTGGGGCTTACATGAGCATCCAGACGAGTTCCCACTGCTGCTCTGGAGGATCCTGAAAGCTGCAGCCTGGCTGGAATCCCATGGAATGGAAAAGGAGGAGCAACAGTGTGATGAGAGTGCCCTGTGGGCCAAGAGGACACCAGGACAGCCAGGAGGCCTGAGCCCCCTTGAAGATACCCCGGCAAAGAGGATGGATTGCTGGCTAAGGAAGCCCTACAGAAAGTGCAGTTAGGGCAGGGAATCACAAGATGACCCTGGAAGTGCACAGTGACTCTGTGATGGCTACTTCATATGCCAACTTGGATAGGCCATGACCCACCCACCGTGCCCAGGTATTTGGTCAAACACTATTCTAGATGTTTCTGTGAAGGCATTTTTAGATGAGATTAACATTTAGATCAATATACTTTGAATAAAGCAGATTACTCCCTGGAATGTGGGACCTCATCCAGTCAGAGAAACACACTGGCCTCCTCCAAGGAAGGGGGAATTCTTCATGCAGCCTGCCTTCAGCTTAAATTGCAGCACCAACTCTTCCTTGGGTCTCCAGCCTGCCTACCTACCCTACGGATTTTAGACTTGCCAGCTCCCACCCCACCCCTGACACACACACACCACAGAGCTAAAAAAAAAAAAAAAAAGGCCATGCCTGCCCCTCATTAATGTCCTAAACTTGGAGCGGATGGTGGGGGAAGCTGCAAACAGACGGGGTATTTAAATTTTACATTAGACTAGAATGCACATTTCGGTTCAAGATATCATCAGGGTTTAAGGAAGAGAAAAATGCAAGGCACATTGGAAAGCAAAGATCTAGAGAAATAAAACTGTTCATAACTGTGTCCTGGTCATCTCAAAGATTTCAATAATCTGGTTACTGCTATATCAGAATAATACCAAAAGTAAGAGAAGGAAGGGGGAGAAAACAAGGAAACAAAGGACAGAGAGAGGGAAGGAAGGACGGGGGGATGGACGACCCTGGAAAGTAGATGAAGCAAGGTGATTACCAAGTAGAGAGAAGTCAAGAGAAAAGTCACTCAGTTGGACTGTGGATCATTTTACCCTTATTAAAGTATAACTCACAATAACATTAGAACAGACATGCACCTAATATATTAAATAATAGAGTATCATAGATATGAGAGGAAAATGGAGGTGGGGGAAGAAATGTAATCTTCTAAAAGCGATTCTGAAAATATTAGCCGGAAGAAGCCACAACCACAGAATAAATTGAAAAAGTTATCAAATAATCACTTTCTATAACAGGTCTCAGTTAAAATATTTTACAACTACATATCCAAATGCTTGAAGGAATAGATAATTCCCAGCCTGCTTTTTTTTTTCTCAGGGTATAGAAAAAAATTAGAAGTGACCCAATTCATTTTGTGAATCTAGCATAGCCAATTCTGACCCCAAAACCCAGCAAAAAAAAAAAAGTTTTAAACAAAGAAACCATGCACCATTCTCATTTTCAGTATCAATACTAATTGTAAATAAAATGCTAGCACATTTGATTTAGTTTACACAAATAAATAATCCATTATGATCAAATAAAATTATTCCCAAAAGGCACAAAAAGAAAGCCGTAATGTTAGGAAATGAAAAGTACCAAACCAACAAGCCTGTAAGAAATAAACCATAATATCATGATAATGTATGCAGAATATGCATTTGATGAAATTCCCAGCTCATCATAGTGATCCCTCTTAAGCCTAGAACTATTACACTCACAGAGAAATATTCCAGATATCTCCATTAAAATAACAAACAAAGTATATGATGCCCAATATCATCACTGTTAGTTGACATTATTCTGGTGACTTTAACCAATAAAAGGTACAAAACAAAAATAAGAGGCATAAATCTTAGAAAAAAGTAATCTTTCTTTACAGATAACAAATGAGAATGTTCCTAAAAATTCCAAGAAGATCAGTTGAAAGCCACGTTGAGCATAAATATAAAAAAACCTATCACCTTTATGTATGACAGTAATAACTAGCTAGAGAATGTAATGGAAGAAAAATCCCTTTGCATGGCAGTAACCAAAAGCAAAAGATGAAATACCTAGGAATAAACTTTTAAACATATAAGACTTACATTAAAAAGAACTAAACTTTACTGAAGGACTTTTTCGTAAAAAAAAAAAAAAAAAAGACCTTAAAAATAAGGGAAAAAATTCCTCTACATATTAATGAACCAAACACATCATCTTTCTTTAATAGGAAAAGTCCAACTCCTGAAAACATAGTTTTAAAAGTAAACCTCAAAGAAATACAGATGAAGGTCAAAATGACACCATTTTTCATTTATTAAACAAGTTTTTGTTTCTTTGATTCTTTCTGTTTCTAATGGTACCGCTCATTAACTGGCAAGGGTGAGGTAAGGCAGGTAGAGAGGTACTCCTTCACACTGCTAGTACCAGTATAAATGGAGCAATCTTTCTGGGAAAAAAAACTCATCTATCATTAATTTTAGTTATGATATACATTTGCACTTGTAATTCTCTAAGGGAGAACCTAAATGGACAATATTAGAAAAAATCTTAAGCATATTATAGTGCATTTGCATGCCTAAATATTATATAACCATTAAAAATGAGGTCTACACAGAATTTTTTATTACATTGAGAACTATTTACTACTGCAGTTATTCCTATGCCAAAAAAAAATCAGGATACAAAAGCATATCAATAATGTAAGTTCAACATGTTTTCTAAATGAAAATGAGAGGATCAAAACTAAATTTGTCCACATGTGAATAATGGCTGTCTCTGGGTGCTGGGTTATATGTAATTTTTTGCTTTATTGATTGATTGCTTTTTGTTGCTGCAAATTCAAGAGCATGTATTATTGAGAAGAAAAACATAACCCGAGCTTCTATAACCTGGGTTAGTTGATGAATGAGCTTCAGGGTGTCCATAACCCCTCTAATACTGTATGTAAATGTTTTTGGTGTAATAATTTGCCTGAAGAGTGATAGGTTTCAAAGGGCTTTGTCATCCCAGAATTATTAAAACCCACTGATTGAAAACTTTTAGAAATGGGTGTGGAAGGATCATAATTACATATAAGTTATGTTCCAGGTTTGCCTCACACCATTTGTTATATTAAAGGGTCTATGGCATTATAAATAACAATATTTTTTGAAAACTGAACTTCAACAAATTTCATTTGTTTGACATTCAAATGGAAAAATTCAGAAGATATTCATGAATACTTTCCTTATTTAATGTCTAACTACAACAAAAACTGTCATTCCATAAATATTTATTGAGTACCTACCCAAGGAAGGTTCTACAGAGCATGAAAATCTTTTCCAGATGAGAATTCCTGGTTTAAGGGACAGTAAAACAAGAAAGAAGTGTTACACTTTTGCATGATGCTTGTTCATTTATGAATCTGTAAGTATATGTGTGTGCGCATGTAAGTATGTGAGTATTGATGCTTATTTATGCCTTACCTTGCTCAAAAGATACACGTAAGGATGCATGCCAAAGTAAATACAACATAACAACACAAAATGAAGTTTAAACTAAGTAGGTGAGCCAATTGGGACAAAAGTTAAAATAAGATAGAAAAGGTAAGGCGAAGCCAGGTGTGGGTCAGTACTCTCAGTCCATGCCGAAGTTTTAAGTTTCCTTACAAGCTTAACAAAGAGGTAACCACAATCTGTTACTGAATACTCAGTGCAGAGAAGATAAAAAGAAGCCAGTTAACTCAAGAGAAGCCCGACTGCTGCTGTTTCTAACATCAAAGGCAAACTTCTCCCATGGGTTCCCATAAAGAGGACAGTTTGCAATATAATTCACATCCTCACAGGATTGAATAGTGAGCAATATCCCGGGGTAAAGTGCTAAGCAAAATATGTGTGTCATGCTCGGTATCCTAGGATCCTCCTTCGCTGCTCAGTCTATTTTAATAGCAACCCTTCCTCGTTTTATTTTTCCTGTAGCACTTACCATCAACTCACATTTTGTCTTTTTTTAATCTGTCTTCCCTCCACTAACTTAAATATAAATCCACTGAAGGCAGAAATTTTTGTCTATCTGGTCTTCTCAGAGCTTAGAAGAGAGTTATCAGGCACATAGGAGTGATTTAATACATAAGAACTGAAGGAATGAATGAATGATCATCAGCTTTATTACTACCAAGATGTCATCATTATCAGCAGGACTCACAGAACTCTTTTTTTAATTATTATTTTTAGTTGTAGATGGACCCAATACCTTTATTTTGTTTATTTAGTCTTTTTACGTGGTGCTGGGGATCCAACCCAGTGCCTCACATGTGCTACGCACCACTGAGCCACAACCCCAGCCCCACAGAACTCTTGTGTATAAAATTCTGTTCAAGGTTAACAGAGGATAACACAAAAATATAACTTATCAAAAGCAATTCTAAAACAATCAAAACCAATGTGATCTACCAATGTAGCTTTAGGTAGTTGAGATATGAATTTCATAAGACCTAAAAGAATCAATGAGCCACATATTTTTGAGCAATCCTTCATAAACACAGATTTGATCATCAAGACGGAGCTAGCAACTGGGGCCGTAGTCCCTGAAAGCCACTGGAGAGCAGGTGTGCCATGTTCCTGTGACGTGAGCAGCTGTGTGATTCAGGTCAGCTAAGTGGGGTAAGGAACTGGAATATGAAATCCAAAAATACAAAAATAAGTTTCATCACCTTTTTGAAGACACAGGCCACAGTGTAACCCCCATCCAGGGCCAAGATTTTTCTTAAAAAAAAAAAAAAAATCAGGTCCATGTTAATATAAAGACAACTAGGTGACCAAGTGTTTCTACTATAATTTAATACCCCCGAGGACATTAAGTAACTCAGTGGTACAGTGCTTTCCTAGTATGCTCAAGGCCCTGGGTTCTGATTCCCAGTGTGGTAAAAGCAAACCAACAAAATAGCATAGCTTAAAGCAAAGTATCCAAATGTTCATTCATCTGAGCCATAAAACATCTTAGCAAGATTCCCATAAAGTAACATAACCTTTTAGTATATTCTAGTTGCAAAACAAACAAATCAGCAAATATGTTACCTGGATAGGTAAAAATACAACTACCATGCTGGACAGGTATGTTTTCCAAAAAGGGCTTAAGTTTCAAGAAACATTTACAAATATAAGAACTTTAGTTGGATAATAATTATTCTGTAGTTATTCTTTCTGAAACCATCATGTAATACAGCCGGTTGCCAATTCAAGTCAGTCATGGTTGCTAACAATAAAATCATCTGCCTAGTGCATAGGAGAATGCCCCATCCCCACTTGGGGAATGGGGAAGGGAAGGTCATCTATCACACTCTGGACCATCATCTAGATATGAATGTTGAGAAAATCCTTGCCATTTGTTATTCTCTCTGGAAGGAAGAACATGTGATGTGAAGGTCTGAAGGTGAGGGGCTGCAACTTCTTTACCCCTTCTTCCCAGAGCTTCTCTGCCTGTTCTAAGAGCACAGGATGGGAGTCCCTGGAGTCTATGGCAACAGATACCTCCTCGGGTATCTTTACTTTAAATATTGGCCCAGATCAGGCATTTAATTTATTGCTTCATGCCAAATTTTTTTTCTCAAAACTTTTCCATTAAATGACTTCCAGAAGATGTTCCACAAGGTTCCTATCACTTTATGTATTTTATGGAGTCAGTGACTCATCCTAGGGGTGTTCTTATCCCAGGTGGGGGTGCCTTTACAGCATCTATTTCTCTCCCTTCTTGCAGGGTTTATTCTAAGGAGAATTCCATCAGTTCTCTTGAGTCCAAATCCCTTTCTCCGTCTAGCTTTCCCCTAGAAGTCTCTGCTTACCTAGGGATAAAAACTATGTATTTGCAAGGCATTTTAACTCTCCATTGCTATTCTATGCCAATCCTAGTCTTGTTCAATGGGCATATCACACCTGACGTTAACGTAAATGTCTTTTTTTAGGTTTCCCTGGCAACACTTGGTAACTAGATTTAAAAATCTATTTAAAGATACAAGGTCACACAGTAGAATGAATCAGACATAACTTTCCTATGATTATATATGAATACACAACCATTGTAACTCCACATCATGTACAACCACAAGAATGGGAGGTTATACTCCTTGTATATATGATATGTCAAAATACATTCTACTGTCATGGATAACTTAAAAGAACAAGTAAAAACTAAAATAAAATAAATAAAATAAAACAAAATAAAACACCAGGTCAGAAACTTTAAAAAAAAAAAAAAGATAAGACCCATAATCTAATAGTATTATTACTACATGCTTTGGACCATTCTCCCTTCAAGTTATCTTCTGCCACTTGCCCACACAGAAACTCTCCTCCCATTTTTGTGAGACACTCCTTCAGCTTGCTGTTGAAGATCAACGTTTCACGAGGGTGTAGGTTGTCTGATTCAAAATGGAGTCACTTGTGCCAAGCACTGATAAAAAAAAAAGTAATAAAATAAAGCTGAGAGGTTGTGAAAGAGGGACTCCTGTGCACACATGCCTGATAACAAGTATGACAATAACTATCACATAGCACTTCCAGATCCACCAACTTGCATACAGGCCTTCACAACCCAACAGAAAACTGCAAGGACATCTGTGCGACCTTGGCCTTTCCCACTGTGGGTGATGCCATCCTTGTTATTAAAATTCATAGCCAATGATTACTGTTACAAAATAATTTACGTAATCTTCCTTATTTTGCCTTTATAATCCTCCCTCCGCCTCAACCTCCTTGAACACACACGTAGATTATCATGGTTATGAACAATCCCACTGCAGCAGCACTACTGCAAGGATTTACTGATCTTTGGACAATCACTCTGTTATTATTTTTTATTTTTTTGACACTAACTAGAAGGGTGCACAATTAGGCAAAAACCTGGAGTTTCATTGCATAATTCCAAATCAGATCTCAAAGGTACCAGTGTTACTTCTCCAGTCATTCATACCCTTCCCTCCATTTCTCTTGTAAAATCAAATCTCTATACCTGTACCTGTTTTCTATTGCTTCTGTAATAAATCGCCACAGATTTGATATTTATTGCCTTAAAGTTCTGGAGGTCAGAAGTCTGACACAAGTCTCACTGGACTAATTCAGGGTGTCAGCAGGGAGGCTCTACTCAATAATCCATTTCCTTACCTCCTCCAGCTCTAGAAGCTACCCATATTCCCTGGTTCAAGGTCCACTTTCTCCATCTTCAGAGCCACCAGCATAGCATCTCTGATACTTCTTCCATTATCACAATCCTTTATGATTACAGCCTAGAAAGATTCTCTACTTTTAAGATTTCATATGGTTGGTTAGGTCCACCCAGCTAATGCATAATTTCCCCATTTCAGGATCCTAAATTTAATTATGCAATGGTTTAGATATAATGTATCCCCCAAAAACTCATGTGTGAGACAAGGCAAGAATGGTCATAGCTGAAATGATTAGATTATGAGGGCTATAACCTGATCAGTGAACCAATCCAATGCTATGGATTAATCGGGTGTTAACTATAGGCAGGTATGGCGTGACTGGAGAAAGTAGGTCACTGGAGGTATTCCTTTGGGTTCTATATTTTGTCCCTGGAGAGCAGCATACTCTGCTGGCTGGCTGCCGTGTACTGAGCTGCTTCCCTCTGCCAAGCCCTTCCGCCATATTGTTCTGCCTCACCTCGCATACAAAGCTATGAATTTGGCTGTCCATGGACTGAAACTCTGTAAGCAAAAATCACCTGTTTCTCCTCTGTGTTGTTCTTGTCAGATCCTTTCTTCGCAGTAACACAGAACTGACTAAAAAAAAAAAAAAAATCATATCTGCAAAGTCTCCATTTGCCAAAGAAGGTAATGTATTCATTACCTTCATTCATTACCAGGTTCTGGGTATTGGGGATGCAGGAGGAGGTAGTATTCTATCTATATCATCTACCCATAACAAAATATTCCTTCCTTATTCTAGGGTAAATCATTAAAAGAGACTTAATAACATTCCAAGAGTTAAAAAGTAAATACAAGTGTATAACATAAGAAAAAATTAGCAAAATTACACTGAGCCACACCAACTTCTCTTCCTCTATAAGACTTTATCTACTGGGAAAGATGTTGGATAGATGACATGAATATTTCCTCTCCTTATAGAAACCATACAACTTATCCCCAGCATTCCGCCGCAGTGAAAGCAATGTCTAATGATACAACAATAAATCTGACATCCTATCAGTCCTTCTAGGCAAACTAAAATTGTGCAATTAACAAAACATAATAATATTTCGAGAATTTTCCTAAGGATGGAAAGTCAACGTGTTCCTGGAGTATGAACTGAGTCCTGTAGTGAGCTGAATGGTGTGTGACTATTGCATATATAGGAAAATTCTTCAAAATGTTAAGATAATTTTAACTTCAAACTCTGAGCTATGAAAGGGGCTTGTTTCCATATGAAGTAAATTTCTGCCATAACCCTATCAATTCCACATTTATAGTCCTCATCAAGTTGAAGTAGTAGAGGTACATTTTTCTCCAGTAACAGATAGAAATGAAGAATGCCTTCCTCTGTTTATTTACAAAATGTTAAGATAATCTTCCACTTGGGATATTATGAGAGTCCTAGAAAAATGAATAGCATAGCATTGGTGAGAAAATAAGCATCTATCTACTTTTCATAATATGAAGATATTCTGTTCCAAGCCCATTTCCAAACCTTTGCCTTTTGAAAATTTCTTGAGAAATCTATATGCAAATTCTTATTCGGGAGGCAGCTTTTGCAGTTAAATACAACCAAGATTTATTGGTTGTCCTTCCTCTGTGCAAATCTTTCCATAATGATTTTCTAAAAGACTTAAGAAAACAAACCTTTATGGATAATTTTGACATTTTTAATATAAAGCTGTGAGCTATCACTTCCAGTCTACCTCAGACATCGCCTCTCCTGAATCTGTCAGTAGCACCCCCACCCCCAACTTCTTATAGAACTGACAGGAAGCTAATGTCAACAATGAAAATAAGTGAAAATGAGTCTCAGAGAGGTGCTGGGAAAAGTAAAAGGAGTCAGAGAAAGCAGTATGGAGTTGAAGTCACAGGGAGAAATGAAGAACATGAACATGTCACTCTGAAAACAGTGCCCAGAGAGGTGCCTGGCATGTTGTGCCAACTGGCACTCAGTGACTATTCACTGAATGGGGAAGCTCTTTGTTTTCTATTGAGTATTTCTTTATTACAGCCAAGAGCAGCTTGACACCACAAAGACAGTGTGTCCAGAACACATCTATTGGGAAGGGGTTGAAAGGTGGATGGCTGGAGACCTGAGTTCTTAGCATATCTCTGCCACAACTAGATGAGGGATTTTAAATGACTACGACACTCTGTCTCTGACTCCTCAACTGAAAAAGGAGGAATTTGAACTATGGTCTGTAAGATTCCTTCAAATGAAAATCCTATGATTCCTACAATAGAAGAGATGCAGTTATTATGACTCTGTGTTTTGGTCTTATCCCAGAGTCAGATTTTGGCCTTCTTCCCTACCACTTTCTATAGCTGGGACATCTTATCCTGTCTTTGAGTCCCCAGGTCATCCAATAAGACAAGTGACAGGTCCCTGCTTAGGGACATACAGGAAAGCACTGTACCCTCAATTCTACTCCCAGATTGGACCCATACCTTGTTGTGATTTTGTTTTTGGTTTTCTTTTGGGGAAGGGTGCTAATGAAGTCAAGAATACCAGGCAGACTTAGCTTCTCTGTTCTGTGAACAGACACTGAACTCTGGTCATAATTTAACCTACCTATAGTATTAACTATGGCATAATAATCATTAGAAGACTAAGAGAAAAAAATTGTGCCCACCTCAAACTTTGCCCTAGAAAAATGTTCCAAGAGCATTCTCCATTCCCCACAGTGAGTCCTATCGGATGTCCACGTCCTTAGGTTCATTTCTCTCATCTCTTCTCTTTCACTTAACCCTGGTGTCAAAACAGCAGGTTTTTCACAAAGAGTCTGCAAATAATCATATATAATTTATAGGGCCACATTAAAGAAGAAAAAACATTTACTTATTCCAGTTTCTGAATATTCAGTCTTAAAAAAAAAAGATAGAAATCCTCCTGAATGTTTTACCATAAGGTCGCCTAAGGATACAAAAACACACACATAGACATACAAATCAAGTGCTGGAATCCTTACTAAAATTGATGAACCCAATTCTTCAATTCTGTCATGTTCCTGAAATTTGATCAAGTGAACTCATTAGTGTGATACCATTTGAAATAAAGGATGCTTTTAATGAAAACCAAAGAAACAGACATGTGAGCAGCCTCCATTCGCCTCCTTTTTACTGATCAGTCAGGAACTGTTACACTCACTGAATTATATGGTTTCCTTAGGGAGAGAATGCAGGGAAAGGAAACAAGGTCTTATCTTACTCTATGGACATGACTTTTTTAAACAAATTCCAGAAGAAAGAGCTCAGGATCATTAATTTTAAAATCTGCTAAAAAGTTAAATTAGTGGCAAAGCATAAATCCTGAGTCTAATTTATCAACACAGAATCTAAGTATGCAAACTTCAGGAGGCACAAGTCAGGAAGGTTAACTTTCTCCTAAATTAGTAATCAACAAATTCTTCCCACACTAAAATTGGCTGAAGTCAATTTGCTCAAGAAAACATCATGATAAATATCAAATAACAATCATTTTACCAACTTGAAATCTCTTGGGTTCTACATTTTACCTGAGCAAAAATCTTACCTATTTCTTTTCTATCAAATGTTTGCCCTAAGTCATGAAACCGAAGACTTGAAGAACCCAATGACTCTACAAGAAGGTGACAGAATTCAAATCAGTGGTTCAAAGATCCTAGAACTTTGCTTCCTGGAGCAAACAAACATAGATTTTGAAATCAACTAGCTTTTGATTCTACAAAATGATCTCTTTCAGATCCCAATTATATTTTAAGCGGAATTTTAAAAGAATTTATTAAATTTCATCTCATTAATAATGAAGGACATTTTGCATCAAACAACAAATACTGAACCTTGCAAAAGAAGTCAAAACAGTATGAACAAATTAGAATCAACTTATAGAATTAACCAATGGGAAAGATAAATTCTATTAAATAATATTATATCAAATTAATATTTAGAATCTATACATTTTTCAACAGGGCATATATCAGCAAAGACATGAGAGAGTCTCTGATATCCAGTTCTCAGCTTACATTTGAGTTTATTGCAAAAGAATGAAAAGAGAAGGGAAGTCATTAGTTTTCTTAAGCACAAATATAAAATGACTTCAAATTATGGCAAACAAAAGAACAATTAATTTCATCAGATTGCTTAATTTTTTCCCTAAAACTAAACTGAAATGTGGCAAATTAGAAATGGGATTTGATAGAGATGGTCCTCAGTGTTGAAAAGCAAGTGTGTTAGCTTTTCATCTCAGTGACAAAATACAAGATTAATTTTGGTCCATGGTTTCAGGGGCTTCAGTAATGCTCATCTGGTTCCATGGCTTTGGGACTGAGATGAGGCAGAATATCCTGGAGGAAGGGTGTGATGGAGGAAAGCTGCGTGCCTCATGGTGGCAGGAAGCAGAGAAAAACGAAGCAGCCAGGAACAAGAAATATCCTTCCAGGGCAAACTCCCAGGCACCTATTTCCTCCAACTGGACCTCACCTTCTATAGCTTTCACCACCTCCCAATAATGTCATCAAACTATGAGTCCCTCAATGGCTTAATCCACTGATGAGGCCAGAGCCTGCATGATCCAATCATCTCCTAAACCCCCCACCTTGAACATTGCTGACTGGAGACCAAGCCTTCAACATATGAGCCTTTTAGAGACAATCCAGATCCGAACCATAACAGGAGGTCAGGTCAAGTGGGGAAAGGAGTCGGGAAGGGAAATACTGAAAAGCCAGAAAGCACCTTGACCACATGGATGTCAAGATATGAAAGGTCAGGTTTCTCAAAATCTTTTCTGCAGAAAGTGCTCATCTTCCTTCAGCTCTACCCGCACCTGCCTTCCTCATAAAGGTTAACTTGGGACTTGTTGCCCAGTAGCACTTCTATGAGGAATGGGAGACTGCTACTTATCAGACTCTATCCTTGAAGTTAAAAGCTGGTTGGTTTTGTTTCCATTTGTCAAAACTACATTCTAATTGTTCCAATTTTTCCACATTTAATAAGGAATGATGGGATGAGGGGTACAGCCATCAAATACATACTTCTAGCTCCTTTACATCCCTGGTGTTTGGCCATGAATCAGCTCCCTAAGATGATCAGACCTTGAATTAAGAGAACCAGACACAAAACAGGCATCCTTTTCCTTTGATCCCTCATATCCAGAAACTACTAGAAAGAACAAACATGAGCACAAATTTTCCATTCAGCAGAACATTACTAGACTTTAAGTTTTTCCAATCACTGAAAATAGATTTGTCTGCCAACAATTTGCATTTGAAAAAATTCTGAATAGCCTTTGAGAAATTCTGTTAAGGATTGCCCTTCCATATCGACTCCCTACTCTTTCTTCCAAATGCAAAGCATCCCATGTGGACTTTCAGTTCAATGGCCTGGGGCTAATTTCTTCTTGAAGAATCTGTTTGATCCAGAGAGGGTCATAATCTATCTGAGACATATGTGAGGCAGCTCCGACGAGTGTAGATACAGAGGCCCTCTTGTCTTCCTCAGAGCTACCATAGGTTGAGAGTGATTAGATAACAGGTGTTTGCCTTAGTCCTTGGGAATTGGCAGTGCAGCTAGTTATTCTAGACTTGCCATCCATTTGATCACCTCTGTGATGTGCCCACTGTAGTCTAGATACCCCAAACACTGCAGTGTTGGTTGTGAAATGACAAGCCAGAAAACCCACATGTGGATACAGTATTTTTTATCAACAAGAGATTTCCAGTGAGCTAATGAAAAGGGATTTCATTTAAAATAATTCTGCACATACACAGAGCACTTGCTAGTCTGCAAATCATTTTCATAGGTTGTATGATGGAATCCTCTCAACCACCTTAGGAAATAGGAAAAATAACTATATCTCCATTTTCAAAGCTGACTCAGGAAAGCTAAATGAGTGATTTGCAGAGACAGAATTATTATGCAGTAAAGCCAGAATATGAACCAAACTTAGGACTCTGTACTCTATAGCTGAGCATGGCTTCCAGGAGGCCTCCCACATCAGATGTAAAAAAAAACAAGTCTGGAAACCCAGGACCCGCCTCTTGCAATGCTTGCAGATCACATGCAGCACACCAGTGCAGACTGGTGAGAACTCAGTAAGGCCAGAATCACACCACTGACCCACCTCCTAGAGGATGACCTTTGGGTCATCTATTCCCTCAGCATTCTAAGTGGTATGTGGGGTCATATGACAATGTCCAGAATAGCAAATCTCTATCCCCAATCCATTAGAATTCTTTGTCAAGCATTATTAAAATTCAGTCTTCCAGACCTGAACATACAAAGTCAGATTCTCCAGGTATGTGATCTGGACATACATACTTACTAAACACCTCTAAAGGAGCTATTGATACAAACCTAAGATTGGAAAACACTTTTCTTGAGTATAGTCAACTCTACATTTCATATTATTTACTTATTACAGATGCTAATCCCAGAAATATGGATGCCATTTTATATTGTTATCCATAACTCATTTATGTAGTTTTCTAGGAATTTATCTGTTTCTAATAAATGAAACTATTCTTATTTTTTTCCACTTAGATGTGTAAATGCAGTGAATCAAGGGCTTAAAATTCATTTACTTCTTTAGCAACTTCTCTGCTAAGCTCTTAGCACATTGTATTGTAACTGCATGTTAATCTTCTCCCCTAAGACTTGTAGCTTTTGACTCTCACAGTATCCAAGCACATGGTAATCATTCAATAAATTTTGTGTTACTGTAAAAAGCTAATTTGAGGTCCTTTGGGTGCAAACCAAGGAGTGGGATAACTGGGTCAAAGGGTTGGTTTGTACCCAAAGGACTTAAAATTAGCATACTATAGTAACACAGCCACATCAATGTTTATAGCAGCTCAATTCACAAGAGCTGGACTGTGGAACCAACCTAGATGCCCTTTAACAGATGAATGGATAAAGAAGCTGTGGTATATATACACAATGGAATACTACTCAGCCATAAAGAAGAATAATATTATGGCATTTACAGATAAATGAATGGAACT
>JAJEJO010001075.1:187914-216315 GCA_020662805.1 Glaucomys volans
TGAGAGAAGAATGGAGGAACTTTAGATTACAAAGAGGGAAATGAGAGAGGGAGGGGGTAGGGTATGAAAAATGGTGGAATGAGACAGACATCAATACCCTATGTACATGTATGATTACATGAATGGTATGAATCTACATCATGTACAACCATAGAAATGAAAAGTTGTACCCCATTTGTGTACAATGAATCAAAATGAAGTCTGTAAAAATAAATAATAATAATGAATAAATAAATAAATAAATAAATAAATTTTGTGTTAAATGAATGAATATAATTAAAGCAAAGTCTTATATATTGAGGGATACTATCAGTCCAAAAGCAGGCCCTCAGCAATCTGATTCACAATCTCATAGAAAGATAAAACATAGATACAAATGATCATCACTTAAGGTAAGGTAAGATAAGTGGTAATATAACAGAAAAATAAATGCTACACGAGTCCCAAGATGAGTCAGTTTTCTTTCAGGGGAGCATTCATGGAAGGGATCATGGAAAAGGTGTAAGGCACTAGCTGTAGAGCAGAGGATAATCCTTTCAAGCAGATAAAAAAGAATAACCTACAGGAACAAAGGAAAACTGGGAAAATGCAAAGCTGTTCAGGAGACGAGTTGACTAAAGAGATGACTTGTAAGTGGGATAGAAAATAAGGTCGGTGTGAAAGACGGCTACCTACTTTCTAACTTCCATCTCCCCCTTCTGCCTTAGTCACAGAGCCCTGCGTTCAGCTAAACCCTTTACCATCTCACTAGGAACTACCTCCGGTCCTCCCTAGCTATTAGCCATGTCCACGGAACACGTCTGGCCAATGGGACGTTATCTGAAAAGTCATGCAGGACTTCCAGCAAGGCACCTTCTTCCATTATGTGTCTAGTACTTGCTGGTGTAGCCTGAATTCTCAGCAGCCATGCTGGACCATGAGGACAAAACACAGAACAAAAATGGTGAGAACCAGAAGCAGCCTGGGCACTTAGGGACTCCAAAGAACCACCTTCCAGTCCTAGACCTCCTGCTTCTTATCTTGTTTAACAGGAGAAAAAAAAATGGTTTCTATGTTATTTAAGACTCTGTCACATTGGTTTTTAATATTATGAAGCCACACCTAATCCTGATACATTTTTTAAATATGTAAGCACAACCAAACACACACACACACACACACACACACACACACCAAGCAAAAAATATTGTTTTAAATTCCCTTACATTGTTCAGTCAAGTTTTCCACTCAACACTTTCTTGACTTTCCTAAACCCGCATGACACAGCTCTGCTCCATTTAAGTAATGTTTACCACAAACACAGCCCCTGAGAAATCTTCTTCAATAGCATCATCGAAAGCAATTTTCCAGCATCTGATTTTGGTTTAAATCATTAAGATTCTTGCTTTGGCATGCTGCAATTATAGCCAGGCAGGGATGCAGCACAGAATTAATCAAGACATAGTAACCAGGTCAGCTACAAAGGACTTTTTAGTTCCAATGGGAGCTGATGTCCAGGACAGGGGAAGGTGTGATACTGAACTTAACCAACAAGGCAAAGAGCTGCCCATGATAAGATGTAAATAAACACTAAAGAATGTGAACCCTGAATTGAAAGGAATGATTGTTCAGCAAGGTGAAATCTTTATAGGTATTTGCTAAGCAAAATCTGTAGTCCTGAGTAAGTATAGGAGAAAAGGCTCTGGGGTCGGAGCCCCATGAAGTACAAGGAAAAAGACACGAGACACATAGTGGAAAGGCAGGGGTGGCAAAGGCAGGGGTGGCAAAGGACAGGAGCCACCTGGTGACAGCAATTAACCAACAGCAGGTCCCTCCTGATTGATCAGCCAGCTCCCTCCTTCCTGGAATACTTGGATGGCCCCAGAAGTTAAGTCAATACCTGCCAATGACTCTCTTTGAAAGTCCCTTTTGGAAAGGAGGGGTGACAGGAGAGAAAGGAAGGCAGCACTGCCTCCTATAGACGGCAATGCCAGTGGACCCTGGACTGACTGGGACCGTGCTGAAAACCGAAATCCAACCTCCTCTTCTCATTGGCTTCTTCCTCCCTACTGCCATCATCAAAGACAGCCAAAGAACAAGACCCATGCTCTTGCTACAGTTAAACAAGCATTTTCACATATATCTTTTGATCCCAATAGCATCTTAAATGAGAAAACTGAATCCCAAAGCACTCGGTTTAACTCACAACCTTCATTGAGTGATCCGTTTTTTTGCAAGGTGCTGGGGATGGTGGACAAATGTGCTGATAGAAGGTAAGAATGAAGGGAGCAGGAAAATAAAGGGACCAACTTGAGCAATGGCAGAAGCCAGGGAGTGCCAGGGACACCCTGCAAAGAGTGGCCTGGTACAGACAATATCAGCTACCTAGGGAAAGGAGGAGGTCAGGGTGGAGGGGTGGGTGAGGTCCATGTTGTGAAGGGCCTCAAATGCCAGGCAGAGAAGCTGTGCTGGGATTCAATGGGAAGTCAATGAAAATATCTGTGCCAGCTAATGACATGCCTTCAGAACTGGCTTTCCAAAAAGTATTCTGATAGCAAAGTATAAGTTGTCTGCAAGCAGAAAAACTTGACTGTAGACAGACACTTCAGGGAAAAGTTTATGAGGTGATAAACACAATATTCTCTCTCTCTCTCTCTCTCTCTCTCTCTCTCTCTCTCTCTCTCCATACAAACCCACAATTATTTTTTACAACCAAAAGCTATTCCTAAACTGAGACTTCCCTCCCTTCTGGGTTTTAAGCATGCCTGGCTCTGCTTCCGCACAGCAGCCCAGGTAAAGCCTGACTCTTTGAGAGAAAGCCGTGTGCACAACACCTAAGGGATCCCACTCCTTCTCCAGCAGCTGCCCGGCAACACCACAAAACAAATATGTGTGACTGTTGACAGAAAGCAATTACCCTTCCTCCAGCTGTTGAATAAATTGCCTATTAGCAGTCGCACGCCATAACTCATGTCAGATCATGTAGATTCGGCCCTTATGAATGACTGGGAAAATCTTATCATTAAATGAAGTTCTATACCAAATCCCTAAGCATGTTCCTGTTATTTCCTAAAGCTGTTTCCCCCTCCAGCTTATTCCTGAACTTTCTGAGAGCCGGCAGAATCAAAGATAAGCAAAAAGTTCATCCACTCTGTACACCGTTCCTCTGGGGAATGGCCTCTCGGGTCCTTGGGATCTATATTTTAGAACCACAATTTAAATGCAGATTTTTAACTCCCATGTTGAGCATCCCAGAAGGAGCTTGTGACTTGATTAAAATACCGATGCATAAATTTTAGACTTAACATTTTTCTTCTATAGCATGAACCCAGATAAGTGGGAAGGTAGTGAGGGGATGTTTTTAATGAACTTTCAAGTCATGCATGAGGTCTCAAGGAAGTTCCTTTTCATATATCGGTTGTCTTAAGTCTTAAAGGAATGGAGTTCTGCCATTTTCAAATGGTATTTTTAACCTCATCTTTTACAGGGGTAAATGGAGAAGCGGCTTGGCCCTGTGTGGGTAGAAGAGGCAGAACAGCTGGGAGACCGCCGAGATGAAATGTGGGACTTTACTTCCTGCAATCTAACATTCTGAACTCGGGATTGGAAAAACATCCTAAGCATTTTGAGCCTCAATTTCATTGTTTTTAAAAAGGAAGATGGCTGCCATGATGAAATAACCCAAAACTGCACCCCCTTGAAACACAGAAGTTGAACAGCAGATGCACATCCATTTGGTTGTACCATTTTCTTTGTGAACTTGAACAAATCACTCCACCATTTCGATTCTCTACCAATCAACTTCCTTGCTTGTAAGAATGAGATAGGTTAGATTAAATGACCTAAACTAGGTGCCTTCTAGTCCTAAAAGTGACGACTCTCTGACTAAGTATCCCAGCCACTAACCACTAACCACCATGGGTACAGACACCAGAAAAACAGGGGCAGGTGGCAAGAAGATATGTTGACAGCAAACAGTCCAAGAAGTCAGAGGGCCTAAGAGCAGCAGGCAAGAGTGTGGAACAAGCAGAACTGAGCTATTCTTTTTTCTTTTTTCCATCTCCTCCTACACATAGACCTCACTTTAGGGGGAAATAATGCAAGAGAATAAGATGGGCGGGTGGGGGATTAGAGTTGGGGGCAATAATAAGTAGAAAAAGTCAAGGAGGAATTTTAAATAGGAGATACACTATGCACAACTTGAATACAACGTAAGATGCACTGTATAAACAGAGGATGTACAAAAATACTGTATTGGAAGCATAGATCCTCTTCGTATCAATCCCAAAAGACCAACATCTTTTCTTTCTCACTTAAGGACATGAACGCAACCTTGGCATTTGAGTATAAATAGCTTTCTAACAGATGCAGTTCTAACTCTATTTGATTTTTTCCGTAATGACTAGGCAATCTAGGAGACAAAGAGGATGAATGTCATTGGTGTCCCCTCGCTGCCAGGAGAAGACTGCTGATGAAAAATTGAAAACATCACAAGGACCATCCACCCCACTCCTATGGAAGCTCCTAGATTGTTCTTGGGAGTTCATCAAGAGGCAAGCCTCAACCACAGGCAGCACTCAAGTAAGACATATAGCATTCTCCAAGAAAGGTCACTAAAGACCTTGGGAATTCTACTTTGTAATAGGGTTCAAGATTAAAAATGACAGTAATAGATGCCCCAAATTCTTGACTTCCCCAACTAAATTCCTTGTATGTGTTGTTTATGTGCATTCTGCATTTGCTTTTTGTCAAGTGACAAATTTTCAACAAAAACTATATCTTAAGGGGGGGCACATTCTTGGCATTTTATGACTGACACAGATTATTCTAAAAGTAACAGAGAAGGACATGTTAGCTATCCAGAAATCAAGTACAACTATCAGACCAATGACAAGTAACCAAAAATTACTCTTGCTTCTAGCCCAACCAGGAAAAAATTAAAAGCAGTAAAATCTTAAACCAAAAAATTAAATACACTTGATACATCTAAATACATCTAAAAATGTTCCTAAAAATTCTATTTCTAAATTAAATACATCTAAAAATGTTCCTAAAAATTCTATTTCTAGCAATATTTTAGAACTACTTCATAATAATCTCTCTTTGCCTCTTGCCAGTATTTTCATGTCACACTTTGCTAAATGGTATTGTCAATAATTGTGCATTGTTTTAATTTTATCTATGACTTGCATATAGTCTATCACTTCTGTTTTTACCTTCTGCTATTCATGAGTTTGAACTCTTGGTGGTGAAACTTAAGTCTGCAGGCCTCTGACCTGGAGCTGATTCTGCTCCTGGCCTCTCCCAGAAGACATAGGCTCCTCCCCCATGTCCTACCTGGAGTTTCAGGAACCTTGCACAGAGACTTGGAATCAATACAGGAGGAAAATGGTTCTTTCAGAGTCTTCAAAGTCCAGACTAGAATTATTAAATTCCTAATGATATGAAGGCTGTTTCCCTTGAAATGTGCACTAATGATGCAAAAGCAATGATACTTAAAACTGCAACTGCCTCACCATAAAATAAGGCCATGGCACCAAATTCTATTGGTAGCCATTGTAGTCATCACACATGTACTAACAATGTGGTTTTTTAGTGCCAACTTCATTTCTAAATGTCCACAAATATTTAACACAAATAAGAGCACAAATTATTAACTTTATTAAATCTCAAGCTCAGTATTCATCTTTCTAACAATTCTACATGACACATGAGAATACAAGTTAACACTTGGGCTGCAAACAAGAGTTCCATGGTGTCCCAAAGAAAAGGGCTTGTGTGAATGAGTTGTCAGCTAAACTAGCCACTTTCTCCACAGAACACCATCTTGACTTAAAAACTGAGTGATGAACTACAGTTATCCAGACCAGCAGACAATTTCTCATAAATAAAGGGATACCATCACATCAAGGAATACAATCAACAGTGTTGGTTGCAAGTAATAATATTTGATTTTTTAGGCAAAAATCAGAACTCCAGAACATTTATATCCACTACCTGAACTTGACATTTCCCAATACTTTTATTTTGGTACCAGGGGTTGAACCCACCATGATTAACCACTGAGCCACATCCCCAGCCCTTTTTATTTTTATTTTGAGACAGGTTCTTGCTAAGTTGCTTAGAGTCTCACTAAGTTGCTGAAGCTAGCTTTGAATTTGCAATCCTTCTGCCCCAGCCTCCCAAGTCACTGGGATTACAGGTGTGTGCCACTGCATCCAGCAATATTTCCCAATTCTTACAGACACTTCTAATGAATGATGAGTTTGATAAATACAATGTTTAATCTTCCAACATATTTGGAAGATCCACAAAACTAGGTGAATCAATATGTTCCAAGTTGCACATTTATAGTGTTACAAAATCATGCATGTGTAAAAGAGCCATTCAAAGTGCAAGGCTGACTATCTTGAGGTAGTAGAGTAGGACATGATTATTCATGTGATTTCAGAGTCCACATTGCAAGGGCCTTTTAAGGAAAAACAATGTGTAAAATTTTGATGTAGTATCAAAGAAAATTATCCACAACTATGTAGAAAAAAATTTCTTTATATATTCTTCTCTTTTCCAATTATTATTAAATATTGAATCTAAGGGCAGATTTTCTTCACATATGTTAACCAAAACAGCATATTTCAATAGATTGAATGCAGTGGCAGAGGTAAGAATCCAGGTGGCTTCTGTGCAACCAGACAGTCAAGAAGTTTGCAAAACTATAAAACAATGCCATTCTTCTCACACTGTTTTGGAAAATATGATTCATTAAAATGTTATTTATGTTAACATGTAATGAAACTTTTGTTTTCAGTGAATTTTTATCAGTTCTAATTTCTGATTCAATAAGGATCAACAGACATAAACCACATAAGCAAAATATCTTGAGGTCCTCAATAATCTTTAAGTATAAAGGATCATATATTCTCAAAGTCAAAGAATTCTTCCTACCAGTGTTCCTTTCAAGCACATTAGTTCTCTGCTAGATTGGGAGCCTGGCCAACACCCAGGACCACTTGGCTGAGTCCTCAGAACTCTTTCTTGGCTCTCTAATCTCTCTCCTGATGGGCTCAGTTCAATTGCCCCTGATAATAGATGATGTGATGAAGCAACTTCATCAGAAGGGCACAATTATCCAAAATGAATATTTTTCTGACATGCATTTCTATTTTAACTGACCATAGAGAGTTGGCCTTCCTGCCCTGTTTGTGAGAGCAAAATTAAAGTTGGAAAAATTTAAATATCCAATATTTCATGCCTTTGCTCAGTTTAAGCTATTAAACTTTGCACAGATAATTTTGACTTATGAAGTTTCAAAATTTTAGGTGCCATTAAGTTTTGTTAAACTGTCAGAACAGGCATAATTGCCTAGAAATTAATAAGAAACTTTTAAAGGAAAAACGTTTTTTAAAAACCACTTATGAACTGGGCATGGAGGTGTATGCCTGTAATCCCAGAGGCTCAGAAGGCTGAATCAGGAGGATTGCAAGTTCAAAGCCAGCATTAGCAATTTAGTGAGGCTCTAAACAACTAAGCAAGACTCTGTCTCAAAATTAAATACAAAAAGGGGTGGGGATGTGGTTCAGTGGTTAAGTGCCCCTGGGTTCAATCCCTGGTACCAGAAAAATAGATATTTTTTTGTTTTAATAGTTGCAATTGATTTTTTCCCTTATTATAAGAAAAGCAAATGACCTAATAAGAAACAATCAAAAAACAAGGAAAAAACTATGAAATTATTCCAGAGTAATCTTATATTAATTCTGTCGGTGGTAGCTCCCTTTGATAGATCCTAAATGCACAAACATATTGTTTTTATGCAGGTTTGATTCATGCATATTATCTTTTTTCACCTAACAGGAGAGCACAGATATCAGGCTCCACATAGCATGCCTACCTCTCCAATGTAATTTCATGTCACTCTACCCTTTGATCATTAAAGTCCAGCCACATTGCCTGCTTTCCATTTGTCCAATTCTTAGCCAGTTTTCCTGCCTCAGGATGCTTGCTCTTATTTGTTGCTTCTGCCAGGAAAAACTTCCCCTAGTTCTTTGAAGGACTAGGTCCTTCTATCCTACAGTTCCTGGCTCAAATCGAATTTTCTCAGAGACATCTTTCCTGGCCACCCAATTGGAAATGATGCTTCCCCCAGACTCACTTAAAACTCCATCATATCACCTCTTTCTCTCTTTCATGTTTATTTACTTGTTTATTTGATCACATCTGCATGACATCGCCACCACCAATCCCACAGACAGCAGGCTCCATAAAGAAAGGGCCTTGTTTGCTGCTGTGTCTTTAGGTCCTCTCTCATGCCTGGCACATAGTAGGCCCTCAACAAGAGTTTTTGGGTGAATGTATGGATGGATGGATTTATCATTTCATGTCAATATTTTCCTGCAAAACATTGTTTTTAATGACCCTTAGTGAATTCCAATATATAGGTATAACAAACTGTTTTAAAATATTTCATTATAGCATGTCAGGCAAGAAAAAAACTGAATTAGAAATAAAACTGTAATATATAAAAAAAAACTAGAAAATGCACAAACATGCATAAGAAGTTGCCAGATTCACCATGATTCCTCAAATCATCTACCGAAAATTGGTTGGGCTCTACAATCCACTTTCAACCAGGCTACTTTTGACAAGTAGGTTAAACTTCCCAGACCAATCGCTGGGGGTATGGATGAAGAGAAAGAACAGATATCACCAGTTACACTCTTGTCACTTCACACCCCACCTTGCCCTTCATCAGGGCCACCTGTGCACCTACCTTCCCATGCAAGTGTGTGTTCAGAGTCCAACCTCATTAGGGCTCAGGATCCCAAAAGAGATTATAGGAGAAAGCTCCCTCCTTCCTGTCTGGCAGCAGCCATCAGATGAGCCAAGATGGGTGCATGCAGGTCAGTCCAGGATCTGTGGAGGAAGAATCAGTCCTGTGTAATAATCTTTCTTCTGAGGGTTGCTCTGGTTGTACCACAACAGGGCTCCCCACCCCACCTGATGTGGCCACAAACATGCAATTCCAAAGGACACAACCTATGGCAAGCCTATCTGTCATGGTGTTAACCAGCTCAAGTTTGCTGGAAGTCAAACCTTCTTTTCTATAGTCAAAGAAAATCTGGACATCCCTGTGAAACACCAGCAGTCCTGAATTACTGAGTTGGTGAAAATTCCACACAACAAATTCTTTGAGGGTGAAGAAATCCATTCCATAAAGGTATCAGAAGAAATCCTGGCACCCAGTGGACCACCAAATCAATCTTCAAACATAAGGAGATGTGTGGACTGACACTTGCAGGCCACAGTCACTGCCTTAGGTAGGGCTATAGGTTTTACCGTGGTGTTGGTGGTTCTCACCATGCAGTTTGGAAATGATCACTCTTCAGTCTGGTTAACACCAATAAGCTTGTAAAGTTCACACCTAATAAGCAATTTAGGACACATACACACATGCACACCAAAAAAAAGTTTTTGAGCCTCCACTGCTCCTAGCTCAGCCAGTCTCTGCTCAGGGACTCCCTGGTTCATGCGTACCATTAGGTCCTCTGTATCCTTTACCCAGCACCTTCCATCTCCCATTTAATCATCTGCAACACTGAGCATTAAGCACTCCTGTTATTCCATTGACCTTGCTAATAAGTGGTAGGTAATACAGAGGCTCAAATCAAGACAGGACAGTTCCAGAATCCAGCCAGCTACCAGCTACCCTTCCATCCAGGAGCCCTCTCCTGTTGAGGGATGGACTGTATCTTCAATCCAGAGCTGGTTCTTTGGTTTAGGTTTAGACCATCTTCTTCAAAACAGCTGAAAAGACTTCTTGCTTCTCTATTAATTGATTGAAACTGAGATTGTTTTCTCTTCTAGTCTTGCCATGGAACTAACATGTGAACATAATTCAATTTTTTATTCATTCTTCACCTCATTTGACCTGCAATTAAGGTGTCTCCCAGTTCCATTTTTCTCAGTAATACATGACTAACCAATGCTGTCCTGAAAACGAGTAAGAGCTGAGAGAAGGCTGTGTTTTGATAGCACTGCCACCCTTCTGCAGGAGGGGAGACACAGCACTGTTTGTAATCATAAAAAACCAGAAGAGATTCTCCCTTGGAATTCACACCCACCTTGCACATTGCTGCTGCTTTTAATCTTTCTGGTTTTTAACCTGCAGATTCTCCTAAACTTCTTGGGAGACACGTAATGATATTTAATTTTAATTCTTCGGCTACAATGGATTTTGCTGATTAGAAACGGAGGCTTCTTGATGCTGTACCTTAATCCTCTTTAAAAACAGCTCCTAGGGCTCTCTGCAGCTATAAATTATAAAAACGAAAGCAGGATTAAAAAATACACATGTGCTATGCATAATTATTTAAAAGGACAACATAGCCGGTTTAAACAGTAATGTGACTATATCTCTGAGATAAATGAGGAATTAGTGGCATAAGTCTTGATTATTGGTTACTCCTCTTGGATTTTATCATATAGTAACAATGCAAGGGGAAGAATCAACCCCTGCCTGTCCTTTCTACAATCTGGACATAGATGCAGAAAATAAGCATGATGAATTCTTCCCCACTATTCCCATGGTTCCTCTGTTACTTGGTCTCATAGAATCTTGTCTTTTCTTTCAGATCCTTCCTTAAATTTGTTATTGCTCATGCAATTATTTACCACTAGACTATAAGTTCTATGAGGGCAGGTCTGTACTCATTTTGATACCAAGCATACTCCTAGCATAGGACCAAAGATCTTGGTTTGCTTGGGACGGTTCCAGTTTTGACATTAAAAGTCCTTCATCCAGAGAAACTCCTCAGTTAGAAGAAGACTGGGACTACTGGTCCCAGTACTACTAGGGTTACCAGCACCTGGTTCCATGCAGTTTTGAATGAAGGAACAGCCATTCCTCAGAGAATGTGCATGTATAAAGCATGGAAACCTGACTATGGAACTGGATATCCCAGGTTCAAATCCAAGCTCTGCCACTTATGTGACCTGTTAGCCTCTCTGTATCTCATTCTCCTCATCTATAAAAATGGATGCTAACCATACCAACAACACAGGGCTATTGGAAAAATCAAGTCCGTTAATACATGAAAAGCACTGAAAACTCTGCCCAACACATGTTATTAAAAGTTGTAAAACATCTCACATACTACTCGGCCCATACTAGAGATCAAATTTTATTTTACTTAAATTGTTATGGACAGGTATTGCTGTATACCAAAATGTAAACTAAGGGGAAGTGTTCTTCATTTTCTCCGACTTCTTTTTTCTAGGGTTATCAAAAACCAAATCAGGTGCCTCACTCATGGGTAGGCCGAAAACTTGGCCCCCACGGCAGAAACTTGCCTTCTGTCTTTCTCAGGGCACTACGTTCTCCAGACTCGTCCCTCCTCTGCTCATTAACATGCATTTTGCATCCACCACTGCTTTTGCCCTGTTACAGAACTAAGTCGCTGGTTGCTGATGAATTCATTTGTGCTGAAATGCTTCCTGCCCACCCTTATTTGCCTCCCACATCCAGGGATTTAATTTTCAAAGGGAACTCCCAGAAACTGTGCCTTTTAATCTAGGGGAACTAATCTCTAATGATTGGGATTTGAAGCTATGTGGGAGGGAGGAGAGAATCTGGGAGCAGGGTCATTTCAATGGCATCTCACAAGTCCCGAGGAAGACAACTCCCTGCTGTATGGAGAATTGGTTCTGTTGGATGCTCTGTCCATGAATTCTCGCTCTGAAACACATAGTCGTCAGTGATTGTCTAATATATCCTGATGCTGATTATATTGGCAAGCTGCTAACAGATGAAGACTTTTCCCTCACTCTTGAGTGGAGATGCAAGGAAAATAAGTCTGAAGAGACAGTTTGGAGAGAACATAAGCTATTACCCCACCACCTATTCATTAGGGTGAATTTCTGAAGGAGGACAAGGTCTCAGGAGAGATGGCTGAAGGGGAAGCTCTGGAGGTATGAAGACGTCCACTTGACCTTCACCTTTACCTGGGAAAAGAGTCTGAGAAATGCCAAGTCAGACAAATTGTGAAGTGCCTCGAGATTAATTTATGATTTCTCCTTCATTGCTAATACCCTCTGTCTTAATAGCCTGGATTCAGGCGCTCAAAGCCAGCTAAGCTCACTTTGATGTCCTTCTCCTTAAGTTCGTTTTCTGCATGATATCCCATACTTCCAACTCCCTTGGCTCACTAAACCTGCCTCTCCCGTGTGGCATTCCTTCAGAGCCATTTTCTAAAGCAAATTAAGTGAAATACATTGTGCTAAGAGATGACAGAGATCAGGTGACACGTGACCCCTCTTATTTGTTCCTTTAGTGCCTTAACCTGAAAGCAAATTTCAAGTATAATAAAGGCATAGAGAGGAACTATTTAGTGACAAGCATATTTGCCATTCCTTAAAAACATGCACTACAGTGTTCCACTGGTAATCAGGGAGGGTAGAATTTCATGTCAATACTCAACCTTTCCATGGAAGGACTTTTACAAAATACTCTTATTTTGCATTTCATCATTATTTAAAGATAACCCATCTTTAATTTGGGATGTTAGATTTATTATAAAAAGGAAGAAATATGTTTAAAACCTCAAGGTGACACTTGATGACCACTCTACCTTTCCAATAGTCCTTGTTTAAAAATCAGTATGAAAAATAATTGCTCTGGAAACCCCAGGGACAAGGCCCCCATGACCTTTATTAAATTTATTAAAATTTGGACAAGTCCTCTCCAAGAGCTTGACCACAAACTACTGAAAATAAAGTTTAATGAATGAGGACAATGTAGAAGCTCTGAGCAAGGTTAACAACAAGACCTCAGTAATCTCATTGGTTAACATACCCCAATCAGTAACCAACAAACATTGCTCAGAAAAAGTTATGTGCATTGTAAGGTAAGCCCCTCTCCCTTCCACTCAGTTTTCCAGAAGTAAAGAGAACCAAGGTGTGTTGTCCAGTTTGGACCAGTGCATTGATTCTTTGTAGATGTTATCTGGGAGCTTTGATTTATTTCTACAGAAAAATATTCCTTCTCCCTATTATTGCACAAGCTGAAATTTTTTTTCATTCCTTTTAGCTGAAGCTGAATTTCTCCAAAATTCCCTGAAAGTATCCAAGAAGTAGTAACACATTAACCCAGTACCTACCTTTGACACCATTTGTTTGTTTGTTTGAAGGTTTTGTTTTGGTTCTGGTTTTGGTTTTGGCTATAAAGGATAAATGAAAGGAAAAGCATAGTATTCAGATGTAGAAGATTTATGGCATAAGTGAGTAAATGAAGCAGTTAGTAATTAGACTGATGTATGGAGTTTTCCCAATAAAGGTGGGATTATATACAAGTGCTGTGGCTAAATTGTGCCCCCCACAAAAAAAATCCACATGTTGAAATTTCACTCCCCAATTACTCAGAATGAAACTGTATTTGCAATTGTCCCTTCAAACTGTGATTAAATTTAACTGAGGCTGATAAGGTATGATCCTAATCCAGTATGATTAGCATCCTTGTGGGAAGAGAGCCACCAAAGATGTACCTGCACAGAAGGGCCACCTGAGGCAAAGCAAGATGCCTTCCTGAAGCCAAGAGAGACTCTGGAGAAACCCAACCTGCCCGCACCTTGATCTTGGACTTCCAGCCTCAAGTACAGCAAGAAAATGCATTTCAGTGGTTGAAGCCATCCAGTCTATGGTATTTTGTTACAGCAGCCCGAGCATACTAATACAACAGAACCTCAATTATAAGGCACCAGAAAATGGTACTGCATTTGGTTTCCTCCTAAGAAGAGACACCATATCTGTGAGGTTCAGTAGCAGAGTCAGCTCCCCTTAGTACTAGCTCATAGTAAACCCTCTCCCTTCATACTTGTTGCTGAATGAAATGATGGGGCAGAGAATAAGTAAATAAGCTGACTGTAGCAAGTCTATTTACACATTGCCTGGCTGGCAGGTAAACAGTGGAGGAGAGCAGGAAGTGCATGTCCATCTTCTGCTGGTTGTGTTTTTCTCCTTGTTATTAGTGTTACATGGTTGACTAGCCTTCAGCCAGCTTACCCAGAGAAAGGAAATGCAGATTTCTCCCACAAAACTATTTGCTGGCCTTAAATCCCTAAATATTTTAGGTGGTAATTTATCTTTACTTTCTCTGCCTCTGTGTGTCTGTGTATGTGTCTGTGTCTGTGTGTCCATCGCCCACCTCTCTCCATGAGCCCCCTGTTTTCCCTCTTTGTGTCCCTCCTCCCTCTGTCTCTCCACCCTCATAGCAGAATAATGACATGGCAATGAAGAAATGGTAAAAAACAACCAAACTTAAAAGAACATGGTGAGGGGAGGCTGGAGTGATGAGTCCTTATCCCTTTGGGTCAACCACTTCAGCACACATCAAGAATTCCAGCTGTCAGCATCTGTATACCACTGCTCGGGTGATATTTTATGACTTCCAGAGCTTAGAGCCTCATTTCTATGCAGGGCTGAATAATTAACCCCCCTGCACATACACACCACCATTACCACTCTCTAGCTACCCTCAACCAAGGACCCACAGGAGTTGGCACATAAACACCCCAGCTCCCTCACTCTCTGGTGGCACAGTTTGTATGTAGCTTAAGGGCCAGTTGCTCATATTAGTAACTTGCTAGATAAATTCTCTTCATTGTCTGTCTGTCTGTCTTAGTGTCTCATTTTCCTAGTCCCCTCTTTACATTCCAAATAAAGTACTCATACTCAAATCCTTATTTCAAGATCTGATTCTGGGCAAAGCTAAATTCAACTGGACAAAACAGATCTGGTTTAGAATTCTGGCTGTACCACTTACAAGCTTAGGCAACTTAATAATTTGCATCAGTCACAGTTGCTCTCTTTCTAAATGGCAATGAGTAATACTTTGTGTGTTTAAATACAATAATACATATGAATCACTGAGCATTGTGTCTGGCACATAGCATATAACTAACAAGTTTAGATTTTTCTTCGTTAGTTTAATAGGTGTAACATTTACATCTGCTATGTGACAAACCACTCCTGATCTAGTAGCCTAAGACAGCAACTTTATTTAGCTCACAATTCAGAGAGTCAGCAGTTTGACCTGGGGTTAGTTAGATGGTTTTTCCGCTGACCTGAGCTGGGCTCACTCATGCAAATGTGGGCAAAAAGCAGACAGCTGGGAGGTTATACACCTGGGAGGTCAACTAAATGTTTGCTGGGTGACCAGAATGGCTGCATCACATGTCTCCCAGCAGCTAAAGGCTAATGCAGGTTTCACAGGGCAACTCAAGTTCTCCAAGAGCAGCAAGAGGAGGGCACAGGTATTTTGCAATTCTGCTTGTGTCATTTCTGTTACCGTCTCCGTGGCCAAAATAAATCAAATAGCCCAGCTCAGATGCAAGGAGTAAAGAAAGACTAGTTCTTGACAGGGGGAGCTGCCAAGGCATTACAAGTGTTATGGTTTGGATGTGAGGTGTCCCCTAAATGCTCCTGTGTAAGACAATGCAAGAAGGTTTAGAGAACAAATGATTGGATTATGAGAACCTTAACCCAATTAGTGAGGAAATGAACGTGGTAATTGAAGGAGGTGGGAATTGGGGAGTGCCTTTGGGGTATATATTTTGTATCTGGGGAGTGGAGTCTCTCTGCTTCCTGATCATCGTGTGAGCTGCTTCCCTCCACCACACTATTCCACCATGATGTTCAGCCTCACCTTGAGCCTTGAGGAATAGAGCCAGATGTCCATGGACTGAGACCTCTGAAACCTTGACCCCCAAATAAGCTCTTGCTCCCCTAAAATTGTTCTGGTTGGGTCTTTTAGTCACAGCAGCAAAAAAAAAAAAAAAAACAACTGGCTAAAACAACAGGGAGTACAGACAGGGAAAACAGGAATTTGTAGTCATATTTGTCATCTACAAAAAAGTCTTCTGCACATCTGATGGTCTTCCCTACAATGTCTAGGAACCTACAGAAAATCAGTGGTGGGAATTTCCAGTGCTTGGTAACTTGCTAGATAATTGAAGAACAGGTTGCTTCCCACGGATCCCAAGCAATCCCTGCATTTCACTGAGTATTAGGAAGCGAAATGAAAGGGAAGTTTTTGTCCTTGATCAAAGTCAGAAATTTTTGTTGGAAGGCAAAAAAGAGTAAAAGTTTTCAAAAAATCAAAAAATGTATTTGCTATAATAAATTGTTCAGTCGTGTTATCATTTTTTCAGCCATCGTTGTGATGTATCATGGTAATAAACTCTGAAATGGATGTCTATACTTCTGAATGCAGGTATTCACACAAACAAATCTCCAAGACTCTGTCTCAAGATGGAACTGTCACAGTCCGGGGAACCATCTTAAGCTGAGCGGCACTTCCTTTCACCAAAGACCAATTAATTGGAAGCCTGAAGACCACACAAGGAAGCCGACAATAATTGCTACCTGATTGTGAAAGCAAATCATTTTTCTAAGTCAATTATGGGTCATAAAAATTATTCATCTTAATTTCTGTAATAATTACCTGTGTAAAATTCCTTATAAAAACACTTTCATAAAAGTCTGCTTTATAAAACTTTTCAAATAAAGGAAGAAAATATTGTAAATCACCTCTGGGGGGAAACAGTGCCCTGGATCCGGTGAATTGCAAGCAGCATTCCTGACTGCTGAACAAAATTTGCTCTGCTCAATAAAGCCCAGAGAGGCTAGGGGCATAGCCATGAGATTGAAATAATTCTGGTGCTGTTGTAATTGCATTTATTTCCTATTAAACTGCTATATACATCCGATGTTGTGTTAGACCATAATTACAATGAAAGAATTAAGGCTTGAGATCCACCTTCCAGCAAGTTACCATCCAGAAAGGGCCTGGCATGGCAATGACAACCCTCTCTCTCTGCAGCCCACACATAGCAGTGTCCACAATCAGCCTGAGCAAGACCAGGAAATGTTCTCAAAAAAATGCAACCAGGCCCTCTGGATTCAGGTCTATGGCTAAGGCAAAGGATTCTGAGTGCTCACAGACAGCAGAACAACTCAGCTTCCTGCCAGTCACACTGCAGCTCTTTCTGGGCCCTTTAGGAAGGAGACCTCTCCAAGGCAGTGCTGAAGTTGTCACTCTTTCTGAAACTGGAATCCACCAGTATGACTCCTCTGCAGGTGGAGCAAAGGGGAGGTTCCAGGTTTAAGGGAGTTCTGGGTTCAGCTAACCCATAGCCAGAGACAGAGTGACTGAACAGAGAGACAGAACAATCCAATGAGGAGACCATACGATTTATCATCCAAATGAGGATACTCTTAATTACACCAAAGCAATAGGCTAAACCAGGCCCTCAGTGTGGGGAGATTATAACTTATCTGATGAGTTAGAAGGATTTTTTTTTCCCCTGAGGATAATGTTGATCAGACCAAGCAGTGATAGAGCAGAAGTCAGCACAAGCAGATTGCAGGGCTCTGCAGCACCCAGAAGGACTGGAACAAGCTACGCCTAACAGTACTGACCCTCCACTCTGAGTAAGTGAGCACAGCTCCCAGTGCCTCACAGGCGCTGTCCCTGTGACTCTGGAGAAAATCGGGAAAACATTTGGAAGTTTCTTCACTTCTAGCCATTGTTCTTCTACTCTCAGGAAAGCAAGTAATGGGAGAAAGAGAAGGATGTGTATTCCCATCTGAGGCAAGCACTCAGTGAGGCCAGAATTGTCACTCGGCAGAAGGACTCAAGTACCAACATGTCCTCTGATTCTTGTCAAGAACCTCGACCTCCTTACAGACTTATGGAGTCTTTCCAGTAAAGTCATGTACCACTTAACAACAAGAATACATTCTGAGGAGTGGGGTCCACCATTGACCAAAACGCCAGGAGGTGACGTATGCTGTTTCCCCTCCTGTCCATGCCCTGGCTCCTCCAGCCTCCTTTGCTATGACCTGCCGTGTTCATCTGCATCTTCCAGGGCTCCGCTCTGAACATCACAGGCATATGCACAGTTCCATTAATAATTCCCACGGCCTACCCTCCGCCCTTGAGCCTGACCTTCAGGGGGTCCAGTCAACAGAGCACAGACTGGGCTGTGTGGTTTTACACCTCTCTCACTTTCCAGAAAAGAGAAGGATTAGAATTTTAGTCTTCCTTTAATTATTATAGAATTTCTTTTCATCTAGACACTTCATGGCAGGAATAAACCACTCTCTCCTGTCCTAAGTGAGTGCATACGCTGCAGATGACAGTTGGGAGATCTTACGGAGGCTCGATAAGTATTAAAGTATTAGAGTTCTATCTTATTTGAAGGAGGACTGACTCATGCTGTCTGCCTGCTGAGTTTCTTTTCCATTGTAAAGTTGTCAAATATATTACTATATGAAAACGGGTTTGCTGACATGATGCAAATTATTCTGAAATCTTTATGGCTAAAACTGGCTTCATCACTGCCACCCACCAAGCATTCTGGTCCTGCCACTCATATTAACACCTGTCACTGGAGATGATGCTCTTCTTAACCCTTTTCCTTCCTTCTCCCCTCCATTCAGTCACCTTAAATTCTTAATGATCAGTCCATTTCCCCCACCCTAGCTACTAGGTAGCTCTTTTTTAAGTTTAACAATCATAATTGGCTTTATTTTTGATTCTAGAATCAGCAACACTGCATTCCATGAAATAGGATAAGGGCTCTCTATTGTTCCTCTTGACCTTGCACCACAGCTACACCATTGGCCTTCTTCCTGGTCTTCAGTCTCACTCACCTCCAATTAGTCCCAACCATTCATCAGATTAATCTTCTTAAATCGTGCCTCCTGAGACATGCTATCACCCTGTGATAAATCATTAGAGGATTTCTCTTGCCTTTGAGAGAATGTCTGAGTGCTTCATCTCTGCCAAAATCTGACATCAGTCCAGTTCACCATTGTAAACTCTCACTATTCACAGTCAGGAGATGGAGATTCCTATGCTCACACCATGAAGTTAGACTTCTTCCCACCAGGAATGGCCCCTAACTTCCCTGGAGTTTCTCCCATTGTCTAGATCACAAGTCAAAGTGATGAGATTGCAGACTTTGAAGATGAAATGGACCCACTAGCTAACACATGCTTGAGGCTGGAAAGGGAGAGGAAGTGAAATCTCCCTTAGAACTCCCAGAAGGAACATAGCCCTGCTGACAGCTTGACTTAAGACTTTAGACTGTTTTCGGACCTCCAGGACTAGAAGATAATAATCCATTTTGTTTTTAGCTGCTCAGTTTGCAGTTCTTTGTTCCAACAGCACATCCTGATCACCTGTAACTAGGAGACACTAGCTCACTTGCTCAGCTCACTTGGTCACCCACAACTTTATAGGGCAGTTATTACTCTCACCTCTATTTCATGGGTGAGGAAATTGAGCCCTAGGAAAGTGACTCCAGGTCACACACACAGTTGGTAAGTGGTGGAGCCAGATACCAAACTCAAGACTTGCCAGTGCCAAGTCCTGAGCAAATGACTATTTCAAGCCTGTCTCAAGAGCGAGAGGGAACAAAGGTTCATAAGAGAGCAGCTCTTCCTGGGCCCCTTTGAATGGACTCTCCTTTCTGAATATGGAATCCATCCCTGTGGCTCCCCAGCAGGTGGAGCAAATGGGAGGTTCCAGGCATAGAGAGAAAGAAACAGCACTATAATTTCTTGGTGGGTCAACTCATGGGAAAGAATGAAATTGTTTCCTTTTTGAATAGAACCTGCAAAGTACAAGAAATACAGGCTGCACCCACCTCCCAGACTGGCGCACAGGCCATCAGGGAGCCCTGGCACAGTGTGCTGCCCCCGGGGACACTTGCACATGATAAAGAAATCTGTTTTTATCTCTTTGTAGGCCATGGGAAAAAGGGATGGGGAGTATGGAAGCGAGGTTCCTCCAGCACAAACTGACTTTCCTTGGCTAAACATCCTCCCAGATAAGACAGCAGATCCCAGTATTGTGGAAAGAGGCTAGTCCCTCTGCATATCACCTAAGATTTAAATTTTAGCAAAACACACGCCTTTCTTGATGTTCTTCCCCCAATCTTTTACTGCCTTCCTCAGCACTGGAAATCTCCTCCTTGAAATATTGTTACACTGTCCCATTTTATTTATGGAGTTATTTAATTAAAAACTCCCCAGTTTCCATGAAGTTAAGGAGTAAGTCTATCTTGGGTTCATACTCTGTCCTCACGGAGTCATCCTGGACTCCCATCTGTCCTAATCGCTCCCTCTAGGATCAGAAAATGCAGCCAACTCCACTTTCACAGTTATATCCCTGAGTCCTCCATTCCATCGTTGTTGCTGCCATTAATGTCCAGCCCTTCACCACCCGCCATTGGGGTAACTGCCCCAACATTCTGCTCCCACTCCTGCCACCTACCTGTCTCCTCTACAAACCTGCCCCAGATCACATTTACAATAAAACGGGGTCATTAACCCTATGACCCAGTTCCCAAGTTCTGCTAAATCTGACTCCTACCTTCATCTCTAACCTCACACCATTCCAACCCTATCTTGAAGCCTTTATTTTTCTGTACACATTACAGGTCAAGTTCATCCTTGCCGGAGGGCTTTGCCCCCCCCGCCATGTTCTCTGCCTGGAATGCTCTGCCCTAGACTTTCCTCCACATCATTCAAATACCAGCAGACATCAACTCCTCTGTTCTCCCAGTCTCAAGCATCTCCCTAGTCAGTCCCAACATGCTTTCTTTTATAAATTTTCTACCTTGATCTTCCTCCTATAGAACACTTTCCTTACTTGTTTCTTGTTGATTATCTTTGCCCTTCATTTATATTAAGCTTCATAAGAGCAGAGACACTGTATTTCTGGTCTCCCTGGTATTCCCATGAAGAGAACAGGTGCTCACTGAAGGTGAGGGGATAAAGGTTTGAATGAGGCACTTTGCCTAGTGCAGAGTGGATTTTCAGCAAATATTCTTTGAATGAATGAAAGCATAGAAATTTGGTTTTAAATTACTAAAGGTTTATACATTTTCTATTCAGTTCAATGTCTAAATTTTTTTAAAATTTGTTATGACTTACATTTTTAAATTCTGATTTCAAAGCATTAGCTGAACATATTCAAACAAAAATCTAGCAAAACTTCCATCAAATTTGAGATCCAATAGATCTCACTGCAACTCTACTTTGAGCAATAAAATGAAAACTTGCTGGCTTTGGGTCCCAACTTTTTACTCTTTCTGATATCTACCTAGAAAATATAAGCCCAGATGATCTTGTAAAATGCCTTCATGATGATCCCTTACATTTGTATGGCTACCCAGCAAATGTCACCTGAGTTTCCTGGACCATTCCTGTGAGGATAAAAATTAGCTCTACAATAAAGTCATAAGATGGTAAACATCTGGGAGGCTCTGTCATCAGATTCTCTGCCAGGACTACCTGACAAAATCTCCCACTTTACCTTCACATTTGTAAGAGTTGTTCCCAGGGGTGTCTTCCACATGCTGCGGAACTAACCTACTTTGTAGCCACATGGAAATCTCCTTTTCCACTTTGCTTCACTCTGGTAAAATTTGCACTCACTGTAGCTGACAAGAGTCCACCAAAGCCCCCACTGGTAAAGCCAAGTGGGTTGGCCACCTCTCCAGAAGGCCACCCTCTGTGATTTAGTAGCCAGGTCCCATGTATTGAGTATGCCATTAAAATGCTTGAAGCTCATTCCCGTCCCTAATGCAACTGCTGGTACCATCTGCTGAGCTCTCCCTCATAGCTTCGATAATCCTGCAGATATCTGAGAGAAACTATGGGTTTCAGTTATCATACAGCAGAAGCAAGATTAATTTCTACAATTATTCTACATGTAAGGGAATAGAAGAAAGATTGAGTAAGTGAAAACCAGGGAGCCAGACACCAGACAGTCAAATACCTGATGAAACCAGATTTTTTTTTAAGCCTCTCAACAACTCTAGAGCTTTTTCAAATACATGTCAAGGTCACCCTACCATCTCTGAGTCTATACCTGGTTCCTAACTCTTCTGCAATCTCAATCAAACCTAAAACATCTTGACTCTCCTGAAGTTCTATTCATCTCCAAGTGAATTTTTAGTTTGCATATATTTTTTTAGCTTAACCTATTGTCAAACTGTCCATTCCTCCCCTCAAAATGTTCTCTGATGCTATGTGGCTGAACTCCAATTACTTCTAAAATGGAATCCAAGAGCCAAACACCATAATATCCAGCAGGGTCATTGGTACAAACCTATTAAGAAAAGAGACACAGACATGAGCAAGTTAAACCCCTGTTAAATTAAGTCCCTTTGCCCTTATTTCATACCTAATAAATAACTTACCTGAAGAGGATTCACCTTCCTTTTATGGATGTGTGAATTACTCCAGTATTATTAAAAGGGACAACACCAATTTTCTTTTTCTTGTGTTCTTGTTTCACATGAATGATAATCTCTGAATATCAGTTTTCTCATCTCTGAACAGAGAAAAGCATCAGGTTTTAGAAAAGCATCTTTTAGAAAATCAGGAAAACACCAGCACAAAGCGTTATACTGAGCAGACACACAGAGGGTGTCTTCCTACTTCCTAGTCGACAGCAAATTGGACGACTAACATTTTACAAACATGTTGTGTTCCCTTCAAGCTTATCTAGTGCACTATAAAGAATATCAGCAGGGTTCGGTGGTGTGGCTCAGAGGTAGAGCATGCTTGAGGCCCTGGTACAATCCCCGGCATTGTGGAGTGGGGCGGGAAAGAATATATGCAAAGTCTTCCTAAATTATTTTTTCATCCTTTGCCTTTTTAGAACATTTTCATTTTTGCATTATGTACATTGGTTTTGTCAAATTATATGTGCTCATCTTGGTCTCTGTCTCTCTATCACTATCTTAATTTTTTGATCCTACTAACCAATTCTTCTTGTAGCTAAAAGAGTGCATCCACACCTATCCTCCCTCACAAAAAGCTCCATTCATCAAGATATGAGAAGGAGGAGGGAAATATTTCTTGGATGGCTTCACCTTCCAAACTTTAAAACTTGCTCTTTGTATTATTTCCTTTGTGGGAAATAATCGGGATATTTATAACCTTTTTGGCAGCCAGTGAATCAATGAACAGGTACATGTTGTCCCTAAGAACATTTTTTTTAAAAGAGGAATATTTCCATATCATCTTGTACATCATGTGATTTTTAAAACTCATTACATGTGGAATCTGCAGCTGAAATTGCTTCCCTAAACACACTAAGCCCCATTTATTACAACAGTGAAATAAGTTATGGGTCCTTTAATTTTTTAAATAAGAGTGAAAATAGCAATAAATTTGGAAATCAAAATGAAATGCAGCCCTGATTGCGTCAGCTAAAGTGGTATTTTATTCAGTTTAATTCCGGTGTTGTTCAATGGCAGAGATCACTAGTGCTAGTGTGACTGTATTGTGTATAGTATCCAAACAACATGTGGGTCACCCACTCAGAGGGTGCATTTTTGTTTTTTCAGCCTGCAGAAATCCTTGGGAACATCCTAATTCTAACCCTGTGATTTCACAGATTAATATATTGCAAAGCAGAGAAAAAAGTAAACTATCCACAGGAAGAAATGCAACTTGCCATGCCAAGGTTTTGAGAGAACAACAGACTGACCAGCCTCACAGCTTGCAGGAAGACATGGGCAGAATTGCCAGAGCACACCTGTCCCCCTTGCCTAAGCATGCTCCAAAGAAGAGAGCACAGAAATGAACTGATCTCACAGAAGCAGAGGGAGGAACAGTGGTTACCAAGGGCTGGGAAGGGCATGAATAGGGAGGGATAGAGAGAGGCTGGTTATTGGGATAACCAATACAAGAGGTTATTGGGATAACCAAGATAAGAGAATAAGTTCTGTGTTTAATAAAGCAGGGTGGTTATAGCTTAATAATTCAGTATATATTTCAAAAGAAAGAAAAGATTTTGAATGAACAAAGGAGTTTTGGATGATCGTTTTCAGCTCAACAGATACCTTCAACCAATCAGATTTTTCTTTTAGACAAGGTTATGCTTTCCATTTCTAGAACATGCTAGTTACATCATCTTTGAGATTTTTGCATAATCATCCCATATGTGTCCCATGGCTATACTGGATAAGACTCATTGCCTTTTTAGTATTTGGTCCTTGGTGTACTGAAGATGTTATCATTACCCTGGATTCCTCTCTTCTCCAAGTAGAAGATCCTAAGTCCCTTCAAACATGCTTCCTTCAACGAACAGTTCAGACTGTTTTTCTCTGTGTAAAGGTTTTGTCCAGGCTTTTGCCCTGATACTCAGAAGATGTCTATGTGGAAGGACCTCAGGATTATTGGTTAAACGGCCACAGTTGCTTTCTCTGAATTACTTTGATGCCACTTCCTGACAGAGGTAGTGTTTGAAAGTCAGTGCTCACCAGAGCTTCTGGAGCAATCGTCTTTAATTTGCTATTTGATATTTTGGAGCTGGACAAACTTCAGTCTGATTCTCTACTTTTACTTTGTTCTCTTTTCAATTCTTTACAGTGAAGTTAATGAAAATTCAGAAATTTTGGAAGAATAATACAGTGAACTATCAGATACCCTCTTCATAGAATTGATAGCTATTAACATTTTGCTCTTTTACTGATCTCTTTCTATGAACACACACACACACACACACACACACACACTTCAAAGGAAGGTGCAGGCATTATGACACTTCATTCCAAAATATTTCAGCCTGAATTTCCTATGAGTAAACATATTTTCCCCCAATACTGAATCATGTTCAAGAAAGTAACAAAAATGTTATTATGTTAACTAAAATCCAATCAATATCCAATTTTTCCCCAACTACTCAGTAATTTATAAGTTGTGGCAAATCCCTTAATGTCTATGAGTTTCAGTTTCCTCATTTATAAGATGAAGTTAATAAAAATACTATGAAATATAGTTGTGAAGTTTTAAGATAACATTCATTCATTCGGCAAACATTTGCAAAGTGCCTTCCATATGAGCCAGACGCTGCCCCAGGGACTGAGGGTCGAGGGATGAAAGAGGCAGGCATAGTCACAGCCATCACTCCAAACCAGGGGAAATCAGCAGAAGCCTTCTCATCTATCATAATTCAGGCCAACATTTGGGTGGTTAGTCAGAAACATCAGTTAAAAATATATGCATTTCTCAGATATGTTATTTTAACTCAAAACTTATGTGCATATTTATTACTAATCTTTTGATTAGTAGGTCAGAGCCTCTCTTTGAGCATAAGTCTCTGGAGATCAGCACCAACTTTCTTGCATAAACCACACAAATAATGCACCATCTTAGACTTCCAGTATCCATTTCTTTACATTACAGTGAGAATGTAAAGATTCTGGCAGGTCAACACGATTTAGTAGCAGATCAATTACACAAATGACACCAAATGTCAATTTTCTTGTTATTTCTTTCCTATATTCCTGAACAACTAAAATGCAAGTGAAAGAACTTATTAAATATTATTATTATGCAAAGATAAAGAGAACAGAGAGAGAATAGCTGAAGAAGATTCCTACAGATATGTTGAAGATGAAAAGAGGACAAAGAAGTGGTAACTGATTCAACAGAGTTACAGGAGTTACAAGTCAAGTGCCTACAGAGAGGGGAGACTGAGGAGAGGTGAGACTCTTCACTTCTTGAGCAACCCAGGGGCTCCAAGCTTCATGGTACTGGGTAGCCCAAAGGGTTGAAAGGGATGAAAAACAAGACTGAACACAGAGAATCAAGCAAAGAATACATATGAGCAATGAAAATAGGAGTCTTCCTTCCCATCCCCAGAACATGGCAGGTAGAAGATATTTTCTTCTCCATCACCATCATTATCAGTGAGACAGGAGACTAAAGGAGTCTTCCCTTGATAAACTAAACCATCCAGAGAAGAGAAGAAACTGGCATACTTGCATTTGGGGGTCTCTTGGTGAAGAGGTCAGATGATTGACTTGGTACTAAAACCCACTATCAACAGCCTCACCTCTAAATGCACATGCACAGACACACGTGTGTACACACACACACACACACACACACACACTTTCTAATCAGCTTTCAATCTAGAACCTCACTTGTATATATGAACAGATAACTCAGGACCATAAGTGCATGGAAAGAAAGACTTCAGTGCTAAAAGGTAAGTTCAAGTTCAAAACCAATAGTCAAAAACAAAAATGAAAGAAAAAAAAAGATCTTATGAGAAATAGAGATAATTAGCCAACATTAAAAATATTTTAAAGAAAAAGAATAAAATGGTATTTTTTAATCAAACAATGAGCAGAAACTCTTAGAAATCATAAATATGATAATTAAGATAAAATACTTAATAAAAGGAATGTAAAATGAGGTCAAAGAAATCTCCCAAAAAGTAGAACCAGAAAATAAAAAGTTAGGAAACAGGAAATAAAATAAAAGAAAATCTAAGGACCAATAAAAAAAAGGACCAGTATCTGACTATTGAACTTCCAAAACTGAACAGAGAACTAGATGGGAGGAAAGTATAATAGAAATAAAGTGAAAAGATTTGCAAAAGTAAGAGCACAAGTTTGAAGATTCAAACACCCATCACCATAAATTTTTTCAAAGCTCTAAATCACATAATTATGGAGTTAGAAAACTGCATGTATAAAGAGAAGGTTATAAGTGCTTTAATCACAATAGCATCTGACTTTTTCCCAAAGCAACACTGAATGCAGGAGGAATAGGAACAAAGCTTATAAAATTCTGCCAGAAAATTATTTTCAATCTATAATTCTCCTACCAAACAAATTTGATACATGTGTATAAAAGGATAAATAATAACATACATGACCATATGAGCACTAAAATATGTTACTTCCCATGAATCCTTTCTAAGCAAGCTTCTGGAGTATATGCTTTAATTAATCAAGAGAAAAAAGTCAAGACAGGAAGGCTTGGAATCCAAAAACATAAGTTGCCATTCCTATATCATCCATGTAGGAAAACAGGAAAGCAAGCTGTTTTCCCACAGGAGTCATCAGTCAAAGGAAGTCTCTGGACAACAATTGCACACTGAGTCTGGAGATCAGCTGATTCAGCCCAGAGCAGCTACCTGGTGGGACAACAAAGAGTGAAACAGGATTTCGAATGTTTGCAGCATATCTTTTCTGGTTGACAGATATGCTGAAGCATTTAGAAAAATTTCTTAGCAATTACTACATAGAAAACTAAAAAATGCAAAAACAGCACAATTGTTAATTACAAAATAAAGTGTCCAGAGAAAAAATATAATCCTATAGCATCACTTGGTTCAACAATAAACAAACTCATCAAAATGTAAATTCTAGCTACTGATTCAACTAAACATTATAATATAAAGAGTAGGAGTGGGGAATGTGAAACGGAGTGGGAGGAGGGGATCCTCAATCATGGTAACAGGAAATCACTAACTACTAAAATCAATCATAAAATAGCAGTAAAAACATATTGTTTAGATCTGAGGAGAAAAATATCAAAAGAATCAGCTGAAATTATTGTAAGTGGCTGCCTCTGGGAACCACCCACAACAGTGCCCAGGATATTGTGTATTAATCAGAATTATATCAGTTGCAAGTGACAGGAACTCAAATTAATTTAAGCTGAAAGGAGCTGTGTATTAGCTACACAGCTTTTAAAAAACATGGGTCCAGATAGCTGGATCCAGATTTTCTAACAACATTCATACAAAGTCTGTTCTCCTTCTCTCATTCCTGTTTTCTTCCCTCTGGATTAGCTCTACTTTCAAGCAAGCTTCCCCAACATGAGGAGAAAAATGGCCCATAGCTCCAGTCTTCAGACCCTCAGCATCCATACTCCCAGCCTCCATCCTGCGAGTTCCACCACAAATCCCAGGACAAACTACCGTTGATCTGGGTTTGTTCACATTTCCACCCCTTAAGCAATCTCTTGTGCCAGTGGAGTTTGATGCTATAGCTGATCAGACTCGTGTCACCGTCTTACTCTTGGGGCCAGGAAGTGAGGTCAGCTCCACCTGAAGAACACTGTGGAAAGGAGTTCTCCAAAAGGAAGTTTGGGTACATGAAAGTATACCCCAAGTATAGGTCATGATGCCCAGATATTTGATCAAATATGCTTCTAAGTGTTTCTGTAAATGTATTTTTAAATGAGAATAACATGTAAATCAGTAGACTCTGCATAAAACAGATTACTCTTCATAATGTCACTGAACCTTATCAAATCAGCTGAAGGCCTAAAGAGTAAACATGGATGTCCTCAAGAAAGAGGGACGTTTCCTTGGAGACTGCCTTTTGGACATCAGACTTCAGCTGTAACATCGATTCTTACCTGAGTCTCCAGCTGGCCAATCTACTCTGCAGATTTCATGTGACTCCACAATCACATGAGGCAATACCATAAAATAGATCTTTTTCTTTGTCTCCAGATGGGTGGGTGGGACAAAAGGAAGGAAGGAAGAAAGAAGGAAGGAAGGAAGGAAGGAAGGAAGGAAGGAAGGAAGGAAGGAAGGAA
>JAJEJO010001075.1:216325-326204 GCA_020662805.1 Glaucomys volans
GAAGGAAGGAAGGAAGGAAGGAAGGAAGGAAGGAAGGAAGGAAGGAAAGAAGGAAGGAGGGAGGGAAGGAAGGAAGGAAGGAAGACAGAAGAAAGGAATGAAGGCCAGTTGATCTACTCTTTGGTAGGTCCATTGTTGTAATAGGTAGATATTTAAAATAAGTGATCAGCACTACTTTAGGTGAACACATGCTCATAAATTCTCAGGAACACATGCCTGTGGAAAGGGAAAGGCATGATTCATCTAAAAGTGATTAAATAAGCACTTATCTTTGAAATGCAGTTTTCTGTTTTATTTTAAACACAGAAGATAAAGCCAGTTTAAAGAATTCAGCAGACCAGGAAATTGGACAGAAATGAACTAAAAAGTGACTCATGGATGACCAGAGGCCCGTAAATAGCAAATAATAGCTAATGGGTCCACAAATCTGATGTCAATGATAGGATTCCCAGCTACAGCTGAGGGCTAAGTAGCGACTCCTGGGCACACCTAACCTCCCCTCAGGATTGTCAGAGTCAGTGAGCAATGGTATACAGAGGCTGCAGGAACTTTTGACTCTTATGATTTTCCTACTACCTAAAATCTAGTTATTATCTGGGTTTCTTTTGCTTGAAAACAGGATCCTCCTATTAAATCAGAGTCACCATTCTTGCAATTGGGAAAACAGGTATCAACATTTTGGGTAGCATGGGAACAGCCTTTTCCCAGGTCCTTGGATAGGGCCCACTCTATTCTAAGTAAAACAACCTAAAGATTAAATTCAGGCCATTTCCATCTGATGCTAGGGTTGTACGATGAAGCTTGCTATAAAGCTTTATCCACAGCAAAGCTAGAAAGATAACCAACATGAAAATATGCTATTTGAAAAAAGAACATAACGACTCAGGAACAGGGGGAAAAAAAAAGATAATGAACATTCCTCACCCACCGTAAATAATAACTACAATAAAAATTTTTAATACTATTTATGGCTGCCATTTACCAGGGTGCACATCTTATTTTAAATGAAAGTGACAATTTCAGAAATTTTAAGTTACTGGCCTTCTGGTCACATCACCTCATAGTCCAGCCCATACTGAAAGGAGTTGATGGGTCAGTGGCTTGCCAACATCACCTCAACAGAGCTAGCTTCTCATAAAAGTGCCCTGAGGGAAGCAGACAGTAAACAACATGGATTTTAAACAACTCCTGAATGAAACCTGCTCGTTAGTATAAATAAGGAGCTGAAGCAATGACAAAGCAAGTCATAAAAACCAGCACAAGGAGTCTGTCAAGTCTGAAAGTGCTTTTCCCTTTGCTAAACAAAACTGCAAAAGATTCACCCAAAATTCAATCTCTACAAGAAGTCATAGTTATCAAATGATCAAAATAAATAGATGAAATTATAAATTGAAAAGAGAACAAGAGAGGTATGAAATAAAGTATGATTAAATAGATTGAATAGTAAACAAGATAATAAAAATGGCAATCGAAGAATATTAAAAATAATGAAAATGAATAAAACAATATTAGACAAAAGAATATTCTTCAAGAATTTAATAGTATGGGAATATGTATTTATGAAGTACAATAAATAAAAGCAAAGCATAATGAAATGAGGTAGGCCTGTAGCTAAAAATAAATTAAAAATCAATTCAAAGAAGACCAGAATGAAAGGAAATAAGATTATGAACGGTTTTAGAAATTCTGAAGTCCCATGACTAATACTGCATTGCCATGTAAATAGGGTCATTTTGCAATAAGATGACAGATGATTGATCTCCCCAAGCTGGACACCTCTGCTGCAGTTTCACCAGGCTTGTTATTCCTGAACAAATACAGTAGTCCCTCTTTATCAGAGCTTTGCTTTCTGTGGTTTCAGTTACCTGCAGTCAACCATGACTGAAAAATACTAAATGGAAAATGCTGGAAACAAACAATTTGTAAATTTTAAATTGCACATCATTCTGAGTAGCATGATGAAATCTTGGGCTGCCCAGTTCCACACCCACTGGGATGTGGATCATACACTGGATACCTTATCCAGTGTACCGCTGCTGCATACACCACCTGGCCATTAGCCACCTAACAACTGACTTGGTCATCCAATTGATAACTGAGTATCACAGAACTTGTGTTCAAGTAATCCTATTTTACTTAGTAATGGCCTCAAAGCTGAAGATATGCCAAAGAGAAGCCATAAAGTGTTTACAAGTGAAAAAGTGAAATTTCTCTACTCAATAAGGAAAGAAAAAAGTTAAATGCTAAGGTTGCTAGAATCTATAGAAAGAACAAATAAAAAATCACAGTATAGATAGCATTCAGTATTATTCACAGTTTTAGGCATCCACTGAATGTCTTGGAATATTTCCTCCATACATAAGAGGGTACTAGTATATCTGAACAGACTGTCTTGAAATAAGGACTGTAGACCACATTCCCAATTGACTGCTTGGGGAATAAAAACAAGACTCTAACAGTGACCTGCCAGAAACTCTAAGATCCTTGGGGGCTGCTTGCCCAGCATGAAACACAGGCTGAGAACTGGCTGTTGAACTGAACAGAGCTAAAACTCCATCCTTGGAAAGTACATGCTAGCAATGTCATTAGGCTGTTCCTTTCATCTCAAAAGACCTCACTAACTTGATTCTCTTTCTCAACATACATCCCAGGGTATCTCTCATCTCAAGCTACAGAATCCAAGTATGGTCAGGCTTTCAGCACCCACATGAGGGTGGTGAAGACAGAGCTGGAGGTGAACCAAGGTCACACACTGCAGTGAGTTTAAGTAGGACACTAGGGCTTCACAGCTAGTGTTTTTCAAAATAAGGTCTTAGGTGGCCTTCCTCAGACTCTCAGGGAGGGCTAGGTCACAGTGGGACTCCTGGACCCCATGACAATCTCTGAGGCACAGCCCAGGAAACACCATTTTGAACTCTGAGTGATCTGTATGCTCTCCACACGTTTTCTGACTTCACAAGAAGGTGAAATGAGGGCAAATTAGAATCAATCAAGCAACAACACCTACTCTAGGCAAGAGCCAGGATGTAAGGACAAAGGGAAAATCTAGCAGCAATACCAAGGACACAAGGAGACAAATCCACAGAAATGAAAAAGTAATACTGTGAGTCTGGATATATTTTCTGGACTGGGGCTGATCTCCCTTGGAAGAACTACATTCCCCTTTCTCCTACAAGCATGCCTCTGTATCTTTTAAAGGCCTGGTATTCTGACAGATTACAGCTCCTTACTGATTAAATTGTAAATCATGTTTCGACTGTTTAAGAAAATCAAGGACACTAAAATCCAAGTATCTCCAAGAGTAGAGCAGCTGTCTTAATCTTGAAAGAACACAGCACCCCCAAAAGAATCTACAGCAGAGGGAAAGCAAAGAGTCCTTGGGAGGTGGCTATGGGAGTCGTTAGCTTGATAGAGTGCAGTTACATGTTACCAGGACAGTGTGTACCTAACTGACCCTTAAAATTTCAGTCACAATCTCAGTCTTCTTTTCGAATTTAAAGCCTATTCAAAAAGTCACAGTGCCATATATCTTCCATCGTGTGCCCTAGATTTCTTCTAAAGACCTGAGTCTCCCACAATTTTGAACCATAACACCCATGTTTTTCAATTTTAACATCTCAAGAGTCTGGAGTCATAGATCTAGGAGGTTCTTGTTACACCTCTACCTTAAGAAGGAGCACAGCTCCAAACACTGTTTACAAAATATCTCTCTGCCTGCCATGCCAGTTCATACCAGGGATTCAAATAAAAATGGCCATAAGACCACCTTTCTTATACACTTCCCACAAACATTAATCTCCTATGGTGAGGAAAGCGGAGGACAAGTATTAGTTTTGGTAACAAATAGCTGTCAAATAAAAGTCTGTGAGTGGAACCTTCTTTTACTTCCCTGTTTCCATGGGACAACATTAAGTGACACTCGTGACCTCTCTCCCCACACATTTTCTATCCCATGGTCTGTAGAATGGTCTCCATGACCAGTAAGCTTGAAAAAGAAATTCGGCCTGCGTTCTTCAGCCCATTTTCCCTCAGATCCTCCATTTCTTCAGGGTCGCAGGGAGGCCCTTGATTTTCTAGCCCTTTCTGTACCCAAGTCTTCTGATTCTGGGGAAAAGAGTCAAGAAGTTCAGAATTACCATATATCTAAGCCATATTCTCAAAACTAACCTTTATTACTAATAAAAAGACATTTGTATTTCCATTTGCCTTACCATTTAATTGGTTCAGAACTCTACTGGAAGGAAAATTGAATAGTGTATTGGCTACATTCAAACTCCCAACATTTGGCTCTATTTTCAGGTTAAGAAAGTTTGCTTAAACTCTTCTGGACAGAAAAATAGAGGGCTCCTCAGCCCCCATTGATTCAGAGTGAGGGGGGAAAATAACTTCCCAACATGACTCGTTTACATCTATTTTAGAGTAGTTATTGGTATAAAACAGAAATAAACAAAATGCACCAATAACAAAGACTTACATAGATGTGTAGGTAAGGATTATTAGCAAACTGTAGAAACCACTGCTCATTGATACACGCCCCATCTCTGGTTGAGTGAACTGAAAATAGGTGATGTTTGCCATTTTTGCAATGTTTGACATTTTCTCATCTCCACAGCTTTGCACACCCCCTTTGGAATGACCTCTCTGAAGCTACTACTGTTCACCTGGTAATTACCTGCTTATCCTTCAAGACTTAGTTCAAATTCCACCTCATCCTGGTAAATATGTCTTTGTGTTACCATAGCACCTTATTGATAACTTCTATTAATTTTATCATTACTTTTTGCATGTATTTTCCTTCCTCTCAACCCCTGCCCCATTACCCTGAGGACTCTGGAAAGCATCATTTCCTTCTTTATAATCTTTGCAACCTCCAAGTCCTGATCCAGTGCTTGGCATATGGCAATACATAATAAATAAGTGGAGAGAGAGAGAAGCAAATGGAAGAAGAAAAGATAGTTATAGAGAAACACAGCAGAGAGAAGAAAGAAAGAGAGAAAATCTGCAAAGAGAGACCAGAAAAAGGAAGAGAAGGTAAAGAGAATTAAAAAGGAAGAAAAGAAAAATAAAGTAGCACACTTGCTAAGATCTTACTAGCGAAAGGTAGTTGTCTATGAAACCACTGAGAATGATGGCTAATGTGACCAAGAATCAAAGTGCTTGCTCTGGAAAACTCCATTTAGAGTCTAAGCAGACCTGCAGAATTGCCTCCTTACTGCTAGCCAAAGTGCAAGGGAAGAGAGCGTTTACATGCACAAGTATTCATGAACTCTCCCACGCACGGAAGCTATTTCAGCTTTGTTAGAATAAATGTCTTATCTGCTTACTAATAGCATTTCCCAATCCTTTTTAACTTTGTCTTATATTTAAATAAAGAAGAAAACAGTTTAAATGGATTCATGTTTAATTGACCTCCAAACCACATTGTTTGCTTGCCTGGTTGTGGGCTTTTAGGAGATAATTTAAACCTTAAAGTTTGCATCATAAGGCACTTTTTCTGTAGGCACACCATAAATCTGCAAGATGAACTGTGATTCACTCCTGTAGGTGTTAGTATGTGATTATGTAAGCATTGCCGATAATGAAAAAAGATTACTAGAAATATGGCAAAGAGCAAATAAAAGCAGAAATAGCTATGAAAGTGTTATCTCTATATATTATAATTAAAGATGGGTTGGGAATAGAGAAGGAATTTATAACATTTTTCAGATGATCATCTACCTAATCATCATGTACCAAATAGGAAAAAATAAAACAAAACATAGTCATGTAAATAGAAATAACTAATTAGAGATTATCATCTTACCACTGTTTCCTCCCTAAGAGTTGAATTATTTCTTCAAAAACTACCCAGCACACAGAGGCCCATGATACATTCAAAACATTTCCTCTATCTACCACAGAGTGTCCACGTTAGACAGTCAAGTCCTAGTGGTCAAGATCTAAGTAATTCTTCATTTAGCATTTGGGACTATAGTGCATGTAAATAGGCTTTTATGTTCCTTTGTTGGTTGATGAAATTCTTTGGAAGGTTCTGCACAGCTCCTGCCTTTCAAAGAACACTTCAATGATGACAGATTTTATATAATATAACTGTTGAGATTAGAGGATTTGTCTCAGGGTGGAGAAAGACCCTTAATTCTTACTTTAAGGAATTGAAACTTTGTTCCCTGGTCTTAAATATGTTCTCACCCACTAAAAATTCTTCTCTTGTAAAATTTATGTTTGGAAAGTACAGGAATTTTCCAGCCTCTTTATGAAAGCAGTTCAGAACAGTGGTTCTCAGCTTGGGGTGATGAAAGGGTTTTGCCAGTCATTAACCATAGCATGCACTCAAAACATGTGTTTGTACACATGTAGATGCATTTTTCAATAAAATTTTTACGCACTCAAAATAACTACATTACATACTCAAAGGAATCTGTGGCCCAAAATAAATTGAGGAACTCCTGCTATTGAATAATCTTAGCTTAAGTACTGCTTTTCCTTAAAGATTATAGGAGAAAATTTTCCTGCATGAATTAAAGGATCCAGAAAAACTTTGCACCTAGGGTGAATATCACATTTCAAAAAAGAACTGAGAATTAATGATAAAAATAAAAAATGGAATATCAAGAAAGAGAAGGAATATTTATACCCAGAGGCACAAAAGGCAATGTGCCCTATGAAACAAACAATTTCTAATGATTAAAACTCAACACATGCTTGCTTCAGCACCTGGGCTTGAAATATATTAGATATAAATGTCAGAGCAATTAATAACGTTCTCCTTCCAGTCCATATTCATTGGGAGAAAAATAAACAGAAGTTTAGTAATTATGAAAATCAGGAAGCAGAGTTTTGTTAGTTCTGTAATAAATTCCAAGGGAAATATATTTCTCTTTTAATGAAACACACTACCAGCAGCCAAAAGATAATGTAAGGGGAAATTTTTTGGCAATTTCAGAATATTGTTTCATAAGGACAACTCCATAAGTCTGATTTCATCCATCTCAGATTTCAGAAATTCCTAAGAAAACGTTTACAGATATACCCAACTATCTCCTGCACTCAAATTTCATCACTACTTTCCAAGCTATTCAAACAATCAAAGAACATCCTAATTCTGAAAGCACTCCTGTTTTATAAAAACAGATTTCTTCAAATGTCTTAATCACACGTTGGTACTATATAACAGAGGCTAGAAGTTGAAAAATATTAGGACAGATGTTGTCCCTGACAATATTTGCAATCTGAAAGACAAAAGGGAGGAAAAAGTTAAATAAATAAGAGTTTAAATGGTGGCACATTGTGTTTAATGTTGTTACAAAAACAAACAAGAGGTTTCAGTTTAGAATGATAAAGGTGACCTTATATTAGATAGCCAAAGTAACACCAAAAGCTGGGTCCTTGTTCCTGAGGTCAATCTAAAACTAGGACAGAAGTTGTAACTAAAGGAGAAGTGGAGGGCTTAAAAAGTGGGGGCTGGGAGGGCTGTTTTCCAAGTGTCATTATCAGTGATCTAATTAATGTTTAACTTGTATGTAAATTGAAAGAGCTGTCATTCCTGTGTCCAGGTCCAGAGTTTCTTTATTCTTGTGGACAGTAAGCGGAAGGGCAAATAACTCAGCTTAGGATAGGAAGAATGTTAACCTTGCTTCCCCATGGTTGGGGAAGGGGACAGCAAGAAGTGGGAGGGGGGAAATGTAAGTCTTAAAATAAGCTGCCATGGTGGAGCCATGAGGTTTATATTCAAAGCATCAAGTGGACCCCCATTACATGAAAGGGACACTTGTTACAGAAGGAAGATCTTTGTAAAGAAAGATCACTTAAGCTGAGACTGAAAGATTATTTTAAAATAAAATAAAATAAAATAAAATAAAATAAAATAAAATAAAATAAAACCAGCAATGTCAAACACAGAATGAGAAAAGGAAATTCAATGGTTGGGAAAACAGCATGTTCAAAGACTATGAGCCCAAAAAGAGCAGGGTATTTTTGAGAAAGGAAAAGGAAGAATTGGAGAAATCCATTCATCGAAAGGGGGAAAGACCAGGCATGGTGATGCATGCCTGTAATTCTGGAGGCTGGGGAGGCTGGGACAGGATCATCAAAAGTTTAAGGCCAACCTAGGCAACTTCATAAGACTCTGACTCAAAAATTAAAGAACAGAAAAGGGCTGTGGATGTAGCTCAGGGGTAGAGCACTTGCCTAGCATGAGCAAGGCTCTGGGTTTGATCCCCAGTGTTCCAAAACTGGTCAGTGGGGCGGGCTAGGCATATGGTTGGAGTAGAAGGAATGAGATTATCCAAGTTCTGAAGGCCATGGTTAAGGAGCTCAGACTTTGTAGGTCACTGAAGGGTTTTAAGCAATTTCTATTCTAAAACTTCCACCTTTAGTAATGCTATCAACGAACTGTGAATTGGTATGGGAGAAAGACATTGACTTGGAATAAGTGGTAGCAAAGGAGTTGGAGAGAAGAGTGGTTAAGGCAGATATGAGAAATAAAATAAACAGAATTTTCTGATAGACTTAAAAAGGGCGGAGAAGAGAAAGGAAAGAATCAAGTATTACTTGGACTGACCAAGAGGCTAGCAGGGCCATGTACTGAGGTTAAGATCTGTGGGCAGGAGAGGTCAACGATCCATTTTGAACTTGAAATTTTTGTTCTACATGTGGGACATTCAGACAGAAATGTCAAGTAGGCAGCTGAATTGATCCTGAAGCATGAATTTTGGGGTCTTTAACATTATGCTGGTATTAGAGTTCATAGGAATGAAGAACTGCATGTAGAGAGAACATTTAGAAAGGGAAAGGAGTCCATAAGAGGCCTCATAAAATAATCATTTAGAGGACTAGCTGAGGAGGAGAAATGAGCAAGGGAGGTTAGGAGGGGAGGCTAGGGAAGCAGGATAAAAGCAGGAAAGGGAGGAACCTTGAAAGAGGAGGATGCTTCCAGAAGGAATGGCCGAGTGAATCAGATGCTACTGGAAACAATCAAATTGGATAAAAACAGAGAAAGATTCATTATATTTAGCAACATGAAAATCATTTTTATCTTGACTTTGACAAAAGTAGTTTCAGTGAACCTGGGATCATGGTAGAAATCAGACAATAACAGCTTAGGAAGGAGATGTGAAATGAAGAAGCCAAAATGTGGGTTAATCTATTTAAGACACAGTAAAGGCCTCTGGTCAACTGTAGGCTGTTAATAGTTAAGTTTGGGGGAGTCAAAAGTTACACACAGATTTTTCACTGTGTGGAGAGCAAGCTCCTCGAAATCCTGTGCTGTTCAAGGAGTAACTGTACATTTTTTTAAAGTTATAAAATTTGTGTGTGTTCATACCCATGACATGCCACTCTTTTCTGTCTCAATATAACCATCAAATTTTGATTATAAGCTTCTTTCACAAAGTATAAAAGTAATTCTGAATTACTTTTCGATCGCTATGATATTTTGAATTTCATCTCCATCATCAATACCTATTGTCTTGACAGATGTATCAATTTGGGGATTGATAATACAGTTTTAAAGTACTTAGAAAAATCTGGAATTTTGTTACATTTCTTTGATTACACATACAGAATTTTTCAAATCAATACCTATCTTTGAAATTTATAGTTTTTCTACACTGTTTTTCTTGAAAGTCAGCTAGAGCTTTAATCTGATGCTTTGAGCTCAAATGGTAGACCTTCACAAAATTGATTATGTTCACCTCTTTCTCCACATTTTAAAAGTTCTGAGATGTAATCTAAAATTTTGACATTCTCTGATATCTTTAATTGCAATGCCTGGCATGTGATAGGCAGTCTTTTACAACAAAACTCTTTGTTACAGTACTACATTGTGGTGTAAAACTGTACTAAAATATTTTTGTTGATGTTTTACAACTATACTGAATTAAATATAAATAGTATGCATTTGGGGGCTGGAGATATAGCTCAGTTGGTAGAGTGCTTACCTCACAAGCACAAGGCCATGGATTCAATCCCTAGCACCGCAAAAAAAAAAAAAATAGAATAAATAGTATGCATTTTCATACTACTGATTATATCAATTAAACTGAGGTGAATTCCTGCCTTCTGTGCCTGGCAAAGCTGACTTATGCACATGGACAAGTAATGACAGCTCATCAGGGTCTCTGGTGGGCAACTGGTGGGAGTCTCTTTCAAAAGAGTTTAAGCCTTGTTGTTTCTCCAAGAAATGTGGACAAGGCTACCAATAAAGCTATTATGTATTGGTGTCATTTCTCGTACACTGGGTGGGTCATGAGTTTCCTAATTTCAGAAAAGTCACCATGTCCAAAATGTGCATCTTACAATCAAGCAAATATGGAGTGTTTCTTTAATTATGATAGACCTTTTCAAAACTAACTTCATGTGATTTAATTCATTTAATCCTCATAATAATCTAACAAATTATGGCTCTTGATTCCATTTTATAAATGAGGAAGCTGAAGTTGTAAGATTAAGTATTTTTCCTAAGACCTCCCAGCTATAAACACAGAACCAGGATTTGAGCTCAGCCTATCTGATGCCAAGTCACATGTGTTTAATCAGTAAATCCAAGTGCTTCTTCATTAATCGTGCAGTAGTCAGTAAGTCATTAAGATAAGATTAATTAATGAGATTAATTTATGTTATTAATATTATAATAACTTATCTTTTTGCCATTATTCAATTAACTGAGCTAGTTCTTGCTGTTTTTCCAAGAAATGGAGACAAGGCTAGCAACACAGTTATTGTGTATCAGTGTCATCTCTATGCAACTCGGTGGGTCATGAGTTACATGTACTCAGTTTTCTCATCTTCAAATTCATGGAACCATTTCAAATTATTACAATAATAATGTGAGAGGGCAAACAACTTTCAATCCAGGTCTTATGTGGAGCTCAGTTCATTCGTACAAGTTAAGAGGACACCAGCCTCACCTAATCCAGATGAACGAAGCAGGGAACAGTGAGCAGCTGCCTGGGAAGAGACAGAGCACCATGACCTCATGCTCATTTTCACAGTGAAAAAGAGCAAGACAACATGAACATGGATGGCATCAGGCCCAGGAGCCCTTCAGTTAGGATTCTGCCCTCAGGAACAGTACCAAGGGCTGTGTTTGGGCCAGGAAGGACTCATGGACTTATTTCCCTGTGTTGGGAAGCAGAGATGCTTCCTTAGACTAACCAGCCAGAATTCAGTGAGCAAAATCTTATTGTACTGGTGGAGATAACACTATACCACCCCATAATATGCTGCTTTAGCATGGTGACTATTTTTATTTAAAAGAAGGAGGAGGAAGAGAAGAAGGAGGAGGAGGGAAAGACACAGACAGTCACTCTGAACTCCCTTCTGTTTCTTAAAAGCAGGAGATGAAATTCCATATGACAGATGCCCTCTCTACACCAGAGGAGAGTCATGTTTTTATCACCAAGGACAGGACATGTAGGCCGAAGGAAGTCTGAACAAACAAACCTTGTTAAACTGGCCCTTATCTTCCTACTCACTTATCTACCCAGTTAACTCGATCCCACGGTTTTGTCACATTTTCACATTTCCTATTCTTTGTCCAGTTCAGTGTATACATAACTGACTTTGGGTCTTTGGGTCTGCATTTCCTTATGCATTTCCCGTGTCACACAAAACTTGTCTTAAACAAACCTCTATACTCTTCTCCTGGTAATTTATTTTAATTCTCAGGCCCAGGAGGGAACCTGAATGGACAGAGGTAGAATTTTTCCACCCCTACATTAGCCACAGCCAGGAGCAGAAAGAAGATGCCATTCTAGACTCAGATGCCACCAACCACTCTGGACTGTGGCTTGAAGTTGTCCCTTCCCTTGCAGAAGAGCAAACTCCTTGCCTATTGAGTACCAATAATTAAATGAGGCTCAGGGTTAATCCTCTAATCATAGCAGGAGGACCATTTGGAATCCAAGCATGGTAACTCATCCAGGGCCCCAAGAGGCTCATAGCATTCTGTTCCCTGGTGCTGGGGACCCACCCTGAAAAGCCTCATTGACTTTCCAAAGGCTGTGGTTTTCTTTCCTTAATAGATTCTCTAATGAACTAAAGAAGAAACCCATTGCTGTTTAGAGAACTAAAGAGAAGACATGAAGGCCTTTATGTGTGAGTTTTAAATGTCCGCCTTGTTTCTCATTTCCTTCTGTTCCTTTCAGACCCAAGATTGCTAGTGTCTCTAATTTCATCATCTTTACAGTTTTCCTCCATGGTGACTTAATTTCCATTCCCCTGGTTCTAACCATGCTCATCAGGGTGGCTTGTGTTAAAATCAGTCACCCTCTTACCTTTTGCTTTCTCTCATTATGTATTTGTTCATGTATGCTACATGTACTGAGCCACTACCACATCCCAGGCTCTGCTGAGTATGTCTGTCTGTGTTACTAACTCACTGGGAACACTGAAGTCACTTTAAGCAGATGCTTGTTTTATTTAAGAACAAACAGAAAATTCAGTTCTATTCTTCCCCAGAATCCCTATTGGCTTCTGAATTCCCCTTTGCAGCATCTTTAGAACAGAGTCTAGATCTGCCCCTCCTTAGGTCACTACCCCTGCTGTTCTGGGGGAACCTCAGAAGTTGGAGAACTGTGGATTTTGGCATAGGTTAAAGCTAGTTCAAATTCTCTTACCACTTAGCAGATGTGAAATTGAAACATGTTTTCTAAGTTCTCCATTTGCTTGTTGACTAAAGGGGACAATCATTTATCTCAGGGTTTTTGGAAGAATCAAATGAGTTTTCCTAAGTAAAGTCATACAAAGAGACAGTCATAAATGCTATTCTTCCCTTTCTTATTTTTGTATTTCTCTTACCTGCATTCTGTTACATATTACATCATTGTATAAGCTCTGAGGACACATTTGGAAGCAACCTTTTTTTGGGGGGGAGGGGTATGAGGATTGAACCCAGGGGAGCTTTACCACTGAACTACATACCCAGCCTCCTCCCCTTTTTATAAGACAGAGTCTCACTAGGTTGCTCAGGTTCTCACTATTTGCTGAGGCTGTCCTCCAACTTGTGATCCTCCTGCCTCAGCCCCCAGTTTGCTGGGATTATAGGTATGTGCCACTGTGCCCAAATAGGAAGCAAAAATCACAGAGAGCATATTTGCTGGAGCTTATTTTCTGATGGAACAGAAAAACACCAAACAACCAAATATAAAGAGAGTTAGACCATTTTCTATTTTTAAAACAGAGCAGAAAATGGCAGCTCCAAACTTTCTACATGAGAAGGGTTTAGAGGCAACCTGAATAGAATGGAGACTTCTACTGATGCTATATTTGCAAAGGAAGCGAGCTTTTCACTAAGAATCAATAAACATGGAGAGTGGGAGTAGAGAGATGCTGATGGAAAACAGCCCACACCAACCAACTTTTCTGTAGAGAATAGCTGCTTCTGCCCGCCTGCATGGCGGAGACCACTGCAGGCTTCCCCGGGCACTATTCCCAGATGCCTTTCCAAACTGGCTTCCCTGGGAGGAACAGATTCCTGCTGATGAAGCTTTTTTGGCTCCGGATGACAAGCCGCCTACACCAGCTTCTTTCAACTGGCTTAGTACTAATTCTTTTCCATCTACTCAGATTTCCATTGCTTGTTTAGCTGCCCATTTCTTCATTTAGGATTGGTGACAACCCCTCTTTCTTTATTATTTCCTCTGTACCAAATAATCCAGTTTGGAAGTGAATTAACTTTAAGGGTACATAATGTCTATTCAGTGGGTTTATAGGTCACCAAATACATTTCACATGCATTATCTCAGTAAATAGGAAGAGGTGTTATCACTCCTCCTGTTTTGAAGGTTAAAAATAAATAAATCTTAGAAAGATTAATATGTAAGAAGAGTCTTCAACTCAAATGTTCTTCCCATCTCCAATAGACTGAAGAATTATCACAAATATTCTGCAAACAAATTTACAAATTTAATAGGATATAAAAATAATCCATGCAATTACCTGACTGATACATGTACTGGGATTGCCTTTCTTTTTCTTTTGATCTTAAGTACTTTGGATATCTGCTAATCTACAGGAAGCAGTTGAGTATAAATTTTGAAAAGCAACATCTCAACTAATTTATGCTTTTCAAGGGACTATTTAGTTGTATATTTTCTTGAGCATGGGTAGACCAGAGGACTTTTCAAAAGTAATAGAGTTCAATTATTACTATGTGCACAGTTCTTTGTGTCTGCATCTTATTTATGTACTGAAAAAGCCTTTTCCCCTAGTGTCAGCACTGGATATTTAATATAGCTTTAGAAAAGAATTGTATTCGCTTCTGACTCATACATCACTAATGAAATCACTAGCACAGATCCAATTCTCAATTATAAGCACAAAACAGTCCTACATTTTAGCATATAGAAAGCCCATCCATTTCAACAACTGTTCTCCTGCACTGACTGATGTATTTCATCAGTACTAACAAGTCATCAGAAGACCTTGCAAGCTCCTCCAACATCATTAGTTGGTATCTTCCTTTTAACTCTCTAATCTGTGCCTTTCATCATAAAATCAATAGCAACTGCTTTTAGAACAGATTGTTTTTTGCTTTTATTTGCACTTATTTTATGCTAAATTTATTTCCATGCCATAACTTTTTGTTTCTTCAGACATCTTTTTCTTCTCTGCAAGTTCCTCTTCTGGATCAGGAATAATTTGTTCATTTTCGGTAAGGATCATCTCAATGTGGCAGAGGAGCTCAGGCATGGGTTAATTCAACCACAAGTTCTGGAAGGATAACCGTGCATCTTGGGTGCACTGTTGACCTGGATATGTTCAATGACCAGAGAAGCTACATCCAAACCCTTAAGTTTAGCATTACTCTCTCTATTATTAAGCAATGTCACAACAACTCAGCACTCTTTTTAGGCCACCAATCCTGTGTTCAGCCCCCCTTTGGCCTGGTATACCTACCACCTTCACCATTGTAATCCCAGAATGGCACACATCGTAAAGCAGATGTTTTTAAAAGGATTTATAGCTTTGGAATTGGCACCTCACCTCACTGTCAAGGTGGGGAGACCTAAGCAAACTTGGCCAAAAAAATTCCATAATTCATCAATCAGTTTTCCTGGGGTAACAATTTATTACTTTATTCTCTCTTACTCTAGAAAATATCCAATGAAGTAGGATATCCTAAAAACCACAGTATAAAGTCTATATTAGCAGGCTGAGGACGCTGTGACAGTGCTGCAGACTTGGCCTAAACAACAGGTTTTTATGTCTCACAGTTCTGGAGGCAGGAAGTCTGAGATCAGGGTGCCAGCCAGCGAGGGCTCTCTTCCTGTTACAGACAACCTGCTTGTTATGTGCTCAAGTGGCAGAGAGAGCACATGAGCAAGATTTTATTAGGGCACTAATACCATCTTAAGAACCCCACCTCATGACTTCATGGAAACCCATTTACCTTCTGAAGGTGACATTTCAAAAATCAAGGTTAGGGCTTTCACATATGAGTTGTGGAGCACAAACATTCAGTCTATAAGAATGTCCTCATCATCTACGCCATAGTCTGATCAAACGGCTTTAAAACTGCCAACAATATCATTGGCTTATCTACTGTCCTAAACATACCTTAAGCATCTGCTTTGCCAATCATAATTCCAATAATAACAAAGAAAAAGACCCAGGGTAAAATTAGAGAGGGAGAATAGAAGAAGCAAATATACTAGGATAATAAGAATAGATTGAGTATGAATCCAGGGACCTGGGATCTTATTTAAGCTCTGTCACAAATTCTATGACCATAAACTGCATCATTTTCTTGGGTGACGTTTTAGTTAGCTTTTTCACTGTTGTGATTAAAAGATTTGACCAGAGCAATTTCAAGGGAGGAAAAGTTTATTTGAAGCTTATGGTTTCAGAGGTCCTATTGATAGAAGGCTGGCTCCATTCCCTGGGGCTCGAGATAACGCAGAGCATAATGGTGGAAGAGTGTGGCAGAGCGACGTGGCTCCCATGGTGATCAGGAAGCAGAAAGAGGGACTCCACTCTCCAGATACAAAATATATACCCCATAGCCACACCTCCAATGAACCACTCCCTCCAGCCACACTGCACCTGCCTCCAGTTACCAATTTAACCCATCAAGGATTAATCCACTGATTAGGGTAAGGCTATAACCCAATCATTTCTCCTCCAAACCATCTTGCATCATCTCACACGTGAGCTTTTGGGGGATATCTCACATCCAAACCATAACAGGCAGCACCTTGCCTATCAGAAAAATGAGAGAGGCAGGATGATCTCCAAAGTATCACCAATTTCATTAAATAAGTAAAGATTCAATGGTTGGTGAATAATGTATATCTTGAGATTAAGAAGAAAGCAAGCATGTTATAAAAATCATGGAGGAAGACATTACAAAGCATTCAGTGTGAACAAAGCAAATAATTGAATCGCCATCTTGCTCAAGTCTCTCTTTATTCCTAAAGGGAAGTTCCTAAGTGAGATCAATGAAACTTGCCACTTAGAAAAAATAAACTCTTGGGAGGGGTAGCAGAGGTGGGGGTGGTAAGAGAAGAATGGCGGAACTTTGGATGGTGTAGAGGAAAATGGGGCAGGAGTAATGGGGGAAGGAAAGATAATAGATTGAGACAGACAGTGTTACCCTATGTGTATGTATGATTACATGGATAGTGTGAATCTCCATTGTGTACAACCATAGAAATGGAAAGTTTTACCCCATTTGTGTACAATTAATCAAAATGCAGTCTGTAAAAGTAATTTTAAAAAATAAATTAATAAAAAGATATACTCTTGCCAGCCATGGTGGCTCACATCTGTAATCTCAGTGGCTCCGGAGGCTGAGGCAGGAGGATTGGAGAGTTCTCAGCAAAAGTGAGGTGCTAAGCAACTCAGTGAGACTCTGTCTCTAAATAAAATACAAAATATAGGGCTGGGAATGTGGCTCAGTGGTTGAGTGCCCCTGAGTTCAATCCCTGGTAACCCACACCCCCAGGAAAAAGAAAAGATAAACTCTTCAATCTACAAAATAGAATGTATAAGCTACAATAAAAATGCCATTTGTTAGGTGCCTACTCTCTACTAAGTCCTTCATAGATTTGGTTCATATAATCCTTTATAATTTCCTTCTTTTCTGTGCCCCAATCACAGCAACCTTCTAACACCTCTGGATTACACCACCTCATTCTCACATCCCTGCCCCCTGGTATGCCTGGTGTTTTCTCATTTCCACTCCAGTGCCACATATCCTCTGAGAGCTTTTTCCCTGACTGCCCTGGCTAAAAACCAACTCTGCCTTACCCTCCATCACATTCTACCTGATTGCCCTATAGCTTTTATACCACTTAACACTACGTGAAATTACTTTGTTCACATGCATATTTTCCCTCTCCATTCCCCCCCTACAATGTAAGTGTCATGAAAGCAGGTGCTTAATTGGTTAAAGATATGTTCCCAGCACTTAGAACCATACCTACTTGGTGAGTATCTACTTAATGAATAAAACTGAGACCCAATGACTTGAGAAGCTCAATGACTTGCCCAAGACTATATGCTAAATTAGTAGATCAAAATAAAAGTACAATATCCTTGTTTATCCATTGTTTCTATATCATTGTTTTTTTCCCATTATCTCTCAAACTGGAGGGGTCTGAATACTAATCTCAAGCATTGTTCTCCATTTTACATTTTTTAATGATAATCAAAAATAGAAAAATAAGCATGTTCAGAATATTATGGAAGACCATGTTTCCACCTTGTAAATGAATATTGCTTTACAACTTTAGGGCCTACATCTTCATTTGGTTCTCAAGTAAGTTACAATGTCTAGGAAAAGACAGCAAGGCTATTCCCCAAGTGAAGTCTAAATGATGTCATTACATGCTATAGAAATAGAAGTTTTACAACAGTTCAAATGGCGCAAAATAGTGAGAGAATCAAATCATCATATAACTTGTCATGGCTTAAACATATCAAACTCAATGATCCTGCATCATAGCATCTAGTACTTTGGATGCAGCAAGTAGCATTGTCTGAAAATGGTCCTACAAGTTAACGTGAGGTTACCGAGGGCACAAGTAACCAGTCAGCTGGAACAGCACCAAACCCAGTTTGGTGGCTAGTTTCTCTTTAGCCCACCCCAAGCCTCAACAGGCCCCAGTGTCCTTAGGTAGCTGATTTCCCAGATAACTCTTTTAATAGTAGATCCAAATCCAGATATTCTAAGGTTTAAAGAGTGTGTCTTATTTCTGCTGTGGCCACTTTCTTGTATATAGACTCTGAAAAAGTGAAAGATTAAGGGGCAAAGAACCTTCATTAAAATAGGCATCCACAACATGGTCAGTAAAGTTTGCTATCCCCAACACACCTCCCTCCAAGGACAAACATCTGCTTTTCTTGCCAATTCCTTCTTTTTAAGTTTCTTCAATAAAGCCTATTCCTATATTTTTTTCTGGCTGGCAGCATGGAATTATTTCTGAGCCCTGTTGCAGGATAGTGATCACGATGGGTCCATCCTGAATGGAAATAACCACAGAGATTTACCCAGCACAGCTACTTGTACAAGGAAAGGTGATAGAGTTTTTGATATGCCAACATTAAGGAAACCTTGTCGATATGGATTCTGTTTTATAGGCTCTAGTTATTTAGTTTGTAAATTCTATTTGGATTGTAGTTATATAAAAGTCACAGGCACAAAATCTTTATATCCAGTTCTATATTTATTCTATTTAATCAATATTTTAACAAGATAATTTAAATCAATATCAGAGGTAGTGATGTGAGTTTTAGGCTCTGCTCAAGCCCAGGTCAGTAACTCTAAGATTTCAACAAGCACTTTTTATTTATCCATTATAAAGACTACTAAGAAGTTGCATCTGGGTAAAAATAAGTTTCTATTGTACTAGTGTGACTATTTTCTAAGCAGCATTCTGAACATTTGGGTGTGAGGTAATGATCCCTGTATGGGAAGGATGATACCCAACCCAACCCCCATATTAGAAATTACACTTTAGACTTTCTGTGGTCAGGAGTTGTACTGAGTCAGTAATAGTAGCACTTGGTACTCCTACAGATTGTTGGGGGATTCCCTTGAGATAAACCTTCCCTTAAATCCAAACTACTTGGGCAAATTCCAACCTTATCAGTATCACAGGTTCACCTGGATGTGGGAAAGGGAGAGACAGACCACAATCCTACAACATTGCTGGAGGACTCAAAATATTCCTGAGTTCTCTTATGAAATCAAGCAGTTCATTCCATGACATCAAGTCTGAGTATACTAAGATATTTAGACCAGTGAGAGTTATATCAGATGCTGGAACCAAACCAAAAAGTAAAAATATGAAGGACAGGGTCTCTAGACACCTTCTGTTCTCTTTCCCTCACTTGAGTTTGTTTATCAAAACTGCAATCCTTGGGGCTGAGGCTGTGACTCAGTGATGGAGTGCTTACCTGGCATGCATGAGGCTGTGAGGTCAATTCTCAGCACCACATATAAACAAATAAAATAAAGATCCATCAACAACTAAAAAATATATTTTAAAAAAAGAAGAAGAAAAGGAGCAAATTAAAAAAAAAACTGCAATCCTTGGTCCCATTTCTCCTCTCCACTTGGCCTTCAGGGAGCTTTTGACACACATGTGATCCCTCAGAAATAAAGCTATAATGACTGCACCTCTAGTCAAGTTAAATTGTCCTCTTTTCTCATTCGTTTTTTCCATGAGAGGAGCTGTTAAGTTTCCCAATAAGCATAATTCATAAATGCATTTGTCATTGAGGTTCTCAATATAATTTTAATTCTGTAGTTTAATGAACTGGCTTATAACAATGTTCTGAAGATATCAAATCTCACTATTGATCATCTCTTGGCAAGCTGCGTTCACCCTGTCTCCCACTATGTATGCATTCTTCCAGAGAATTAACTTATTAAGTCAAAGATCCAGGAGACGACAATATTTAATCCCACCATTATTTATACACTTGAAACAAATACAGTAATTGGTTTGGGTATGAAGAAATAGCAGCCACTATAATATTAATATTTAACACTGTCAAAATACATACTATGTCAAATGCTATTTTAATGTGCTTATTATTGTTGTATTAAAATATCCAAACATTCATCAATTGTTTTCATGTTTGTATGTATTTTAAATCAAACATCTGTTTTCACTCTTTTAGGAAAGAGTTTATGTAATTGATTTCCTTTTTTGTATTAAATTAGACTAAACGGAACAGTAGAAACCTCCCAGGATCTGTTCAGACACCTAAGGTAAAAAAAAAAAAAAATAGAACTATGCTTTTTGATGTTTATTAAAAACATTTCCCATGAGGATTTTGGAGGGAATTATTTGAAGAGCTGCAGCAGCTCAGTTGTTCTGGAATTAAGGTTTTATTAAAGGGAGAGAGAACAAGATGTTACTGAAGAAATGGAATTTAAAGGGAACTTTAAATTAAAATGCAACTTAATCTCACAGTTCATGAGACTAAGAACCCTATTCAAGTTTTAGTCAGGACTTCCCATATGATCAGAGCCTTCTGATGACCTTACTCATCCTCTTCTGGACCCATCATTGGCTTCAGACTCCCTGTCCAGAGGCTCATGGAGAGAGATCATCTTCCTGTCCTCCTTATGGAGTGCAGGCATGTCAAGACATGCCCAGTATTTCCAAGTGTTTTTCTTCTTTGTGCCCAATGAGCTTCATAAACAAATTTAAGGTCAGCATTGCATGACTACAGAAGAGGCAAAGACACAGACTCCACTAATAGACACAAAGAAAAAGCAAAGCAAATTCACCCAGAGACCTTGGACATGAGAGATTTAAATAGAGATTTAAACAGAGCCATAGAGGGATTTAAATATCATCCACAGGGCTGGAGACATAGCTCAGTTGGTAGAGTGCCTGCCTCGCAGGCACAAGGCCTTGGGTTCAATCCCCAGCACCACCAAAAAAAAAAAAAAAATTATCCCCGAAGTATCTCTACTCCATATGTGAGTAACAGGCAGATCTAACTGATATATTCAGGGACTCTCCATGCTAAGTCCACAAACTCTGCCTCTTATTTGAGTGCCCATGGATTTATATAAAAAATACCACATATTAGGTCACAAAGAAAATCTCAATTCTAAAAGGTAGACACTTCTACCTTTTAGACACTTTTAGACACAATTCTAAAAGGTAGACACTTCTACCTTTTAACGTTTTCTAACCATAGTGCAATACAAACTAGAAATAAATTGCAACAATAAAAAAGATTTTTTTAAAAATGTAGACGTACTTAAACTCTCAACTCTTGGATAAATAAAAGGTGAAAGCAAATATTTCAACTAGATCAGAGAAAATAGTCATAAGGAAAATATTAAGTGATTAGATCAATATTCAGAGGAAAAAGTATGACTAATTACTAACACTAGAAGACAAAAATGTATTCATTGAATCTTCTAATGTAGGAAAGTGAGAAAGCACTATATCTTGAAACTAAGAAATTAGAGGAGAAATTATTTTTCCCAGGCTCCCTCCTGATATCCAATTGCCTTTCTGACTGACATCTCCATCTGCCTGTCCAACAGACATCTCAAAACTAACACGTTCAAAATAGAACTCTCTACTACCCCTGCCCCACAACCTATTGCTCACTTCACACTCTTTAGCTCAGAAAATGGCACCACCAAACCCCCAATTGATTAAGTCAAGGCTGAGTTATTCTTGCTCTTCTCTTCCCTTTATTCCTGCCCACTGCAGCCTCCATCCGTTCTCGCCTGGACCACTGGAGCTGCCTTCTGATAGGTCCTCCTGCTTCCCCTTTGGTTGTATCCCCACCACACATCCATTCTCTACAACAGCCAGAGTGATCATCTTTAAGCATAAATCACTTCCTTTCACTCCTCTGCTTACAGTCTTCCAACGACTCTCCTCTGAAAGTGTAATAAAATCCAAACCCTTCACAGCAGCCCACAAATTTCTCACTGGTAAGACTCCTACTTCCTCCCTCCAGCCTTTGTACTCTCTGCTGCTTTTGACCAGAACATCCCTCCCCACTCCTCATTCTCACATGGAAAAACATGTCATAAAAAGTCAAAAACCAAAGTGGGAAAGACCATTTGCAACATCCAGAAGTCTAGGTATATTAGAACATAAAGCAGTCTTTAAATGCATTTTAATGCAGAAAAAAAATTGCTTTTAATACAAGGCAATTCTCTTGCTATGGGAGATTTTAAATCATACAAAATTATTATTATTACCTCAAGTTTCTATAGAAATCCCAACGGGATGGGGGAGGATAGCCAAGATCATTATGAAAATAGAGTAATTGAAAAAGAGCAGTTTTAACAGATGCTAAAACGTATTACAAAGATTAAAAATAACTAACATTAAATAAAAAGTATAAATTTAGAAAAGGGAATACATATTTGCAAATGATGAGTGTATGCAGAGAAGCTAAATAAAAGTGAGAATTAGTAAAGATACCAAAAATACAGAGAAATATTGAAACAAAGGGATCTTTATTTTTTTAAAAAATTTGAATCTATGTGGTAACTTACAATATAAGGATTTCATATGCAACATATATCGTGACATAACATTAAATAAAGAGACATTCTTAGATTTTTGGTAGGAAGACAACACTGTTGAAATGTAAGTTCCTTCTAATTTGTCTTTCGAATTCCAAGTAATATCGTCTCATTTGTCCAGTATTGGAGTTAAACACTTGTCCTCTGCACTCAAGTTAAACTCTCTCCCATTGCCCCCTTTCATTAATCCACTAAAGGCACACACAGTTTTCTTGAAATGAACTTTTACTCGGGGAAACAATCACAGCAAAGAAAAACCAATCCTAGAACCAGAGAGCCCCCGGAAGCTGTGCAGACCAACAGCCCGCCGCCTCCTGGGCACGCGCAGCCGTGCTTGGGCAGAGCCAGCCAGCCACTGGCGAAGGTGAGCTGTGGAGCCGTGGAGGTTTGCTTTGGAGTCTCCCCGCCTCACCTTCTTCCTTTCCTAGGTCCGAGTTTTGCAGATCTTCGTGTTTCCAGTCCCACGCATTTGCGGTTCTCCTTCCCACTCCCCCAACATAACGGAAAAATGGTGGTACCCATTTTTGCTTACTGGGTTTACATTAGTAAAAATGAGCCAGGGCTCATTGCATTTGTATTTTAAGTTTTTATGTAAGCGTTAAGAAGAGAAAGGGATGTGTGGATGTGCGTGGGTGGGTGGGTGTGTGCCCAATCGTGCTGGGGATGGAACCCACACCCCGCCCCATGCTGGACAAACACTCTACCACTGAGCTACAGCCCCAACCCAAGGACTTTGTAATGATCCCAGGAGTGCAGTGAAGTTTGAAAACCCCTGGAGCAACCATGTGGAGATTGTCAGAAGACTTCTTCTATGGGTTATCTATTAAAGAGGAAGTGTTCCCAATTGGTGAAGGGATCTGAAGCTCTCCTGGTTGGTTCACTCCTCCTTCCATGTACCTTCCAACCCTGTTCTATTTCTTCCATTTCCTGGGGAAACCCTCCCCATTCACTCTAAGTCCTTCTGTCTCCTCAGTAAGACCCAAGTCTCCAGGTTATCAGATTCCAGTGCATCATCATGCAGAGCTCTCACCCTTAGTTCATGATACCAGCTCCTGCCTGGCACTCTTCCACCATCATCCTTAACCCGCCCCCAATGTGGCCATCGACACCCCCTTGGCCCAGGATCCTTTTTCCATCCCTTCAGCATTCCCAGAGCAGGGCAGCATCCAGAAACTCAGATGTTGATTACAGACCCCTAGGTGGAAGTGAGGACCTGAGGAGAAACATAAAAGACAGGTGCACAAGGAATTATAAGAATTAAGGGTTAGTTCCAGCCTGAGAGTGTGTGTTTGTGTGTATGTGTTAATGGGCACTGGTGAAAAGTGGTGATGCTTTTCATTACTGAAAAACTAATGGGAAGAAAAACTAACATTTTGTCCTGACTCTGTAAAAAGTAGCACCAAGTAATCTTCATGAATCATTTGTCATTTGAATCAAACAAATTATTTTTCTGCTGCATGAATACATGTGTACACATCAATAAATATATCAAATTGTCATAAATTTTATTTGATGACTATTCTTGGTGCTGCTTGTATTAGTCATATTACATATTCATTGTTTGGTGCTCAAGATGCATCATCTACTAACAACTTAAAGAACTAATAGGGAATGTTAACTAAATATATCCATAATAATTTATAATACTGATCTCCAAATACAGGTCAAGATATAGGCTTGTAATATCATTCAGAATTTTTCATGTATGAGGTTCAGTTTTGATCTATAGCCTTGTTTAATCTATAAGACACATCCAACTAGTGCCAACTGAGTTCTCTTATATCCAGTTATTCTTCACAGACTGTTTACAATATTCTGTCCATTATGGCATGATCTGGTCTATAAACAAGTGATTAATGGAAATCTTGTCAGTCTACAGCAAGTAGCTATATACAATGTACATAATATCCATTCTTCCAGCAGGGGGCTCTCTCATCATTAGAAGTATAGATGCGAAAAGTTTCAAAACATTATCCCCTGGGTTATTCATTCATTCACCAAAATGTCATTGAGTTCTTCCTAACCGCCAGACTGTTATTTTCTGGGGATACAATAGGGAATCCTTTCTTCTTATGGAACTTAGAATCTGGTATCCCTCCACTAGAAATAATCATTGTTTTCAAAGTAAAAGCTGTTATTACTAGAACATTCATTTGAAGAACCAGGTGATTTTGGTTGCTGGAAAAGCAAGAACTTTGGAAAAGTCTTTGAGTACACATTACATTTGGCTCTGTTCTCTTCTGTGCTTCAAAAAATGTTTGTTCCTTCAACTAGAAGAGTCTTCAATAGTCTCTCCCAATACCCAGTGAATCATGGACTCTGAGAAGAAATGACTAACCTAGGGGTAGAAGCTTCCTGTTCCAACGATTTTAAATTTGTAGGCTTAGAACCTATTATTCTAAGAGCAGTGAAGGGATTAGAACCAATACTCAAAATTCAGAGATTAAAAACATCTAGGGCAATGGTGGTATAAGAAAATTTTAGAAACATCAAAACTTTTCAGATCATGTTTTTGTGTCCTTTTGAAATTAAAATTATGCCATTGTAGCTTATAGGGCAAAACCATTCTTAAAACTTGGATTATCCACTATGTAAATTTTTGAATGTGAATGAAAAACCTAGTGCTATTTTATGAACCTTTAAAACATTAATGTCTGTACATAGTAAAACATGGTGGCCACTTCTAATCTTTTGTCTTAATATTTCAGGCCAGAGTGTACTTACAGGTCTGTGCCCAACCATCCTGTTTTGCAGATTAGATGCCTAGAACACAGAGAGAATACAGGAATTATCAGGTCACTGTGAGTTCTCAGGCTGCCTTATTTTCCCACGCTCATTCCTAAAGATTATGAAATCATAGCATCTTGGAGTTAAAATGAATCTTGTGAAGTCAATCAATCCAACATTCTTCCCATAGTGAAATAGCAGTCCCTGAAAGGACATCAACCAAGGAGTGGCAGAGCTGATGGCCTCCCACCCCTCAGAGGAACCCACTCCCTCCAGAAGTTCTTGCCATTATAAAAGTCTTACATCAGGCTCAGAGATAACTTTCTAATACTTTATAGTTTGTTGTATCGATCTGTACAGTTTGTTATGTTGCAATTATTGAAGAGCAATCATCATAGACCCCAATTCTCTATGCCAAGCTAAACATCCTCAATTTTTCCACCCATTTTACAGATGCTATCCATGGGTTCTCTTGATATCCCCAATGAAATACCATCCAGATCTTAGGTGATTTCAAATGCAGTTATTACAGATGAATGCAGCAAGCATTGAGTACAGCAGCATGCCCAGAGAAACAAAGTAAAATAGGTCCATTTCTCTGAAAACAAATTTTGTCTATGAATGAGAAAATAAAGAGCATTCTACCCCTGAGCAACTAAAAGAAAAACTGCTTCTCAAAGCTATTTCAGTCTGAGGAAGACTTTTTCAGCTTAGCCAGTTCATTAATTTAAAGAATGACTGTATTTGAAAAATACAGACTTAAGAAAATGAAACATTTCATCTATATAATAGCAATACAGACCAACTCAGAAGTTCCAAATTCCACCCTCCCCCTCACAAAGTTTCAGGTATTGGCTCAGGTTAACTGGATCCACATGGATCAAATACTTAGAGATTTAGTGCTTTCTTGGAGATTCACCATTGCCACAATGTACAGGTGCCCCTTTGGGTTCAAATAATAAGCATGTCAAGACACCTACCAAAGAGTCAACAATGCAAATTACCTCAGTTAATACATAATATGTGGACGTGTAACGTGCAAACACATGATTTTTAAAAGAACCCATTGTAACAATTTCCAAATAATGTCTAGTTCCTATAATTAGTTTTAACTAATTAACCATGGTAAAACTAATCCATTGCCCCCAATCCAGCTGAAACTCTTGATGACACTCTAAGCAGCTCTAGTAAGTCACTCAAAATAGGCCCAGACTAGAAACCAGAAAGTCAAGATTGGCAGATGCTTAGAATTAAACTCCAGCCCCTAACAACCTCCATTGATGATCTTCTGCATCTTGCCAGCCAGAAATGAGCCACAGGGTCACCTGTCATCAGAGTTGAGTATCAAAGGACAGTTTCAGAGACATAGTGACCATATTCACCAAGTCAAAAGTAAGTTGAATTATGGGAACAACAGGACATATGTTTGACTTAGTATTCTCAGAAAAAATGTATGAGTCACATTACTAACACTTATGCCAACTTGAACTTAGTCATGTTCCATGTACTGAGATCCTGTCTTAATGCACAAACCGTTAAAATACTGCACACATTTACTTCCTTTGTAGGCATAGAGCATAAAGGCAATAGCTAATGCTATGCTAATGCAATCTGTTGGGTACTCTGCATATACTTTCCCTTCAGAACAGGTCTTTTCACATAGGTCCTTTTTCAAACACATCCTGCAGATGAGGAAACCGAGTTTTAGAGAAGTGAATTCGCTTCTCCAGTTCTCTTAGCTGGGAGATGATAGAATTGGGGTTTGTCCCCAAATCTGCCTCCCGAGTTTATGTAGAGCTCTCTACTTCACAGAGTGTGCTAATCATTAGGGTCCGAGGGTCCTGATTATTACCACACCTGGAGGGTGTAAAAGGTGCCTGGGCTGAGAGGGACTCTTCCACATTTGACAATAGTTCTGAACACCAAACCAAATATCTGCAGTCACTTTCTAAACACTAGTTTGCAAAATTCCTAAAATCTCCTTAAATTCTATGTTGAAATCCAGATCCATCTGCTTCCTGCACAGAAGCAGCTTCATGTACAGAGTTGAAAGTCAGAAAATTGGGTTCTAATTCAGTTTCACCAGCTACTTTTGTGGGTGTTTTTCTCTGAAACTCTATTCCCTCAGTTCTAGAGTGAAAATAATGACATTATCAGCTTTCTAAGTATTAAATAAGAATAATAAATGTGAAAAAAAGAATAATATATGTGAAAAATGTTGTGCAAAGTTTTTATTGTCATGCTTTCTATTTATATGATTTTGTGATAAGATGCAGCCTTCTAGAATATTTTCATATTTCCATCTTTTATGGCTAAGTAACAACCAACTCTCAACAGACAGAAGAAATTTTTAAAAGTTAATTTTCATGGTTTGCTAAACATACGATCAAACTGCTTAAGCCATATTGCCGTACCACTTTACCTGTTCTAACAAGTACAGAAAACAATGCATTTAGCTCAGACTGATTCAGATTAACCTCTCTAACACACAGCAGTCAATTTTTATAATGAATGCAGAGCAGGTAATAAGCATGAAGTATGTAATTGCTTTTTAAGAAATATTTGTTTTCAATTTAGGTTCCAGAGCAATGTGGAGGACTAAATCATATTATTTTAAATGGCCTTAGTGAGGTAAAGCTCTCGATACCAGTAATAGATGAGGAAATGGATGCACAGGCATAGAAAAAAGAAAATGAATTTTTAGAAGCATTGGACCTTAAACTCCATCATTGCTCTATAAACCACAGTGAAGACAACAGTCTATTATTGAATAAGATTATCAATCACATTTTGTATTATTTTATGTACTACTAGATGCACTCTATGACTATATTTCTAAATGTGTTTTAATTCAAGGGTTTTTTTTATAATCAAGAAACAAAATGCAGATGTATTCAAATCAATGCCAACTTAAAATTGAATTTCTTTCATCCTGTATCTTTTTTTCTTCAAATCTGAAAAAAATTCATGTTTAAGAAATACTGTTTAGTTTATACCTTGGAAGCACTTCTCCGCCCTAATGTCTGATCCCTGTGTGTGGGATCCCACCTCATCCCCTCACACTAGCACTGAACTGTAATTCTGGACATTCCTTACTCCAAAGTCTGCTGTTATTGCTGTGCTTTTTCCTGCCAGTCCCTATACTGCTCTAGCTGCACCCCAGCTGTTTACCATGAAGCTTCAACTTCCTGCAGACCAAACACCTCCCTTCCCGGAGCTTTGGGAAGGCCAAGCAGACAGAATATTAGCAACCTTCATCCTCAAAAGAAAACTCTGGCTTTCAAAATAGGCTCAGAATGTTCCCTATCTGAAAGCAGAGATGCCAGGTGGTCTTAGAGCAATCATTTGTGCATGCATTACTTCATTCAGAGGTGGGCTAGCCAAGTGGTGAGAGCCTGTTCTCTAGAACAACACTCCACTCTCTATGCTGCCATTCATGAGAGCTGTATGATCTTGGTTGATTTATTTAGCCTCTCTGTGTCTATTTCCAATTTATAATATATGGAAAATCATGGTGCCCATCTCATGGATGGAGCCATTATGAGCAGCATAATGAGTTAGCTTGTGTCAAGTATTTGGAGTGCATGGCACATGGCATATGCCCAATATGCTTCCCATGACTATTACTATCATTTGCTTATTATTCATTCATTAAATATTGACTGGTCTCTGCTAGAGCTGTTATGCGAAGCATTATAAAAGAGCACTGAGCAGAGCAAGCAATGAATAAACAGCCCTGGTGGCATCTACAAAGAGAAAAGCATTCATCAAAAAAGCTCACAAATGTTAAATTATCAATGTAATATAAATGCATAAGATATCACTACTCCCCCTAAAAATCTTGGGCCCATCTACTAGATTTCTGCAGTGCCTCTGTTTTTTTCCAGGTGGACAGGAAAGTCAGTTTGGTTACTGCAGTCAATGAATCAATCCTGACTCGCTAGAGGATGCCACTAGGCCCTCTATCCAAGAAAAGGCCTGGGTCCCACTCTTTCCCGTCTTCTTTCTGAACAGCTCTGTTAAATAACACAACCCAGCACCCCAGCACTGCCCCTTTGAAACACTGCCCTGCCTCGATTGCTTTAAATCAGCCATCCTCTCAGACTCTTGACACTTGGGTGGCAGTTGGGTTTTGTCTGGCATATTATTCCAGCTTCCTCCTCCCCTGGTTGCCCCCATAGTCCTGTTCCCTTCCAGGAATAAATGGATCTGGCTTCAGGTGCTTCAAATACAGCTTCTACTTCTCAAAGCTGTGTGAGCTTTACCAAGTTACTTGGCCTTTCTCGGTCTTTGTCATCTGATCAGTCAAATGGAAATAATAATATACATACCATAGAGAAGAGCAGCTTGAATAAGATAAAAAACTTTTAATCTACATATAGTGTCTTCATGCTCAATGATTAAAGTCATTCACATAATAATATTTGTCCCTGAACACTGAAGATATTTAGCCAATAAGTATTTATCCTCTCTAGCACAGAGCCTGAAGGACCACTGTGGTCAGAGCCTGGCATGACAAGACACATGGTGAGTTTGCAGAGGTGAACTTTCTTAGGCCTCCATAGTAAACAGCTTGCTTGTAATCTGAGTCCTCTCCCTCCTACCACCACCTCCAGACCCTGGTTTGGTTTTAGGTTTTGAATACCAGACAGCTACGGCTGTGCAAGAGTCCCATAAATCTCTAGTTTAGAAGTTTATCTTTTTACTGTAAACTTAGCTGCTTTTTTCTTTTTCTTTCTTTCTTTCTTTTTTTTTTTTTTTTTGTTTTTTGTTTTTTGGAAGAAAGAGGGGCAAGGAAGAAAAAGACTCTACATAATATCCTTTTGTTTTCTTCTATCTCTTCCATTGCCGGTGACCCTGGGGACTTAGTCCAGGAGATGTTCCTTAGTCCCAGGGCTTTATGTAGCATTTATACTACAATGACTCCCAGTTCCTATCTCCACTCCTACCTCGTGGGGCACCTCCAACTCGATATGACTGGAAGAAAACCTTTCATTTGTTCCCTGAAAACTTCTTCCCTATCCTTACTGTCACTAGGTCAGATAGCATTCAAGAGGAAAGGATTCCTCAAGGGCATGAGAGGCAGGAGTCAGAGATCATGAAGAGATAGGAGTCTGCCTACCACAGGCTGTTCTGAAATATTTGCTGAAAGCATGAACAAAGGAACTGGACAGGCCCCGCTCTATCCAGGCCAAGTGGCTGTGCCATTATGGCACCTTTGTTCCTCACTATGGAAGGGAAAACCTCTGGTGTTCAAAACTATCAAGGAAGAAGTCGAGGATCTTTTCCTGATAAAATCTAAAATATTAAAAGAACAATGGGGGTAGGAAGCATCCCAGTAAAGTAGGCAGATCTTTATTTGATAACTATTAAGAGCATGGTCCCCAAAGTCAAAATGCTCACAAAGTCCAACTCTGATGTATACCAACTGTTTACTCAATGAGTTAATAAATGTGGTGGACGCAGAACTGCAGCTGGCCCCGAGTAAGCCCTTGGGGAGTGTCAACTCTTACTGTTATTATTACTCCTAATCTGACTGAATTTAGTGTTGGAAACAAATATTTTGCTTCTACTTCTGTTCATACAATTCCTACATGCTAATGATTAATGTCACTCTGGGTTCTTAGAACTAATTCTGATTGACTTAAGCAGAAAATGGAATTTATTGAAAACATAGGAGACTCCAGAATCACTGGAAGAACTGGAGAATGATGGGCAGGGGGCCGTGTGCCCGATAACAACACGAATTATCACAAGGCAGGACCCCAGGGCTCCTTGGTTCCACTGCCGCCACCTTCACCTCAGAACCTCAGATGCTGTGGTTTGTTCAACCAGGTCCCAGCTGCTGCATATGGCCAGCTGTCCAAAAGAGCTCTGTCTCCCTCCAACTGCCACCACTTCAGAATCAATTCTCAGAGACACCTCATCACTGGCTCTGGGTTCTCAGCTGGCTCCTTCAGACTGATGGGGACTAGAAAGATGCCAGAAGAGCAGGTACTCAGCATGTCCTTCTGTGATTGCAGGTGGACTTGCCTTCTTCCAAGACTCATTGGAAGGGCAATTTCCAAAACATAAAATGGCAAATGTCCACTAGACTGGCCATTAATGATTTCTCCTTGATGAACATGATTTTTTAATCTATGTATTAAAAATGTAGTGAGTACTTGCAGAGAAGTTCTTTCAAGGATTGACATCCCTCATTATATTCCTTTCTAGGTCCAAATGGTGATTTTGGAGCTAGAATAAAAGAGTGATCAAAATACCAGTTGTTTGACTGATTTATTGGGCATTTTTCCACTAATGGATATTTCTTCACCAGCAAATCATTAAATGCATATTACATTTCTCCACCAAGTCTTGGGCTTTCTCAGGACTCCCAAACCTCTTTCCCATCTAAGTTGTACATAATAATTGCATGTATTTATGGTGTCCTGTGTGATGTTTCAATACATATATACATTGTATAATGACATAATCAAGGTATTTAGCATATGTACTACTTCAAACATTTTTCATTTCTTCTTGATAAGAATATTCTAAATTCTCTCTTCTAGTTATTTTTAAAATATACAAGTTGCCTCTATTTGTAACCTCCTTGGAAGAGGTTCAAAAGCTTATTGCTTGTGACATGTTGATCTTATTTTTCTAGGAGACACTCCTGAGAGGATCTATCATCAGAAACTTCAGAAGGGGTGTCTCTGGGCCTTGATGATCGGCACCAGTGAACTTCACATGAAGTAGCAGCTCCTCCACACACTAGAGAAGGAGCCCTTGATACCAGGGTCAAGACCAAATGATCCTCCAGAATACCTGTACCATTTTATGTGCCTAGTAACAACTACATTTGTTGCAAAGCTAGATTCAAGAAACTTGTTTCGGGTAATATTCTATTGCCAGTATTTCAAGACCCTGGGATTTTTCTCCAAAGGCTTTTTCCTGGAGATCATTTTCCTTCTTCATGCTATGCATCTGTAGGTTGCCCAGTATGTATGCATTCAACAAATTGATCATGTTGCTTTAAAAAATAGTCTGCCCTCCATATCTGTAGGTTCCACATCTACAGATCAATCAACTGCTGCCTAAAAATATTTAGAATTTTTGTCTGTACTGAATGTTACTGACTTTTTTCTTGTTATTATTCCCTAAACAATTCAGTTTAACAACTATTTACATAGCATTTACATTGCATTAGATTTTACAAGTTATCTAGAGATGCAGAAAATGTGCTTATGGCATATGTAAATTCTGTCTTTTTACATAGGGACTTGAGTATCTAGGGATTTTGGTATCTGCCAGGGGTCGTGAAACCAGTCTCCCACAGATGCTGAACGACAGCTGTACTTTACTATAGTATAAAGGGAAAAAACTACTATCTATGTGCAGACAGGTAACATTGAAGCAGACAATCTTCATTACTTAATTCAGTTTGATTGACTTTAAATAATGGTTCTCAACAAGGGGTGATTTGGCCCCTATGGGGACCTCTGACAATATCTGAAGACATTTTGGGGTGACACATGGGGGATGAGGAGAGGCAATGCCACAGCATCCCTGGAGTAGAGTCTGGGGACATTGCTATTTCTATATATCCTACAAGACACAGGACAGCTCCTCACAACTGGAAATTATCCTGCCTGATGTCAATAATCCTGTGATTGAGAAACCCTTCCAGTTTTCTTTACTCCAGGGCTCCTCTTTTTTTGAGGGGAAGGGGGGGCTACCAGGTATTGAACTCGGGGCACTGGACCAATAAGCCACATCCCTAGCCATATTTTGTATTTTATTTAGAGACAGGATCTCACTGAGTTGTTTAGCACCTCACTTTTGTTGAGGATGGCTTTGAACTTGAGATTCTCCTGCCTCAGCCTCCCAAGCCACTGGGATTATAGGCATGTGCCACTGCACTCAGTAGCTCCTCCCCTTCTTGATCTAAAGATGTCTCTTTTGGCTCCTGAGTCTTTAAAGAAGCAAGATTCTGAATGGTCACCCAAGACTTTCCATCCTCAATCCTGGACTGTGAATAAGAAGGCACCACAATATCTTGTTCTGAAAACTCAATTATGTACATTGCCGGGACTGCAGCAACCCAACTCCTGTTCTCATCACAGCATGCACATCTGCCCCATTTTTTTCTACACAGTATGGTCTTAAAGCCAGGATGGGCCTTCAACTTCTTCACCTAAATCCTAAGTGACTTGGGAAGCGCAGAACCTCTCCCTGCTTCTTTTCCACATCTGCAAAATGACGTAACAGCAAAAGCAACTTCAAGAGCAGGTTTGATGTACAGATGAAATAATGAAAAAACATCTGGCAATCTATAAAACAATAGAATGTTTGTTTTTACCATTACTCTTTTCCTCCCCAACTCCTTCCCAACCCTACTCCCCTATGGTTCATCTATCTAGCCTCCGTAACAAGGATGTCACATAGCAAACCCATTAAGCATTTGCTTTTAACTTCAAAATCAGCATATTGTAACGTGTATTTATCATATTTGACCATCCACAGACAGTGTATCTGCACAGTCATGTCTAGAAGGGAGGAGAAGGGGTTACACTGCAGGAGACCCATCCCTAAAGTTACCAGAAAGAATTATAGGTGCTTCAGAATATTTTCTATACAGTGCCTAGGGATGGAAAATAAAATGAATCATCATAAAATACGGTATTTTTTCATTAGAACAATCTTATGATTTGTGGTTGAACAAAATTTTATACCAAATAGATCAAAGGAAGAACAAACAGAAAAGAACAAACTTGTATCATCTTTAAAACAGAAATAGTACACTCCAAACCATATACAATGAACATAAATGTGTTGTACACATTGATACATATTTTGTTAGTCTTAGCATTTATAAGACATTTTTATTGATGACTGGGATAGTTTGTTTTAGAAAAACTCAACTCATGTAAGTTTGAATTGTTGTTTTTTTTTTTCCCTGAATAAATTTCCTCTAAAGTTTGCAGAAATATTCAAACTTTTTCATTGCCTCAAGAAACTCAAAGTTCACTCCCAGGGTTCACTGCAGGATCTACCATTTGAAACTTCCTCAAAGAGACTTATTACCCCAATTACCTTTATCCTTCAGCATCAGATGGGAAAATAAAACCACATATGGAAATCTAGAAAGAAATGAGTGGCGTTCAGTACAATTACAATCCTTCACTTTGAGCATTGGAAGGCATTGATGAATTGACTGTTGGTGAACTACAGAGCTGTTTAAGGAGAAGGTTGTGGAGACCCACTCTTCTTACCACCCTGTCGTGTCCCCCGGATTACTACCCAGAGTCAGCAGCATGAAGCACTGCTTCAGAGACTGTGCAATGAATTACCCTATTTGGAACAAGTGAATTACGGTGTTAATTATCCCATAACACACATTAGTGTCTATTTGTCTGTTTCCTAGTTACCCACCTATAGACTATACAGATATGGTTCCCTCACCTCGTATGTATTCTTTAGTAAGTAAATAAAATGCAACATTTCAGAATTATTATGGTCAAAAAATGTTAGAGACGCAGACATTCTGATGTGTGTACCTTGAATAAAAAATCCATTTCCCTCCAGCTACGGACATGTTTTTGCTACAGGTATGTTTTTGAAAGTTATCCCTGATGCTTCTGATCAGACTTCACATGTGACCACAATCAGCACAGGCAATTTACTGACACACGCTCATGAAAGCAGATTGTTGTTTAATAACAGTCTGATGAGATTTCAGTTCTTAAGAGTTTGTGCCACAAACTCAATTAAATGTGGCAGACTGTGCCAGCTAAATCTTTGCCTCTTCCTCTTTCCATTCTGACATAGTTCCTAAGGGTCCATTTCAGCAATTGCTAAATGTTACCAGTAGCAATCCAACATTTGCCTTTTCAGTTATTAACATTTCAGAGATAATTCATCTCAACCTAGGAACGTTCCCTCAAATTCAGAAACTAGCAAAGGTGAATAGCGATAGTTAATCCACAGAGGTGTGGATTAACATAGGAAAAGCTGTTGCTTTCCAATGGATGATATTCGTCTTTAACAGTTCACTTGTTTCCTCGTCTTGAAATTGTTTAACCACAAGGGTCTGAGCTGTTCATGACACTGCATGAACATAATAATCTAAATAACTGAAAGAGAAATGGGAAACTAAATTTTGGATCCCTGCAGTCTTTCCGTGTGCTCTCAATGCCATTTGGGCACTGCAACCATCCCTTCCACATTTGAAAAGTTTGTCAGTAGTATTTAGAGGTCATACTCTTTTCTCCCTGGAAAAAAATCCCAACAACATATTCGGCAGGTCCCCCCATGGTCAGGACTTGCCTGGACTCTCCACTTACACGTTTCTACCAGCTGAGTCCACCCACCCCTGATTCCAACAAGCCTACACCTGTGGGGGCCTTTGACATGCCATTCCTACTACCTGGAGCGAATTGCCTGCAAGGGTTGAGTGACTTACTCCTCCTCATCCAAGTCTCCAACAGGTCCCACTCCAATAGGCTGCCTTTGACCTTTGACAGTCCCTACCAACATTCGTTAGACCACACTCTCTTTAGTTTCTTCATAGTACTTAATACAATCTGAATTACTTTATTAATTGTTTATTAAGTGTCTCCCCAACTAGACACTTATTTCCATGATAAGATAGATCTTATCCTTAGTCATCACTTTCTTCTTGACCCCTAAAACAGTGTTGGGCACTGAGTAAAATTTATTGAATTGATCATTTGTTGTAAATGCATTTTATGATGCTGACTATCTAGTAGATCTATGTCCTCATTACTCTTTGTTTTCCTTTACCTTTAGAACTCTTTTTACTGTAATGGCTTGAACCTCCTTCAACTGAATTGGACGTAGGTTCTGCTCTACCTAGTTGGAAAATTAGAATTTGTTTACAGAAAAGTAGGAAATTCAGAAAAGTATAGGGAAGGAAGCAAGGAATCAGTAATGATTCCACAATTCAGAGAATATCATGATCAATATTTGATTCCGTCCTTTATCTTTCTAAGTACATATGCATATATAAGACACCTATTAAACCACTTACCATGATTTTCCTATTTCAAAAGTATGCACCACACTAAGCAACTCAGTGAGACCCTGTCTCTAAATAAAATATCAAATAGGGCTGGGGATGTGGCTGAGTGGTTGAATGCCCCTGCGTTTAATCCCTGGTACCACCCCACCAAAAAAAAGTATGCATCAGAGTTGACCAGTTCTGCTGAACACTGTTGGTGTTTACCTATGGGAAGGGAAGTTAAACCGTGTAGAGAGATTAGAAACTGCAATAAAGTGTATTTTCAGTTTTTACTCTATATACAATGATGCTTTTTACAATTGTAAAAAATAAGCATGCATTTGTATTTTAATTTCATAGTAAGGAAATAAGAGAATACAACCCCATAGTCATCTTTATGATCACTTTTCTTTTTTTTTTGAATATTTTACAGTTGTCATTTTACTTATTTATTTACATGTGGTGCTGAGAATTGAACCCAGTACTTCACACATGCCAGGCAAGTGCTCTACCACTGAGCCACAACCCCAGCCCCTGTGATCATTCTTCTTCTCTGTTTTGAAATAGACCTTAAAATTCTTGCTTTTGGAAGAATATTTAGATCTTGTTTTCAGTGTTCTCTTTCCCTACCACCATGCAAAGTAAGGTGATTGCCCACTCAGGCATGAATCTTGGTTAATTAAGGTCCTTAATTCTGCTAAGAAAATTCACCCATTAAGTAATTCAAAAAATATTTATTGAACACCTACTATTAGCCAGGTGTAATGATAAATACCTAATATAAAACCTATTGCAAGATTAAAAAAAAAACTTGTCCTCATTAAAACTGTATTATAAACTGCATGATTATATGCCCCCAAAATTCATATGTTGAAATCCTAGTCCCCAGTATGATGGTAGTTGGGCCTCAGGAGGTAATTAAGATAGGATGATGAGACTGGTGTGCTTATAAAAAACAAAAGAGCTTTCTCCCTTTGTCCCTCTCTCTCCCCTCCCTCCCCATTCCCTCTCTCTCTTCACCCCTCCATTTCTCTCCCCATCCTCTCTTTTCCCCTCCCTTGCACCATGGGAGAAAATTAGGAAATGGGTCCTTACCAAAACTCAACCATAATAGCATCCGGACACCCTGCTTGTGGTCTTTCTAGCCTCCAAAACTATAAAAAATAAATGTTTGCTGTTTAAACCACCCAGCCTGTGATATTCACCTAAATACCACATATTCATATAAACACCACATAGTCAAGCAGACTATGACATTCTTCTTCCTAATGCAAGAGGCAGATGATAAATAATCATAATATCCAAGATAGGTTATGTTATTTCACTATAACATCCAACCCCTGAAATTTTGGTGGTGTTAAACATAAAGCATTTATTTCTAAACGATGCTACAGCTACATGCCTATCACAGGTGGCAAGGGAATCTGCTTGCCAGTTACTCCAGAACCCAGGCTGAGGGCTACCACTGTACTAGAGAAGAAGGTATTGCAGAAGTTCACAATGGCAATCAAAGTTTAAACGTTTTGTTCAAAACTCATTTGTCGGAACTATTCATATGTCCCCACTCAAACACTAAGGGGCCCCAAAGTACCCCCAAAGGTGACAGTCTGCCCTCTGATCCTTATATAATGGGTTTACCCTTCTTCCCACATGTAAAACATATGCCTACTGCCTTCCAGGGAAATAACCAGAGAAGTTTTTTACTATTACAATACAAATCTTAAAGTCAGGACCTCACAGAAGTTGGTCTCCTCTTGATCCTCTTATTTAGTTTATGTGAAGACACATAAACTAAATAAATGAAATATTCCTCCCTCCTACCTAGCATATAACAGTAGAGTAGGAACATGATAACCATAATCACCACCCAAATTCAAAAAGAGGAAGAATGGGGCAGAGGCAGCAAACATCAGTCTATGGCAATTCTGGAATCCTACCCAGGCAGACAGTGCAGGGGCTGCTCCCCCAGGGCAGGACTTGTTCCTTGATTAAGCCCTGATTCTGATTCATGGTACATCCTCCCCTGCACACTGCTTCTGGAGGTCCTTAGCTACACTTTCTAAAAGGGCTTTTCTTTTCCACAATCCCACTCATCCTTATCTCAAGGAGGCACTGGGGAACATGTTCTCCTTGAAGTGTAGGCAGCTTTCTTGGGTTACTTCCTGCCCAAGCCCAAGGAGGTCCAGGATCTTTTCAAAACTATTTACAGTTCCTATAAATATGACTGATAAATATTTTGGCATTGCTCTCAAAAACTTAGCCAGTTTCTTCTACATTTGACACAAGTCAGCTCCAGCTGTCATAATTCCAGTCACTGTAATTTCTGAGATACAACTTTCTCATATATTTCTTTCTCATAGGTACCTTAAGCCTATCAGGCTTTATCATGGGAAGGTCTGTATCATTTTGTCCAACCAAAAAGTTTCACTAAACACCACTTAATCTAGGATTTGGTCCTTGCCATAAGTCTGAGTTTTGATCACCATTTGTCACTCAGTTTTATTTTTTAACGAACGAGGATGAAAATCACTTGCATCTTCTACTTGGGCAAGTCTCCAAATTTCTGGACTCTATTATAGTCATTTTTGTTCCTACTTGCAAGCTGGACCATTATTTCCTGGACTGATCTTTTCCTGTACTACTTTATGTAATCACTAGTCACCAATACACACCAGCTTTCCATTTCCAGCCTCTTCCACTAGAACTTCAAGTTATGGAGTACATTATTTGCCTCCCACGCTTCACCATGCTAGCACAGGACTTTCACCAAATGTTTAACTCCTAGAAATAGGAATCGCCATCCTTCTGACTCCTCCTATTACTTTATCTGCTGTGTGCTACCTCATTCTTAAGCCAAGGCAGTTTATTTACATTTTTTATTCTAGTAATCTCCCCATCCTGGCAATAATCTCTGTATTAGTCAAGATTGGCTCACCCAGGAATAAATGCCAAAATCTCTTAAAGCAATAGAAATTTAATTCTTATTTGTACTTCATATCCATCATGGGCTGGTGGGGCATCCTGGAACCCAGACTGTGCATCCACTATCTTGAATATTGCTTGTTGCTGTAGCTCTGAAGGGTCTTGCACTGGCAAGGCTGGAAGTGACTCATATTACTTCTGCTCATAACTAACAGGACAAAATTAGTTACATGATGTTACTCAACAACAAAGAAGCCAGGAAGAGCAATTCTCTCTTGCGTACAGAATTGCAGACAAAAGGAAATATTTGTGGAACACCATGAATGCCTATGAAAACAGATATAAAAGTAATGAAAATATTTGTGATAAGAACCATGATGGGGGATTAAAACTGCCTATGTGACAGAAGGAATGGGGAGACCTACCTGAAGTGGGTGGTCTCAGGGGTCCTCTCTGAAGGGATAACATTTTCTTTTTTTTTTAATAGAAAAATGTGATAAATATTTTTTTATTTACTTATTGATTCATTGAACACAAATGGAGTACAGCTATTGTTTCACTGGTTGTACACAAAGTAGAGTCACACCATCTGTGCGTTCATGCATGTACACAGGGCAATGGTATCATTGAGACCTGAAGGAGTGAGTAAGAACTAAATGAACATTTTAGACAGAAAACAACAGGCATAAATGCCCAAAGGTAGGATGTGCCTGGTTCCTGAGACTGACAGACGACAAGATATATGAGAATAGAAGCAGCAGTGCAGGGTGGGAGAAAATGTCATGAGATAGGAGAAACCTTTCAGGGACACATCACAGAGGACCCCACTGGCCATAGAAAACAATTAGAATTTTAACCAAGTGCAATAGGAAGCTATTGAAAGGTGTTTGGAGAAGGAGCACATAGTTATGCTTTAAAATGGCAACTTTCTATGTGGGCAAATATCTGGAAAAGGACAAGTTAAAATGAGGAGACCCATGGGAAGGCTATGAACTCAGAGATGGTGGAGGCTTGGGTGGCAATGGAGGGGAGAGGTCAATACTGAAGGTGCCAGAAGTGAACCAATTTAAGATATATTTCAAAGCATTTACTGGTGGAAAAGTTGGGAACAACAGGAGTTATTAGGTCTACCGTATTTCTGGTTTTGATGACAGGGTGGAGGTAGTACCATTTACCAAAACAGGGAAGTATAGAAAGAGAAGCAGGTTTAGAATCTACAGGAGATCCAAGACTGTTTTAAGTTCAAGACATTTGAATAGGTAAGAAGGTAAATGTAAGAAAAGATCACATATGAGAAGTCTGAGTTACAAAAGTCAAGAGTGGTCACTGTAACAACACAGAGATCACACAAGCAGAAGTGTGAGTCAGGAAGGAGAAGAGGACTCCAGGGTTTAACTAACAAATTCCTCCTTGAGATTTTCTTCTAGAAACGTATCATCATTAGGTATATGGATTCATATTTGCAACTGTTAGAAAGTAGAATTAATGGATAATTAACTGTTAAAATATTTAGAAATCCTTCTTTGGATTTGAAGTCTTTGCTATGACAAATGACAGAAAACATATACTTTTTGAACACCACTATTTTTATTTATTAATTTTTTTGTTTATGGTTCTGGGGATCGAACCCAGGGCATTGTGCTTGACAGGCAAGCACTCTAGAAACTGAGCTATATCCCCAGTCCCTAAACACCACTATTCTCTCTGTTTTGCACACATGGAAAACTAAAGCAGAGGTAAGAAATTTGCCTGATATGACACAAAATTAGTAATGGTGGGTCCCATGTTCAAAAAACTAAGCAATCTTGCCCCAGAGTGTGTTTTCAACCTCTATACTATGTAGCAACAGTTGTATAGTAGCCTGATTTATTTGTTTAGGGAGTTGTAAATAGTAAATTTTATCATATATATAAAAGCTGTAATGAGAGTTTTTATTGCATCTCTCAATGTTCAAGCATGCATATCTGGATCATTAGGGTTATGAACTACAATTCACCTGGTAGATGTGCCCTAAGGTACTACAGCCAACCCTAGAAGGAATAGAAATGGCTTTACAAGAAAGGTCCTGAAGCTCCAAACCATTAAAAAAATAATAATAACACAAAGTGTGCCAGACAGGTTTGTTCTGCCTTCTGTCATCGAACCTAATTTCTAGTGCTGGATGTCATTTGATGGGCAAAAACATGAATTTTTTTTTTCCATCACACACTTAAGCTTTTCCCTCTACAGAACATCACACATAGTATTAACACACTAATTCACATTGCCATCTTGCGTTGAAGTATCCTTGAGGGCAGGAATGATTTATTCTAGTCTATCTTTTTGGTGCCTACCAGAGTCTGGCCTGTAGTAGGAACCCAAATAATGCTGCATAGTGGAGGATGAGGAGGAATGGGAGGAAGGAGGAAAGGAGGGAAGGAAGGAAGGAAGGAAGGAAGGAAGGAAGGAAGGAAGGAAGGCAGGCAGGCATAAACGAACCAACTCATCTCCTAACCAGCAGATGACAAGATGACATCCAGGTCTGGGAATTCAATTACATGCCACAAGGCAGGGCAAATCTGTCTCGTGGTACAGTGTGTGTGTGTGTGTGTGTGTTTTAAAAATGGCTTGAAGCAAAAAGGAAAGATGGCAAGCAATCCAAATCAAACACTTCTGGACATTTTTAGGAGAGCAAGATGCTCTACAAGATCTTGGATTTGACAAAAAAAAAAAAAAAAAAAAAGAAATACTACACTTTTCCGGTTTATGGCAGTGCAGAAACGTCTTAATCCCGTCCGAAATCCTCTAACTCTTTCGCCTACTCCCCGCCTGGCCTGACCTGGGCTGGACCTGCTACACTCAGCCTCTGGCCCGGCTTATTCGCCCCTGTTTCTCCCTTCGCCCCGGCTCCAGTCCGCGTGGCCACTGCGCCTGCGCACAAGGGACGTTCGTGCCACGGCCTGTAGGGGCGGGGTCCGGAGCGAGGCGTTCCGCTGTGGGGAAGAGGAAGAGGAAGTTGGGGGAGGGTCCTAGCTGGGAGTGAACCGGAAGTGTAAACGCTCCTTCTTCTTGGCCAGGCGGAACCTGCTCTGCTGGGCCCGGTGGCCGCAAAAGAACTTTCTCCCGCCCCAACGGTGGCCGCGGCCAACTGCCTCGCCCGCCTGGCATCCTTATCCGCCTTCTCTTCTCCTCCTCTTCGGCTTCGCGCGGCCCTGTCTCCTCCTTGTTCGGCGGTATCCGCTTGCTGCCGCCACCGCCTCCCTCGCCTTCTGCCTGGCCAAACGGCCCGCCCCGCTGCAGTGATGTGCGACAAGGAGTTCATGTGGGCCCTGAAAAACGGGGACTTGGATGAGGTGAAGGACTATGTGGCCAAGGTAAGCGGGGATGGAGATGAGGTTGAGGAAGCTGACGGTCGCTCCGCGGGCGGGGGCGGCGGTGTCGCCGGGGAGCGTCCAGGCGGAGAGACGGGTCTGGGTAACTTGGTGTCCTGTGCCAGGTGTCTGCTGCGTTGGTACGGTCTGGCTCTTGCCTGCTTGACGCCTTGGAGGAGAGGGGGTGGAAGTGGCGGAGTCTCCTCTGAGCACAGGTCATTTGAATATGGCCCTCTTCTGTACCAGCGTTACTAAAATCTTTCTTTGAATGAAGTGATTCTCCATCTTGGACTTGGCCATTACTGAGTGAAGTAACCTAAGTAATTGGGGTCATAAGAATGTTTTCTTTAACTTGGGGCCTGATGGGAATTTAAAAGAATTCGTTGACCGTGAGAAAGAGTACTGAAAATAGCAATAGTTAAAATTCTGAAACTTGGTATCACTTCACTGTGAAGTCTTAACTTTGGGTGTGGCCTTTTTCCTCTTCCCCCCACCACAACCAACACATATTTGCCTCAAGTGGTAAGGTCGTCAGTTGGCATCTGGAGTGTTGAAGAAATCTGAGTAGTTTTTCAACAAGCATGTTTTCTTCGGTTACTCCATCATCTAAAGTGCTTACTTGTGTAATAGTCATGCAGTTTAGTCACAGTATATTTGGGGGTAAGATCATGATTAAGAAAGCCAAACTCAAAGCTAAGCCCAAAATGTCAGACTGAATCCAAGTTGTGGTGGAATGGTGAACTTTTAAATTCGAAGCTAATCTGCCTTTGGATCCTGAAACTCTGCATTTTGTAATTATAAAAGAACTTAATGTGATTGTAATATGATGAAAATTTTTAAACATCTCTTCCAAAACAAAAGTATAATTTTATGACATAAGCAGGAAGGGCATCTTGTTCAACTTTCTTTATTTGGGTATGGGGATTGAACCCAGGGACCCTTAACCATTGAGTCACATCCCTAGGCCCCCTCCCTTTTTAAAATTTTATTTAGAGGCAGTGTCTGGCTAAGTTTCTTAAGCTCTCACTAAGTTGCTGAGGCTGGCTTTGAACTACCAATCCTCCTGTCTCAGCCTCTCCAGTCGTTGGGATCACAGGGCTGTACCAGCTGTACCACAGCACCCTGGTCAACTTTAAAAGTGTAAGAACCAGGTATAAATTTCACTAGTATGACCCCTGATGTGCTACTGCAGAGGTCTGTGTTAGGAAGTAAGCAAAACAGAGTTTCATAAAACTTGCCCGATTGTGCAAGGCAAGTGCTGTTTTTCCTCTGTTTAACTGTTACAGTTTAGACTTTTTGCATGTGTTTGATCTGCTTGATTGTTACTTGCAATAGATTTCTAGAATAAGCTGCCTTCTATTTATTGTCTTCTTACCTAGTGGCAGGCTGAAACCTGAATTATTGCCTATTTCAGAGTAAGGTTAAAAAAGAGAGAGAGAGAGAAATTACTTGGAGCACTTCAGTCTGTGAGAAATTTACCAGTGTTGGGATGTTGTAGTACTCTGGAACTGAGTAGCCTTTGGTTTCCTGTCATGGTGGAACCTAGGGTATCTGAAATGTAAATAGTTGATAAGTACTAACTGAATTTTCAGCTAACAAAAAATAAGACAGTTTATGTAGTGTCTTCCTGATTTATTTTACATCTTCCTTGTGAGTCTTGTAAAATATCTATTAGTCCCATTTTACAGATAAAATTACTGAGTTGAAGGGTACTTAAGAAAAGAATCCAGAATTTTAGAGATCATGTATGATAAAGCCAGAACTGAACTGCTCAGTCCAGAATTGAGACTTTTTAACTGGTTCAGTCACAATCCAAACATAATTGTGACGGCATATAATACCAAGGTTTCTAGTGGGAGATCCCCAAGATCCACATTCAGTCAGATAAATTGTGCACAAAGATACTATCACACATAAACTTAGTGGAAAAAATATGTGACAATAAAGGTGGATTGGTTTAACTTATTTCCAGGTCATTTTTAAAGTTAGTTGTTATGTTCAGCCTAACTTCCCCTGCCCACATTAGTACTATACTGTCTACTATCATAATAAAAAAGATGTTCATGAAAGGGAGGAGAGACATTCGAACAAAAGTGAAAAGGCTTTGGGAACTGGTTTTGCCATAAAGATGTGACTTTAATGAAATTCTAAGAACAGATCATTGAGCTTTTTGCTTTCTTAGTGTTCATTGAGAAGTGTGAGTCTTAACAATATCTTCTATTTTGTAAATAAGGAAAATTAACTTTTTAAAAACCTACCATTCTGGTTTTATACTGACTGAGCTGCCTTATGTCTGTTCACACTCAAGTTCTTATTATATGGCTTCTTCTACTCAGCGACCACTTTCTGTACTTATTCTTTAACTCACCTTTTTCATCTGTCAGTTTATGAACATTCATTATTTTCTGAGTTTATAGGATATGGCTTTATCTGTGTGTATGAAAAAAGTATTAAAGAAACACTCAGACTTGTCTAGTTTTCATTATGAGTAGTGACTAAAATACTCTTGTGAGAGAATACTCTTGTTAGCGTATGAGAATGAACTTGTAGGTAGCATTTTAGTGGTTTTCCTTTGTTAACTAATGTATTTAAAATTCAGTAATTGTACTGCTCTACCTGCTTCTGACTTTTCTACAGAAACTTGAAATATAGATAGTCTTAATTGTTGATGTTGAGTGAGCTTTTGAACTCCAAGTTGAGAGTTCCCCAAACCACTGAAAATTGCATGTTTCTAAATGGAAAAAGCAGAGTGTAGAGAAAAATGTGGATTTTACCATAGTAAATGTTTATCTATAACACATGAAAATGATATCTGAAGCAATTTAAGTTTTTGAACACTGTGTTTTGCCTTCTTGAATGACCTAAAGGCCATGTTTAGTTAATTCATTTGCTTTTATGGGACACCAAACACTGTTAGACCTGGGCTGGGCCTAGTAACTAAAAAATTTGAGCACAGTGCTCAGAAAAGTTAGACATCTATATTTAGTAGACCTATGTGAAAACACTCTCAGGCTTTTTAAAGTAATATGCAAATTACAAGTAAGATCTCACATAAAATTTGGTAGTCCAACTGAAAAACAAGGGCGGAAAGTAAAAATAGCCTGAGCAGCTATAGTGGATACTCACAGCCTAATTTTCAATCTATATGCTGCATCTGGGTGACAGCATTTTTGCCTTTACTATTTCTGTCTTAATGTTAATTTCTCCCATTGGAGTTAATTTTGGAACTACCTGATTGCCAGATTCCTATTGGATACCTCTATTCATATTCCAAATAGCCTTTTTTCCTCTCAAAAACTTTCTATTTCTATTGTCTTCACTTTGACTTGTGATCTCATAACCCAGCCATTCACCCAAACTAAAAATTGGGAGATTTTTCTAAATTTCTGAGAGTTGTCAGGACTACCTCCTTCATCTCTCTCATCTGCACCTCACTCTCCATTCTTAGCACTGCTATTTTAGGTCATTTGCTGCTTTCCTGCCTGAATTGTATTTTCCCTGAATATAGTCTTCCCTCCCCACCTTCCCCTTCCTGGTCAACTTATAGAGTTTACCTGGAGGAATCTCTGTATACTGTAAATCTAAGCACATTATCTTTTTCAGTCAAGCTCCTTCTCTTAAGATACCCTTGTGATTGCAAATTTTAAAAAGGCAAATTCTTCCTTGGTTCAGCATACTAGACCATAATGATCTGACCCAGGCCTGCCCTCTGCTCCAGAACTTACCATAGTAATTCTTACAGGAAGCAGGAACATTTTCCATATATTCTTTATTCTCCTAGCCCCCAAGCTAGTGAACTCATTTATCTTCTTAGCATATCACCTCTTCCAGAAAAACATTTCAACTTCATGTGGAGCTCTGCTGCTTTTACTGTTTAGCTTACCATTTTGCTGTGATTTTGCTTATATATTTGTCTTTCTTTAGGCTCTGAGAATCTGGAGGGTAGATACTGTATTTTTTTCATCTTTGTATCTCCAGTATAGTGTCAAGGAACTTCACACATTAGAAGTTTATGTTCCTGGAAATTCTTTTCATTCTTAACTATGATTTCAATAAACTAATGTATGTAATAGTAATTACCATTGAGTGGTTAATCTGTGTACTCTGCAAAATGTTTTACCTGTTTTCATTTGCTTTATACCATAGTGTTTCAATATTACCATTTTAAGAATGAGGAAATCGAAGCTTAGAGAAGTAATTTGACAAGGTCACAAACTAAGTAGTCTAACTGGGATTCAGACTCAAGGATGTCTGAATAGAAAACCACACACATTTTTATTTAACCATATCAGTCTGCTTTGAAATAAGTTGTCTGGTTTCTTTTTTTAAAACAGTTTATACAGATCACTTTAAGAAAAATGGGAGAGGGGCTTGCAAGAGGCAGAACAAATTAGTTCTATGAATGAAGACATAGAAAATAGCTACTTTTTTTTAAATTCTAACAATTTGAAAATAATTACTCTACAGACAAACATTTCTGTAAACTCAAATTTTCACCAAAGGCTCTTTGCTCAAGGTGTGTCTCTAAATAGAGTGATTGATAGCTTGTGGGAACTTTTTCTGTACTTGCAGTCATAATTTTACTTTATAATTTAGACTCCTAATAGTATATCTTATACAGCCCAAAAGATGTTAAAATTGTGTCTCTTTGCTTTAGGACAAAGCAGGTAACTCATTACTGAGAATTTCTATTCAGAGCAGTTTAAATTAAACATATCACTTTTTAAAGAGATATGTTCTTAACATTTCGTATATTTGAGCACTTTGCTGCATATCTATGTATTATTTCATTTACTTTTGACATTGACTCATGAATGTAATTAATAAGTTAACACCATTTTAGAGATGAAGAACTAAGACAAAGATTAAATAACTTGCCCAAAGTCATAAGTTTTTGGGTGGTGAAACTGAGATTTGAACCCAGTTCCTTGGATGCTGAAGAGCTTCAGAACTCGTTACCATTAACCACTTCACATACCCGTCACCTTCATTTCTCAATAATTCCAGATAACTCAGGGAACACTATATTATTGTGTATCTGAGTATTAAAAATAAAAAATCAGGCAGGATGATAACAATCCATTGAGACTGCTTAAAGATAAGCTTTCTGATGGACTTTGAAGAGCCAGTACTCTTTGAAGTGCGTGCTTATGAGTTATATTGATAAGTAGCCTCTTAAAATCTCCAGCAGACCTGATAAATGTACTCTCTTGTTTATGTGTACTTCTGTTTCACTTGCTGTGAAATACTATACATCAGGTCTCTAACTTCCCTTTCTCTGTGGTTTCCTTTCCCTCTCCATCCCCCATTTTAATTACGTCTGCCTTTGACACTCTAAAAATCAACAGTTGTGCACCATGTGAGAGAATAGGATCTGTTGAGCCTGAGAAAGGTATCAACTCTAATTTTTAGAAATTTCTGGACTTATTGGGATCATTCTCCACTTTCCTAATTTAAAAGCCAGTTTAGAAGAGGACCTAATTCGATCTGTCTTTTGATTGGTTATAGGTTGTTTCCTGGTATTTTTTGACTCAGTTGTTTTTATATTATTATAAACATTTATCACTTTGTATTGCTTTTTCTATAGCAGGGCTAGTGACTCAGTAAGAAAGCTATTATCAACTTCTGTAAGATACAGATGCCATCAATAATTACAGAGTACTTAGTACAGTATAGATAACTTTGCTTTATATTAGGCTTTCAGTCTTTTTTAAAAAAAATAAAATGAAGGAAGATCATTTTTACATTGGATTGTAAGTATTCTCTCAGGTGGTTTTTTTGAGATTTTAAACATTATCCTTCCATTAGTGCAGCTAATTAAAAGTTTAATGAATTAAAACTGATTTAAATGTTTATCATTTAAAAATAAAACTATTGAATAGAATAAAAAACAAACATTTCATCGAATATTCCTCCTACTTGTGATTTCTTTCATTAATATGTAAAACTTACTAGGTGTCTCAAAGACAGAAAAGTATACAGAAGACAAAAATTAGCCCATAATTCTCCCATCTAGATAACTCCTATTAACTTTAAGACAAAAAGTCACTAATTCCACTACAGATTAGAAAATGCAGCAGTTAGGACTGAAAGGGCAAGCCTCCCACCACCAGTTCCTGTGAAGAAAGTAAGCCATTCTTAACAGGTTCATATAATTAATTTTGGGAAAACATTAAAAATTCACTTACTCATCCATTTTCCCCATTTAGATTTTATAACCATACCTGTACTTTGTTTTATTTAAATTTCTTCATTTATCTTAAAGAGGTTCTACATTGAGATTTATTGATTACCCTCTTTTTAAATGGGGTACAGTATTTCATCTTATGGGTATATCATAATTTTTTTCACAAATCTTCTATGATAAACATTTTGGTTCCACTTTATTTTTGCAGGTAAACAACCTTATAGCGGATCACTTTTGTGTATGTGGTATATGTTTAAACACATGTGTATATGTGTACATATATACACACATTTCTTGACAGATACATATGTATCTGTGTACATGTATATTTATATGTTTATGTATGTATATGCACACACACACATATCTTGACAACTTTTAAGGATATATTTGTATTATACTCTTGATAAGTTCATGGCTCATTGGTGTATGAGACCAATGGTTCCCTCACATTGTAGGTAGAACTAGGCATCATTAAACTTTAGTTTTTGCCATTTGGATAGGTGAAAAATGATGTTGCTTCATTTTGCATTTCTTTAATGAAGAGAACATCTCTAGAATTTTATTAGTCATTTGTATTCTTTTCCCAAATTTTTCATTTATATCTTCCTTCATTTTTCTTTTAGGTAATTGGCCTGTTTCTTATAGATTTTTATGAGCCCTTTATAAATTAAGGAAATTAATTTTTTGTCATATCTTGCAAATATTGCTCCCAGTCTGTCTCTTGACTTTAGTTATTTCATTGTGACTTGGATATTGTGTCCCTGGTATTTATTTTGAATTAAGGCGTGAAATAGGAATATAGTGTATTAAATTATATACCATTGTGCCTATAACATGATGAGTGGCAGTATATGTTAGCTATTGATGATAATAACTGTAAGTTTGTATAGGAACAAGACTACTTAAAATGTAGTCCACCTCTCTTATAGATAGGGGAAAATTGGATGTTAAAGACCTTGACCAAAGTCATACCGCTAATTGAAGTTAGGACTTTTTTTCACTTTTCCTTATGAAATGTTTTTTTTTTCCCCCCACCACACTGTTGTTTCCTAATGAAGTATTTTATTTACTCTTTGTTAGGATATTCTTTTTTGCTGCACACCATCTGCTTGTATCAGTCAACTTTTTCATTGCTATAATGAAATACCTGAGGCTTACTAACTTAAAAAGGTTTATTTAGTTCATAGTTCTGGAAGTTCAAGGGCATGGAGCTGGCATTGACTGAGCTCTAGTGAGTGCCTTCTTAGCTGTCATATCATGGCCTATTATTATAGTTTTAATAATTCTTTAAGAACCATCTTAATGCCTTTCCAAGGGCCTCCCTCTGAGCCCTGCCTCTTAAAGGTTCTGTCAGCTCCCACAGCATATTGAGAACCAAGCTTTCAACACATGTGCCCTTGGGGAAGAAACCACATCCAAACCATAGCACTGCTTATTTTTAAAAGTTTTTGTTCATGTCTGTTTGGTTTTACATAGCATTTCATAACCACTCATGCAGTTAATCCCTCATTTATGCCATTGTGGTATATAGTACAGAGCTTTTTAACTGTGCTCATGCTTTATTGTAGAGTTATTTAAACTTCAGAGTTTATGAGCTCCTGACCTGAGAAGTCAGTGGACTTGAATTTGAAAAACTTGCGCTGTGAAATGTATCTTTAAGTTTAGAGCTTTCCAAAAGAGTTTTGTCTTAATGACTGGTTAAAAGGTATAGGATCAGTTATTACCATGTATTGTTTCTTGACAACTCAATGACTCTCCCCTAAAAAATAATCTGCGGGTCATGATTTAAGATTCAGTGCTCATAGGGGAGCATTTGTCTTGTGGGGTAAGATAAATGGCTTCCCAACAATTGAAGCCCCTTCCTATCGTTGAGGCGTTCTCTATTATGAATCTTGATGAAATGCAGGACCTGGCTCCCACCACAGCAAAAGCCAAGAAGAACAAATAAATTACTTTCTCCCACCAACACAGGAAATGGGCTCATAACCCAAATATGACTATTTGATGCTTATGTCTGTAGCCAAGTACAAAGACTCAGGCACAGTAAAAGATGTATGGCAGCAATTAAACATCTGGTGTCCAAAAACCACAGTAGTGGAATGTCAGTTGTGGCATCTCTTCTATGTCCAGGTGGTTCTTATGACAGGTTTTTATTTTTATTTCTTACTTTTAAGTCTTTTTATTTCTTGCCCTTATCTTCAACTTTCCCAGCAATTCTGGGACCTACTTTTAATATGTTTCAATGCATTACATTTCTTTTTAATTAGTCTGTATTGGTTTGTGTTGCTTGCAATTAAAAAACCCTTATTTATTTTTACCTGCCAGTCTTCCCAATATACCGTGGATTTTTTGAAGATAAAAATTATATTCACAGTGATTATCACATAGCTTGTCATCAGCTTTACAGTTTAGTTAAATTTGGGTTGGATTGGTATTTGCAGAAATTAGTCTTTCCTTTATTGTCCAAAGTTGTAAACCAACTTGGTTACAAACTTTGGTTTACAACTTTGGAACATCTTTATAACAAATGTTCTTAGTATAAATGAATTTCTTTCATTTCCACTCTTAGAAATAACTCTAAGTTTTCTAACTCTTTGTTGTTTTAAACTCAGTGAACTTTGTCCAAGTTTTCTACATTATTGTATATGCCAGCTTGCACTTATAACCTCTCATCACCATCATTTTAGAATTTCAATTAAGAAATTTTAAATTCACACAGTCTAAAAGTGAAGATAGTTTTATGCTACTGTGTAAAGAGTCATCAGTGCATTGTTTCATGGTATTAGCGAAAAAAATATTAAAACCTATGCTTAATGCCACATTACTCACAACAACATAAAAGCACATGACCTCTCTTTATTATTTGTTATTTTAAAGCTCTCTATAAAGTGCTTATTCTTTCACTCTGGATTTAAGTGGACAAATGTTTGATTCCTAACCCTACCTACTTATTAACCTTAACCAAGATATTTAAGTTCATTAAGCATAGCTTTCTCACCTGTAAATGGGTTATAATAGTACCCAGTTCATGTTTTGTACAATTTTAAAAGAGATAGTAAATGTAAATTCACAAAGTAGTGCCTACACATTGCAACTGTGCAGTAAATATTTTCTGTTTGTGGTGTTGTCTGTGTAGATCATTTCCTAATTGAAGGCTCGTAAGAGAAGCCAAGGCAAGGGTTGGCAAACTTTTTTGTAAAGGACAAGCTAGTATATATTTTAGACCTGTTAGCTATGTAGTCTTTGTCACACTATTTATCTTTGCTGTTGTGCAGAAGCAGCCATAGATGATATATATAAACACATGAGCATGTTCCTTGTATTCCAATAAAACTTTATTTACAAAATAGGCGGTAAGCTGGATTTGGCCCACTAGTCAGATTGCTCACCCCTTCAAAACATTGAAATTAGAAAAATAATTTGTCTAATAAACTAAATTTTACTTCTTCTCTCTTCAACTTTTTGAGATCTAAAATTTAAATGTATGACTAAATCTAAAAAGTGTTTTGGGGATGAGCATTTCCAAAAATGCAACTCAGAAATCCTTATGGTTGAAATATGCTGAACTGTAAAGTGAGGAATGGAAATTCACGTGTAGATTAGATAGAAGAGGAAAACTTGAATGAAATGCTCTAAAAGGAAAATACAGAACATAACTTATAAATTTGAACTTTAGGCAAGAGGTCTAGAATTATTCTGAAAATTAGGGGTCACTATTTATAAATATGCAAAAAGAACTAATTTAGATTCTTAAACTAAAAGGAAATTCAAAGGGCTGGCAGTTCAGCTCAGTGGTAGAACATTTGTCTAGCATGCCTAAGACCCTGGGTTCAATCCCCAATACCACAAAAAAAAATTTTTTTTTAAGTTATAGAAAGGAAATTCTACAAAATCTTTTCAATTGCCAGAATGTTCACCAAAAATATTCCAGAGTCTTCTTCCCAACTCTGGAACCAGTTCTATGAACCATCTTGGTTTCCAGCTCCAGCAATGAAAGAGAAGGATAGTTAGCACAGTTTTCACTGTTCCAGGCATAATTCATTTAGCAAATATCATTTGAGCATCTACAGTGCCAACTGTTATATTGGATAGGCATGGAATATACTAGAACAGAACTTCTGAGGATGAGTTTTCTTTGGAGGTTCATTAAGAGTATGCAGAAAAACATCAACTAAGATAGTTATATGGGTTCTGAATAAATTATGTCCCTTATTTAATACATGAAATACGAACAAAGCTAAGAAAGCAGCTATACATTTTGTTGAGAAAACTTACAGCTATCTAAAAAGCATAGAAAGAGTCAAGATAAACTCATATTTGGTTCCAGTATAAAACAGAATCAGTACTAAAAAACTTCAAATTCAGAATTCAATAAGAATTTATATTCTTGGGAAAAATTTGGAAGGCTGCGCACCAAAATAATACTGATGTCTATTTTGGAGTGGTAGGATTAAGAGTGAATGTTTTCCTTTCTCTTCCAACTTTTCCTTTATAATGCAACTTAATGTTATAATACAGTACAATTCTGATTATATACTTTGTTTTCCAATTCATAACATACTGTTTTGTTTGTATTTTTGATTCCCTATAGTCTTAAAAGTGTTACATCTCATTATATCTGAAGTATGTTAACAATGACATCATTTTAGGTGACTTGAAGTTATAAATAAATATAACTTTCACTTCTGCATATTGCATTATTATCCTATTATTTAAAAGATTTTGTTATTTACAACTGATTACCCCCATTAAATATTTTGAAACCCTATGGGGGGAAGAAAAGAATGTGGAAAGAGGAAAAACAGATAATGGAAACAGAATGCCTTATCTTTGAGTACTTTATTCCATGTACAGTGTACATAATTATTATGCATATAGATATAATTTAATTCTTGACAACTCTTCAGGTAGGCTTTATTCCCATTTTGTAGTCAGAAAAAAATGGGAATTAAGTAATTGGCCTGAGATCCTACAGCTAATGTAGTGGAAGGACAGGATTTGAACTCTGATATGACCCATTCCAAAAGAGTATTCCTAGTCTCTTTTAGCACCGAAATATTTTAGAACTACAAATGAAATACATAGATGGAAAAAATTGAAGTTGAGGTATTACAGTAGAGGACTGTGGTTGAATCAGCAGAAAATGGGAATCCATTTAACTAACAGAAATTGAAATTTTCAGAACTAAAAAGATGACTCAAGGCTGTAAATAGAGAGTCAACACTTCTTTGCAAAATTAGTAAACACAAATGAGGAGCAAGATGCATCCTAGCTAAAATTTTGAAAATCTATAATCCTATAGGTAGAATAATATTAGTTTCGAGGCAATAAAATGATCTTGCCTTTAGGTTGTTTTCTAATATAGGGTACCAGAAAACAGTGAAACAATTACTTTAGGAGTACAAGGTATGAAAAAAATATATTTAGGTTATCATTCTGTATCATGGTTGCAGAAAAACAATCTTAAGAAACCTTATTACTCTTCTTACTCAATAGATTTATACACGTTACGCCTTGAAACTTCAGAGACTGAATATTTTATCTTCTTTCTCCTCTCTTGTTTCTGCCCCAACCCGCCCCCTCTCTCCCTTTCTTCTCACATTATCGGTTCATTTACAAATACAGCTTTTAGAACTATAAGCATTGAATTAAGATACTTGATACTTCCTAGGCTTTATAAGATTTTAAGAATAAATTCCAACTATGGAGCCATGAATTAGTGTCTTATAAATGAAGCTATTTTTCAATCACATCAAAATTTTTGGAAACTTAGGATCTTACTATAATGTTTCAAATGAATTTTCTTAATTTTGATAGCCTTTCATAATATAAATACATGCATTTGGTTATTAAAATTTTATACTTATGCCACAAATAAAAGCTTTTTGAAAAATGCCATGATTTCAATTAGAAATAGTGGATTTGTTTCTTCCAAAGAAGAAATTAACCTATTCACATTGTCACAATGTATCATAAAAATTAAGTATGAATTTACCAAGCAGATCAGCCTTATAAAAGTAAAAAATCAAGAGTTTCCGTAATTTAAATGACTGAAGTAGCTATTTTGAAAAAAAATAAGATCCTCTAACTTATCCCAAGTAAATGCATAAATGGGGAAATGCATGTCCCATAAGGTTTTGGGTATTAACTATCACAGGCTTTCATTTAAACTTTTTTTTTTGTTGGTCAGAAAGGTAGATACTTCAGACATTTTAGTAGTTAAAAACATTGTCAAGTTATGCATTACATTTGCACTTAAATTTTTTTCTAGTTCATATTTTCTTTCACCCCTTAGTTCTATGTGATATTGAAGAGTAATTAATAAAAATTAAAATGAACCTGTAATTGGAATATGTATTTCAAGAATCTTGAATAGCTTTAGGATCACAGTTTTTTACAGCTATGTTAAAAACTCATGATTTAGTTTTATAATTAGTTTATAATTATCCTTAGACAAGATTACATGTGTTTTGTTTCTGTGAAATTTTGGGATTTTTTTTTTTTTGCAAGATTCTCTGCCTTCACTGTTATTAAATCATGCTTCGTAATAATTTATCAGTGAAAATATCTTCCTCAGTTAGAAGCATGTCTGAGGTAACTGTTGTGTTAGATTGCAGATGGTAATCATTCACTCTGGTCAGGATCCCCCCTACTGTGGATTTTAACAAGTAATAAGGAACTGTATGATTTTTAAAGTCTGTGTTATAATGTTACAATAATATATTTCCTAATGTTGAGATATTCTTGTTTTCTGATTTGAATACATTATGTTCAAGGTTTACTTTTAATCTTATAGTAAATTGTTTTAATAAATTAAGATCAGAATTCCTAACGTGTTTAAGAGTACTTCATTGAGATTTGTGCATTAAATTGGAGCATTATTTATTTAAGGGGAAAAATATCTTTGTTACTAATTTATTTCATTTTTCCACTCTAGTGATTTAGAAGTAGTAAATCCTCATACATTTGAAAAATTTATTTTTAACTGATAAATAACAACATAAAGATTGTACATATAAATGGGGTACCATGTAATTTGTGATACATGTACTTACTGTGTAATATTTAAATCAAGTTAAACACATTTGTCTCCTTAAAAAAATAAATAAATAAAACATTGAAATTATTTTAAGAGGATACATTAGGTATTTATTAACTAAGTCCCTATTAAGTAAATTATAGTTGTGGAAGTTATCATTCATTGTTTTGAAATGAGTTTTTAACATTGAGAGTTTGGTGTATTTGATGTGATAGACCTATTAACTTTATAGAAAATAAGTAGACTATAAAAGCAAATTGATTTTATATTTCCCAGACCTCTCATGCCCGCCCCCCTTTTTTTGTGCTGAGGGCACTTAACCACTGAGCTACATCCCCAGCCTTTTGAGACAGGGTCTTGCTAATAAGTTGCTTAGGGTCTCACTAAGTCGCTGAGTCTGGTCTCAAACTTGAAATCCTTCTAACTCAGCCTCCTAGGTCTCTGAAATTATAGGCATGCACCACCACACTTGACCTTCTTTTTTGTTGTGTCATTTGTTTTCCTATATTTTTGTAAAATTCCAGTTAAAGTATTACCATCTTTTTTCTTTACTCTGCCTCTCAGTGGTAGATATTACATTTGAACTCATTGCTATGCTGTTATTTACAATTTTGGTACTGTTTTATACACTGTCACCAATAAATAATACATGATTCTTCCTTGCCAAGTTATATCCTTCGTAAGAACTTTTGAGGAAGGAACAGGGGAGAAAGAAGGAACACACAGAGGGCAAAAGGTAGGAAAAGAAGGACCATGGCATTCATTTTTAAAAGATCTGTCATTTAAAAAATACTGAACACCACAGTCCTAGGGAATTCTGCATTCTATGTGGAGACAGGTAATACTTAACTGACCTTTCAAAGACAAACTATATATACAACAGTGGTCCAGTAAGATTATGCCACCTACTATGTAAAATCTGAACTTTCCTTAAAAAGGAAGGAACAAATACTGAGTTAAAAGCAGCACGGTGGTATAGAAAGAGAAAGAGTGTAGAACTTAGGCATTACTGAGTTACCTCTTTTCAGCTTTAGACTTTTCATGTATTAGAAGTTCTCTATCCTGTTAGGTTAGTTTGAAGATTAGAAATAATGCATATGGCACAGTACTAAAGACATATAGTTGGTCAGTAGAAAAAATAAACATCATTATTGTTAAAATCTCTTATTAATCCTCAATGAATGAAAACTACTTTTTGAGGGCGTTTATTTTCTGACACTGTATACTGTCCATCACTAAGATTAAGTCATGGTGTTCTGATAAGTATTTGTGTAGCCCTGAGTTCCTTTTTTTATAGCACTTATGTTTTGAAATTATATATTTCACCCACACACACACTAGATGGTAAGTTCCGTGCAATTGGAAACCTTGTTTGATTTTGCTCACTGTTGTTTTTCCAGCACCTAGTTCAGTGCCTGCTATCAGTGGGACTTTGGGAAAAGGTGGAAGAATAAAATGGATTCTTTTTTTAAAATGAATTCCCAATAGCTAATACTTGTGATAATGATAGTTGCCTCCATCAAAAAATAGCTTGCTTTCTTTGTAGAAGAAAGTACATATTATATGAAACGTACAAAAGCTCTCACTACCTGAACTTCTTCTTGGTCACAGTGATATTTCATTTTTTGAATTCCTTAGACATGATGGACCACAGTAATATATTTCATTATATTTAGTATTATTGTGTATTGTTTTCAGTTTGACAAATCATGACTTGAATTACTATTATTTTGTATGTTAACATGCAAAATTTCAAGTTTTTATTTCGCTTTGTAATAAAGATGATTGTTACATGAAACTTAAGTCTTTAAGAAAGTAAAAATACCTGGTTCTTTATTTCTTTTCTTCAGTCTTATAAACATTGTTTTCATTTTGCTTCTCTTACAAGGGAGAAGACGTCAATCGGACACTAGAAGGTGGAAGGAAGCCTCTTCATTATGCGGCAGATTGTGGACAGCTTGAAATTCTGGAATTTCTGCTGCTGAAAGGAGCAGATATTAATGTATGTAAAAAGCATACATTAATACATAATAACATGTATAATGTATATAATTCTAGGAAAAATTTTATGTATGATTTGGGTAATTGTTTTCTATAGATTGGTAAAATAGTTACCTACAAAAATCTCTTCTAATAATACAGTCTGATACTGTGCCAGATTTCTTATAACTTTGAAACTTATTTGGGATTTTTAAAAAGTAAGCCAAACAGACGGACTTTTTCAAGCTAATAAACCAAGGGTTCATGTTTCCCCCCTTGGCTGTTGCTCTTTAAGTTCTAAATCTTGAGGAGTTAGCACTGTCTATACGTAGCAAATGCTGTCATGTAGTGGAACATAGGACTGTGTAGTCATAGTCTACATTTAAACTGGATTGTGGGGCAAAGGTCAGTGATCAAGTAATCAGACAGAAGCAGTCATCTCTGGACTCTAGCTAGCCTTTTATAACTTCTGCATTTCAGACTTTTAGAAAGTTGTGTAAGTAACCACGACAGCAAGTAAGATGAGATTTTCACATTTTAGGGAAAATCCCATGATCTCTCCATCTCTTCCTTCCTGGACCACATTGGCATTTCTGCAGCAGTAGGAAATGTAGGCTCATAGAGGCTAAGTAACTAGTCACACAGTAAGTGGCAGATGTAAGATTTGAGCTGAGGTGAGAGCCCACTCCTTCCACTACACAGACTCCCAAGGCTGCTTCTTACGTTTCTAATAGACTAGAAACTTATTCTGTGGAGTGATTTTGTATAGAAAGGCAAATAGGTGTTCATTAATTTTGAAGTATTCTCAAGAATTCCCTGCTCATATGTAGAAAGAAAGAAGAAATGAAAAATGGATAAGGTTCTCTCTTTATTTGTCATTTCATAGGCTCCAGATAAACATCATATCACCCCTCTTCTGTCTGCTGTCTATGAGGGTCATGTTTCCTGTGTGAAATTGCTTCTGTCTAAGGTGAGGTCCTTTGCTCATTTTTATTGATTTTTTCCCCCCATCACTGTACAACTGTTTAAGCTAAGTATTTGACTGTTAATTTACTTAACTACATGTGCCTATAGGGACAAAAAACTTGAGGTAGTATCCGAAATTGGGATCTACAGTGGTTTTACTCAGAATAACCAGTCCACAAACTGTCATCAGTTCATGGTGGGCCTGTGGGAAAAGAGCTTGGGCTAGTCTCTTCCTCAAGAAAATCTTGTGATAAAAAGATTAGCTGAAGTAAGCACATTACACTTAGGGATGTAGAAAATGTCATGGACGGGCAACAGTTTGTGACTTTGCCCTGGGTCACAAACTGCACTCTCTTTGGGTAGCACTGGTTTGAAATTTTAAGTTTCAGTTTCTGTAGTCCATATACTGAGCAAGATCATTAGAGGTATTTTGCTGTAAGGACACCCTCTAAGTCATCTCGTTCCTTTATATGATTGAGATAGTGGTAAATCTGGGGATTTCCAGTGGTTTTTGTTGTGTTTTACTCGTCTCTCCTACTTCCAGAATCCATCCTTAGGAGGTAATCAATTAGTAGCAGACATGCTAGCTATATTTGATGTTGGAAGGTAAGAAATCTTTATAAAATAAGACACCAATATTAATCCCAAGCTTGCTACTTCATGACCATACTCTGAGAAATGCTTTTCATAATATATTCACTTGGTATCTTAGAATACGATCTGCTAAAAGAAGCAAGGAAGAATAGAAATTAAATGAGTAAATGTATATAAAGCATTTGCCAGAGTGCCTGACACAAAATAAGCTAAATAGTAGCTTTTATTATAACTAAGATTGAAAGAGGATTTTGTGTTCCTTCAATAAGTTTCAATAAGGTATAGAGAGAATTGAGAAAGAGGTGGCAAATTTATCTCTTAACATTTATTGACAACTTCTTACAGATATGGTTATAAAAGCAGTTTATTCAGGTTCTTTAAAACTTGAAAATTTTTTCTATGCTTACCTTCATATTAAACACAATTATTAGGTTTCTTTAAATATGTGGTTTTGTTGTTTTGTTTTCTGGGTATATATTGACAGCAATTTTTAGGTACTACATACCATGCTCCAAATCACGTAGGTCCCAGAGGAACAAAATAAATGGAAATGTTTTTCTTTGCCACTGTCGTAGATCCAGCTTCTCTGATAGGTGTGCTCACAAAGATTTCCAGTCACTATGTTGTCCAGTTTCATCCCTGGGGAAATTTGTTGCTCACTGTATCAAAAAACTTGTTGCCATAGACTACAAATACTGATTGAACTCATGAAAGATTTATAGAATTCCAGTATTCTGTTAGTTAGAACTCTATTTTAGATTCCTAAACCAGCATGGACAAACAAATAGGAAAGAGATCTTATTGACTCATGACTGTACAGTTGAGGGCCAGCTTGACCCTGGTTTAAGCCACATGACCAGGATCTGATGTCTGTTCCTCTGCTCTTTCGTCAACATCAATTAATTCTCATGGCTTCTGCCTATCCACTAGCTGAACATATAGTAAAAGAACTTCATGGTTCCTTCTTTCCCCTCTTCCTTTGAACTTTTCTGTTCACCCATGGTGAACAAATTTTATTTCTCTGAAAACAAAAACTTCTGTGGATCCTTTTAACTTAGGGTTATTTACTACATGAATTGCCCCTAAGCATTGTCTTTCCTTTTAGCTATATCTGGAACTATATCAGAATACTGTTCCTGATAGTCCTTTTTTCCCTCCTAGGAAAACAAAACCATAATTATTGTTGTGTTAGAGAGGGCCCAATCATTGTTCTGTAGTCCTTAGTCTCCAGTGTTCCAGCTCATTGAAACCTTATGGTTTTATTGTTATAGAATTTTCTAGAATAAAGAGTTCCTTGGGCTAGGGTTTTAACTCAGTAGTAGAGTGCTTGCCTAGCAAGTGTGAGGCACTGGATTCAATCCTCAGCACCACATAAAAATAAAAATAAAGGTATTGTGTCCATCTACGACAAAAGAAAAAATTTAAAAAGAAAGAATTTCTGAGGGGCTGGGGATATAGCTCAGTTGGTAGAGTGCTTGCCTTGCAAGCACAGGGCCCTGGGTTCAATCCTCAACACCGCAAAAAAGAAAAAGAAAGAAAGAATTCCTGAAAGTCCGACTGATTTGTATGTACATTAGGCCCTGATATGTTATCTTTAAAAAGTTCTCCCTCCCTCCCCTTCCTCTCTCTACATATATGTATAGAATATATATATGTGTGTACTATGTTGCTAAATTATTGATTATCTAACTTTTAAGCAGTTTGATTTTTCTTTTACTTTTGCTCATATCATTCTTTCACTTTGTGTTTGAGCCTTGTTTTTGTAGCCAAATAAATGACATTCAGAGAAGGTTATATTGATGGAAGATTGACTATAACCCTGTAGAGCCATTATTTATTTTACATGAATTCTTTAACCTTTTTGAAAGCAACATAGAAAATTTTAGTACTACTTTCTCAAAATTACTTTGATTTTATTATGTGAGCTTCTTAGTGGACATGCTGTAGTTTTGTTAGCCAGTATTTTTTTAAATCAATTGTGCTCTTTCAAAAATCTTTAGTTGCTAAAATAGGGCTATACCAGTGCATCTTTTAAAAGTTATAATCAGGATTTATATTAAGTCATGTTCTGCCTTTTATCAAAGTAGAATCCTTATGGATTCCAAAATCATTGACTTTGCTAATAATTTTCCAGCAGATACATCATTATTACATAGGAAAAAAAGGCAGCATAATAAACAGCAATTTAGAAACTCAGTATGATCACAGCTAATGGAAGGGGATCACAAAAAAAAAAATTGCTACAATATTTTAAATCAAACTAAATGATATACTATACTGCTTATAATTTACTGTCAATTCAAGTACATAGTGTATTATCTCCATTTTATGGATAAGGAAACTATGCCTCTGAGAAATTTGACTGCCTGAAGGCCAAACAATATAAAAGACTCAGGATTTTGTTCTAAGATGTATGATTCATTAACCTGTATTTTTTCTGCTACTTGAGATTGCCTTTCAAATTAGGGCAGTTATGAGAAAAGGAGCCTATATGTATCTGCAGGTGAAAATACATGTATTTTTATGTATTTTTAATACATAACGTTTAATTGTTGAGCTGATAAATTAGAAAAATGTAGAGATTAACAGATGTAGGAATTCCACTTCAAGACTGAGGTCTGAGCACATGTTCTGCTCTCCCCTTTTTTGCCCCTAGTGACAGAAAAGGTATTTTTAAAGTGAATGAATCGATACCTGCTTTGGACCATGAGAAGGGATTCATTAGACGAGAAACAGCAAATTCTTAAAAGACAGAAAGCAGGCAAGACAGGGTCAAAGAAGAAAACGTTTCTAAATATGCACAAGAGAGTAAAAGGTAGAAACTGATCCAGGGCTTCTTTAGGGCTTCTCAAGGCCCAGAGGAGCCCAGTACTCCTGAACAAGTGGAGTGAAAAGTTGGATGCTCTTCAGGAAGAAGCAGATACAAGAGGGGATAATAAATAAGAAATAAATATATGAATAAACCAAAACAAATATTAAAATGCAAAATGAAAATTAACTAGAACCAAAGAATTGGTAAATAAAAACAGATAAGAGGGAAGACAGATGGTCAAAAGCTCCTGTTGTATGAGTATCCAGAGCATATAAGAACCATGGCAAAACTGATGAGAAGAGACAAGAAAAAGGAGAAGCAGATGAAACAGGTTAAAATTCAGGCTCAAGAAGCACCCTCGGAAGTGTAACAGCAACAGAGGAATGAAAGCACAAGAAAGAAGCTGTACTGAGTGTGTGAAACAGACATCCATGGTAGGGAAGTGAAACTTAGGAGCACAGCAATCAGCATAAAGGCCAAGCCCAATGCACTTCAGCCTGTTTTTATCAAAGCAAGAACAGTCAGACTGTATCATTATGTGTCATTTAGAATTATAATTATCTTAGCTGAATAAAGTACTCTTTTTTTGCCTTAAAAATGTTACCCAGGAAATTTTTTAAATAAAAGGATATTTAAAATATGGTTTTAAAAATATTCTCTAGTACAGAGGTGTTCAAACTTTCTTGAAGAGTCATACATGCCTTTGCAGACCTGCTATGGCAGATGTAACTTTGCCAAGCAGCTCCAGAGCTGCCACAGACAATACATCAACGAATGGGCACGGCTTCATTCCAGTAAAACTTCATTTATAGAAACAAGTATCTAAGCCATAGTTTGCCAACCAACCTCTGCTGTTGCTCATTTATAGTTTTAGAATTTGTATTATGCATCATTTTAAAGCCTTAACCCTGGACGACAAACAGTTCTTCCTAAGTGATACAAGTTAAGAATGTGTCACTTGGGGTGTTTTTATTAGATTATACTACCCTATTTGTTGAATAGTTTATTAATTAATATAGTCAAGTATGAGCTTGTAGGAGAGTCATCTGGAATTTCCATTGTTCATTTCTAAACTGGTCTCTGATTAAAATCACATATTCCTGGTTCATAGCAAGCTATATGAGCACATTATTTAGAAAAGGTTAATCATGAGGTAGTCTTGAACTATGATTATCTTATAGGCTTTCATAAGTTAAATTCATTTATTTTTAAGTTACATGTGACATTTTATTCTACTCTTGTGGTTACAAAACAGCTCTATAAGAAATAATAGTTTGCCTATTGCATCAGTACATTATGTTGGACGAGTCTTATATTATTAATATACATATTAATATGGATTGATATATTTACTATATATTAAACTTTCTAAAATATTAATACTTAAATTCCTTATGTATAATCCATTGTAACATATAATTGATAATAAAGGATTTTTAAGAAGTCCAGTATCCTAAATCCTAGAGAAAACCACTTCTAAATAATTCTCTCCAGGGGATTATGGGGCAATGTTTCTGTTGTCAATACTTTAAAGATATTACATTTGCTGTAATTTACACTTTAGAGAGGTAAGTTTTCATTTATTGTAATGTGTTCACACTCTGATGCTTACATGTCTTGATATTAAAACTGACCTCAATCTCCTATGGGAATAGGAATTTTTTTAAATAATAGAAAATGTTGCTGGGCATGAGTGGCACACACCTGTAATCCCAGCAACTTGGGAGGCTGAGGCAGGAGGATTGCAGGTTCGAGGCCAACCTGAGCAATTTTAGTCAGACCCTGTCCCAAAAAATAAAAGGACAAGAGGTGTGGCTTAGTGGTTGAGCACCCCTAGGTTCAGTTCCCAGTGCCACATAAAGAAGGAAGGGTGGGAGAGAATGTTGTATCCTAACATCAAAAATCAAAATACCATGAATTGAAATTTTAATGAGAACTTAAAACATTAATTTTATTCTTAGATTACAAAAATACACTGACAGCATACTTAATTTTTTATTATATATCATCATACTGTCATCCTATTACTAGAGACATTTGATGTACTAAGCTGTATCTGAGAAGAAAAAGTCCAAGAGAAACTTTGCTTTGTTTTCTTCTTTCTCTGCTTCACACTGTCCAAAGAATTTATCTCCTTAAGAAGTCTACTCTGATCTTACAAGAAAAAATTATGTATAACCCAATTATTGTGCAATATTAATTTTAATAACTTACAGCTACTTTAGACCACTTGGTTTGGCTTGGTTTGGTTGTTTTGCAGTGCTCGTGGGCAAACCCAGGGCCTTGCACATACTAGGCAAGTGTCTTACCACAGATCTACAGTCCCAGCCCTGTTTTAGACCACTCTTAACTGTTCCTCGTTTGCTGAGATTTTTTTTTAAAAAATCAATCTGCTAAGAAAATACAGAAAGCCATTTTATCTAGTATCATTGATATTTTTTAATAAAGATATTTTCTGTATGTGTTTTAATCAAGCAACCACTTGAATATTATTGTTGATTCCACAAGGAAGTATCTATGGTGCAGATTTTGCTGCCGGATTTAAGAATCAAGAGACACAAATAAGGTACAAACATCTAAAGGTAATAAATTCTAAAATCTGGGTCTCATCCTCACGTTTTTGGAAAAGAGGCTATAGATAATTTTCAACTAAAGATTTCATAGAACACAGGATTTAGAGTCAAGCTTCTTAAAATTTGCTGACTGACATTGAGCAAATTTCTTAATCTCTGAGCTTAAGAACCTGTCTATAAAATAGTCTACTCCACAAGGCTACTCTGAGAAAAAAAATAAAACTATGTGTTTTAGGTTAAAAATCCAAAACTGCTACATGACAGTTTTGAAATGTGTGGAACATACATTCACTGTATTTTGTATTATATTAGATATTTCAGGTATCCAGAAACTGTCTTTACTTTGTCTCCTCTATCACTATGTAAATTAAGTATGAAATTAAATATGCTATGAAATCCTGTGCCACTAAATAGTTACACAACATGTATAATTGTAGGTATTTGAATATTTTTTTAATGTCACTAAATGCCAGATTCATTTTTAGTAGTCACCAAAATTGAACTGTGTAAGTTATTTGGCAATTATAGCATAGAAGTATAAATTCAGACAGTTGAAAATTATCAGATTCTCAATATTCTAATAGTAACACTGTGGAATTGCAAACAGATACCCATAATTATGAAATAATGGAGTTGGTAGTTAATGTTTTGTAGTTTTATTTTATTGAAGTTTTGGGGAGTTTTGTTGTTGTTGGGTTTTTTTGTTTTTTGTTTTCGTACTGCTAGGGATCAAACTCAGGGCTTCATGCATGCGAGACAAGCATTCTTCCACTGACCTATACTCCCAGTCCAATAACAGTTCTTTATGAACATAACACTGTCTCTTAGGACTATTTTAATATGCAATAAATTTATTGAAAATATCTTGCAGTGTTCTTTTTAATAGAGTGATAAGTGGTGGTACATATTCAGGATGGTAGAAGAGGTACTTGTTCCTTTTAATTTGGATATATATATGTTCACTAAGGGTAATATTTGTGCTAAATATGTACTTACACTGTGACTCAGATGTGAATTTTTTTTTTTTTGACAAATACTTGCTGATCATCACTGAATACCAGGCATTACTCAGGTGTTAAAGTTACAGCGATGAATATAACAAGGACCCTGTCATTATGGAGCCTAATTTTGGGAAGACAAGTCTGTATACAGATAATTATAGATTCTGTTAAGTTCTGTAAGAGGAGTTCAGCCATAATAAAAGCCCCTACTATAGCAATCTAAATAAGAAAATGGCTCATATAAAGATGTCTGAAGGTACGTAGTGCAACTGGCTCTACTATGTGTATTATCATCCTACCTCACACCTCCCTCGTCTTTAGAGTCACAGGATGACTACTGACCCTCTAAGCATTATGTGTATTTCAGAAAAAAAGGGGAAGGAGTTAAGGACTTTCCCCTGCAGGGCTTTATTAGAAAAGGAAAACCCTCTAAAAGAAAAGCCAAAAATTGTGTCAGATGGCCACATGTATGCTCCCTTTTGTGGGAATTCCATTTCTTTTCAACCTTTGTAGTAGAGGAAAGCAAGGAGGGAGGGGTCATACTGGACATTGAGTAAGCCAAGCTACAGTGTCCACCTTGGTATGATCAGTAACACACTGTGGACTTAGAGGAACCAGGTGCCTGGGAAATTCCAGAAGGGCTTAAGAGAGAGTGTAACAATTGAATAAGAGTTAATTGGATGGTTAAGATGGGAAGAGTAAGAATTTACAGTGTTCAAATATGTTCCTACTACCCCTAGTTTTTCTAGTGTTTTGAACATAAAGGGATGCTGTAATTGTCAAATGCTTTTTTACAACTATGGAGGTAATCATATGATTCTTGTTTTTAAGTCTATTGATATGATGAATTATGTTTATTGATTTCCATATGTACAAACAACCCTGCATCCCTGGGATGAACACCACTTGATCATGGTGCACTATCTTTTTAATGTTTTTATACATGATTTGCCAAAATTTTATTAAGAATTTTTACACCTATGTTCATCAGGGATATTGGTCTGAAGTTTTCTTTCCTTGACGTGTCTGTCTGGTTTTGCTATCAGGGTGATGTTAGCCTCATAGGATGAGTTTGGAACGGTTCCCTCCTATTTCATGGAATAATTTGAGGAGCGTTGGTGTTAATTCTTCTTTGAAGATCTTGTAGAACTCATCTGAGACTCTGTCTGGTCCTGGGCTTTTCTTAATTGGTTGGCTTTTGATGACATTTTCTGTTTCATTACTTGAAATTGTTCTGTTTATATCGTGTATGACCTCCTGATTCAGTTTAGATAGGTCATATGGCTCTAGAAATTTGTCATTTTCTTCAGTATTTTCTATTTTATTGGAGTATAAATTTTCAAAAGTTTTTAATTGTCTTCTGTATTTCATTTGTGTCCATTGTGATATTTCCTTTTTCATCACATATTTTGGTAGTTTGGGTTTTCTATTTCTCTTCATTAGTATGAAGAGCTAATCAATTTTATTGATTTTTTTTCAAAGAACCAACTTTTGTATATATGACTGTGTGACCAACGTGATCCTACAATATGTAGTCAGAAAAATGAGAAATTATATTCCATTTGTGTATGATTTATCAAAATGCATAAATGCATTGTCATATATAACTAATTAGAACAAATAAATTTTTTTAAAAAATCAGACCTCAAGGAGAGAAAAGAGAATTTCAACACATTTATTTTAAGAAAGAACTTGTAAATCTTATACTCTGATCTCCACATTGCATCAGTGAAGAAACAGGCTCAGATAGGTGAAAAGGATGGGCTAGTCCATGTCACCACTTGGCCTTGAACCTCAGCTCTCTTATTCATCACAAGAGTTTGCTAACTGGCTTCTCTTGTGAGTGAAATGGTAGCTGGAGAGCCAGACTAGCATAAGCCCACAAACCCAGGTACTATTTATTGACACCCTACCCTGAACAAAAACCTGGATTTAGGAGTGCCCAGCTCTCACTCTCATGCAGATGTAAAAATCCAATTCACAAGCTCCAGGTCAAGTACCTTTTGCTCACTACTGAACAGACTCCCTCTCCCTTCACTGCTGAGTTCTGGGAAGATCAGCAGCAGCATTTACCCATTCATAATTATGTGCATCCTTTCATTGCTGGCACACAGGATACTTGAAATATGTGGCCTTGTTAAAGGAAAGACAGGTTTTTATTCTCTTCTGGCAACATAAATTTTATTAGAATTCATATGTGCTTTCTAAAATAAGAAGAGGTGGCGCACGCCTGTAATCCAAGCAACTTGGGAGGCTGAGTCAGGAAGATTGCGATTCAAAGCCTCAGCAACTTAGCGAGGCCCTAAACAACTCAGTGAGACCCTGTCTCTAAATAAATACAAAATAGGGCTGGGGATGTGACTCAGTGGCCGAGTGTCCCTGAGTTCAATGCCCGGTTCCAAAAAAATAAAAAATTAAAAAATTAAATAAGAAGATAAGGATAATGACATAAAATTTAAAGATCTCTAAAATCTCACCACCCACAGATAGTCACTGTCAATGTGTTTGTTCTTGTCCTAGGTATTTTTCTAAGGACATGTGTATGTGTATTTCTCTATTTAAATACATTTCTGTTTTTATTTTTGTCTTGGTACCAGGGATTAAACCCAGGGGCTCTTAATCACTGAGCCACATTCCCAGCCCTTCGTACTTACTTTTCTTTTTTTTGAGGCAGGGTCTTACTAAGTTTCTTATTAGGGCCTTGCTAGGTTTCTGAGGCTGGCTTCGAATTTGTGATCCTCTTGCCTCAGCCTCCTAAGCCACTGTGATTACAGGCATGCATCACTATGCCCAGCTAGAGTACATTTCTCTTACCAAAAAAGTAGTACTATATTTTCTATTTAATAATTTGTAGTGACAATAATAATTTATCCTTATGTCAATAAATGCACTTCAATACCTAAAAAAATTACATTTTTTAGCCTCTTTTTGAGACATTTACTTACCAAACAAAATAAATACAGTATATTCACTTAGTACTAGAGAGATATGTGGATAACAAGAAAACAGGTCTGCTGCCCCTGGAGACCTCATTGTCTAGAGGAGAAGATAGAGTAAACAAGTACACAAAATGTACTTTTGATTAATTCTAATTTAATTTCAGGTAGTAACAAATACAGTGGAAAAAAGAAAAATGCCTTTGTACAAGTAAAAACATTTTAGGCATTTTGGATATAAAATTACTTAAGGATATTAGGTACAGTTCTTTTAAACAGAATAAACAAAACATGGTTAACCCTTTCCTTGAAGACGTCAACATCAGACACTCTGGGCCTGTTGAACTGTTGTTATTCATTACTCTAGTCCATTGTTAAGCTTTAGCAATGATTTGTTCTTGGTTTGGTTTTGATTTTTTGCACCACTCATGTCATGTCAAGCTCCTGTCTGATATTTCTGCTTTTAGTGTAACCATCTTCAGGAGGCTTTCCCTCCTCTTCTATTTTGTTTCTGACTTTATTTCTGAGAAAAATCCATGTTTGAAATACGAATTTCTGACTGAGAACTCTAGCGTGCTTCCAGAGCATTACAAAGAGCTTAGACCCTGGGAAGCTGTTTCAGTGGTTTTTATAAAGATTTAGATTCACTTGCTAGTTCCAATGACATGAGGTTCACTGAAATACTAACCTGGAAAGTATGACAATAAAATGTTAAACTAGAAGCATTTCCTTTCCCTTGAATTGGTTTTAATCCTCAACTGCAGTCTTACTCCTTTTAAGCATTCAGTTTGTGTTTGATTCTAAACTGCCTTCTCTCCATAAGTGAATTAACTATTCCAAATTATGGTTGCTCAATTTTTTTCTGAAGAAATTGGCTATATTCTAAGGTTATAAAATAGCCTTATACAGAAATGTTCACTAAGTTTCTGCATGTATGCATACACACATGTATGTGTGTGTATAGATAGGTAGGTCCATGTATATTTTTTACCAGATTAATGTGCATTGAAACAAAACTGGTTCATATGCTAATAATTGATCAGTATAATTGTAATCAGCATCTTTATCACAAAAGCCCTTTGTAAAGATAATATCAAATTATCAATGTAAGAGTTTCATTCTGAAAATGTCACTAGTCCAGTTTTCTTGGCCTAGTTGTGCATGTTAAGAGTGAAATTACGCTATCTTAGGTGGAAAGTAAAAAAAGGTAACAAGTAGAAGATACATTCTTGTTTCATGCCTGTACAGCTTATTTTCCAACTAGGTTGTAAACTATTCATGAGATAGGATGAAGTCATGAAATCTCCTAGATTTTCAGCATTCCCTACATTCTACCAAATACTATCAAATAATGTTTGATATAAAAAAGTATGACTTCTGAACATCAATAAATTACTCATGTTGCCTTAAAAGTTTTATTCCCTGGAATGATGACCAGGCTGTTTGCAGAAGCCAGTTTAACTTGGCCATAGCAACTTTTCCTACTTCAGAAATCTGTCACTTGAATCATTATGGCCAGATAAAAGCCATAATGAGAAGAGTCACAGGGATGAGAAAGATCACAATACAGTAGGGTATGGTAGAATCTTTTCTGAAACTGCAATGTAAAAACAGAAAGAATTTAGCACTAAATATGACTAGAGAAGTAGGTAGCAAGCAGACCTGCCTTTTTGTGTCATGTTATTTGTCTTCATTCTCTTTTGCAAGGGTGCCATAGGCTTAGGAAGGTGAGCAGTATGGTTGCCTTCCATTTGAGAAAGATTACCCATACAGATGTGTGGGGTACGAATTGCATGGTGTGAGAAAGGGAGGGAGGGAAAGGAAGGAAGGAAGGAAGGGAGGGAGGGAGGGAGGGAGGGAAGAAGGGAGGAAGGGAGGAAGAGAAAGGAAACTATTGCATCAGAGTATTTACATGAAGATCCTGAACTAAGAAAGCAACAGAGGGGTTGGCATTGTCGCTCAGTGATAGAGCACTTGCCTAGCACATGTGAGGTACTAGGTTCAGTTCTCAGCACTGCAAATAAATAAATAAAATGTCCACCAACAACTAAAAAAATATTTTAAAAAAAAGAAAGCAATGGAGAAGCATAGGCAGATGGGTAGTGTTCAGAAAAGTGTGACTCAGTGGCTTGCGGAAAAACTCAGGGTCAACAAGAACAGCATGATGTCTCCATGTTCTTGGAAGGTTGTAGTGTTCTTCACCATGATGGAGATACTGAAAAAGGAGTGTTTTTTGTTTGTTTGTTTGTTTGTTTGTTTGTTTTTAAGGAGAAGATTATAGATTCATTTTAGGAGAGGTTGAATTTGAGGTATTTATGGGACTAAAGTAGATAAAACTCAAAGCCATTATGTGTACACGAGCTTAAATTTCAAGGCAACTCTTCACGATAGGGGTAAAGGTTTGACATATCTGAGGCGACTAATGAAAAGCACCTTGAGCAAGTCACAGAGTTCCAAATGGAAGAACCATGGAGAATAGCAATATATACGAGAGACAGCCAGAGAGACAGGAAAGAGGGCGAATGGAAAGGGTTGGTGCAGGGAGATGGAAAGGCAGGCTAGACAGAATAGAACATAGTATCTTGAGCCTGAAGGTTGCTTGGGTTAAGAAAATGATTCACCACTGTTCAGATACCATTGATGATGATTGAACTTGGCATCAGGACGACATTAATGACTTATTCCAAATTATTTTTAGAACAGTAAGGGTCAGGTTGTAGATTGTCTGCCATGTCTGTTTTTTCCTCGTTCATTTAGGAAGAAAACCCTAGGTCTTAATTGCATACATGGCAGCTGGTTAGTTCTTGTCCTATCTCAGCTTCCCTTGTAGTAAGTATGGTAGAGTTTCTTTCTGGGCTACTCTGGGGTGTGCACTCATGATGTGCACCACTTCCACATCATCACCTAAAACATGAAGCCAGTTGCTGTGGACTTACCCCACCATTCCCATAATAGCAGGCTGGAAGCAGATATAGAGTTAAGCCAGCTTTAGCCATAGGGATGCAGAGGGTACTCAAGGAAGGGTGGAAGGAACCCAAGTCCTTAAATGACCTTACTAATGTTGATGCAGTTAGCACTGGACTATGATGAAAGAGAAATACACAGAGTTTAATCCAGTGTGTTGTAGGTTCTGTACATCATAACTGTTTACCCTGACACTAACTAATAGGTTCAAAAGTTGGTGATTTATAAATAAGTGAATAGGACTGTGAAAAATTCAGGCTGCTACTCTGGGTTTCACCTCCCAACTCTGTTGCTTATGAGGGCAGCACAAGGTTGCAGTGTTGGAGCAACAAAGAGAAAACTAATCACAGTTATCTGCAAGGTTCCCTGGCAGACAGTGTTTACTAGAAATGATTTAAACATTGTTTGTTTATTTTTTACTGTAAGAATAATCCAATAAGCAAAACACAGTTTTTACAAATCAGAATATAATTATTAATCTTGAAAAATGAAAAAGCTGGCAAGTCAGGTAAAGGGTATGATGGGAAGTTAGGGAAAGTATTTTATGAAATTAGTTTGTGAGAGATGCGATATTATCAAAATTGATGGAATAATACAAAGAAATAAAACAGTATTTTAAGTATAAAAAAGTGAGAGAGTCTGGGGAAGATGGTAAACTAAAGCCTCATCTACATAGCAGGAAGTCAAAGAGGAAACCTAAGCTAATAACAGCATGGATATATTACCTAAAGTTATGGCAGTAATCACTGAAACTAAAAGCAAACAATTAAAAATGGTTTTTCAGAGAAATGATGGCCAAATATATTTAAGTTCTGTGTAACTACATTTAATACTCAAAAAATCACTTCCTGGTGATATTCTTATCCATGTTGACAAACCCAGTTCATAGTCTTTAAGAACTGATTTGACTTCATTAAATATATCAAGTACTTTATCCTTTTTGGTGCTATTAAAAATGAAATTGTTTTCTTAATTTCATTTAAAATATGAATTATCAATTGTATCCAGCTTGTAGAATTAAGAGTGTAGTTTTTCTGTGTATTCTGAGTTTTCTTTCATAATTGGATATTATGATTAGGGGAAAAAGGTGATTTTAAATTTTTTTAATATTTTATCAGCTAAATATTTTTGGCTGCAAATAGCAGAAATTGCCTGCAACAAGTAGGAAAGGAATTTTTTAAGATATTCAACTAGTCAGAATCCCAGGGAAAGCTGGAGGATCAGCCTGAGAAGAGAATGGAGCTGGGCGGCTGCAGGGCTGTGAATGGTAGGAACTCCTCAGCTTGTCATCCAGGTGACACCACGGTGATATATAAGCTCTGACTTCTTGTATTCTCTATTTTGGTCTCTCCAACTGAGATTCCAAATCAAGAGAGTCCTGTTTGACTTATATAAATCTTCAACACTTGGCAGAGAAAGTACATGGCTCCTTGATTTATATCTTAGGAATCACACTGCAGGGGACAAAGGAATCCCCAGTGTGCTGTTATCAAAAGAAGGGAAATAAACTGATGGCTCACCACACTATGTTACTCTTTACTAATGCAGAATTATAGTTTTCAGTGCTAGTCATAAAAAACAGCAGCCATCAAAATGAGTAAGAAATCATTTGTTTTGAGTGCAGTGATCCCAGTTATTGTCATTTAACCTATGTTGCAGGAGCTTATCACATTGAATTGAAATTCTCACAGATTTCTCTCCCACTTGACTGAGTTCCATGTCTTCCATGAAGCATTTAAATTCAATTAGAGAATGAGGAAATAGAGACTTATAGTGATTGAGGAAGACCTTGTGATAATTTAAGACTTCCCAGAATATCTGTCACCTCCGCCTCCTTGGTATACCTATTACTCACCAAGACTCAGCTCAAGCATTGCCTCATCCAGGAAGGCTTTAGCTCTCACACCTTCCCACCACATCCTCTTCTGATTTATGGGCCACTCCTCTACCCCAAGGAATGGTACTATTACTGTACCCACCCCACTGTGCTGGGTTGACTTATTGATCTCCCCACATCAGCCAGATTGAAAGACTGTGTCTTGATTTTCTTTGATTTCTCTAGTTCCTTACATAATAAGTACACATGAAACATTCAACAGATTCTTGGTTGGATGGTTGGGTGGGTGGGCAGATGGATGGATGGATGGATGGATGGATGGATGGATGGATGGATTTGCCAGAGAAAATGGGGTAAGATATTCCATATGGAATCCCACATATAGGAAGGCATGGCTTATGGAATGTTATGGAACTGGAGAGAGATTCTGTAGGTTGGGAGCACAGAAGGATTAATGGAAAAAGAGGCGGATAAGTTTAACTAGAGTTAGTCTCTAAAGGACCATTTACACTACACTTAAGACAAGTTTTTAGGCTTAGAAATTGACAGAAGAATGAGTGGGATTTGGCAAGGGGAACTGGGCTGAGCTGACGTTGTGTGGTGAATAAGTATTGGTTGTGGCTGGGGCTGGTTAAGAGAACCCTCAGATGGTAGGATATTGTCTCTGGAAGCTAAAAGGTTCAGACCTAGCTTGGGAGCAAGTTCACTACCTACTGTGGAGCAGGCAGTTTTCTAGGTGCTGGGATGTAGTGGTGAGCCCTACAGGACTCCTGCTCCTGTGGAGTTTTCATTCTAGAAAGGGCTGACAGATAAGAATATAGAGACACTACAGGACAGCACCTGCAGGGGAAGAACTGAGCAGGCTAGTACCTACACTGAAGATTTCCCTAGTGTAGACAGCAGCTCCCTACAGCCCTCATCCCAATTATTTACTCCTAAGTTTTCCTAAGGAAAATGACCAGCATCACATATGTTCTTACCATGCATAACATTTAGCTACTGTAGAGAAAATACTGCAGAGAAGAAAAAAATAAATGTATCACAGGCGTACTTTCTTTTGCAAAAATATCTTTCTTTTGTTTCCTACTACACAGAGGGATATTATTTGTAAGCTTTAATTAGGTAAATATGCAATAGTATAAACAAAAGCCAATTGTTGCCTGTGTTAATGTCAAGTTGCATTTGTAGCTTATAATTTCTGGTGCCTAAAAAGTAATATGGCATTTTTAAAACTTAATTCATAACCTCATCAACTTCTTTGATGTTTATTTTTCTGTGATCCAATGAACTCCATTAGGGGGATTTTTTAAATTCTCAGTGTAAACTTTAGCCTATGCCACACCATCTACTCTTATGTTTTCTTCACCTTGTTGTACGTTCACTTAATGCTGAAGGCTCTTTGCTCTCTTTTCCAGGGTGCTGATAAGACTGTGAAAGGTCCAGATGGACTGACCGCCCTTGAAGCCACTGACAACCAGGCAATCAGAGCTCTTCTCCAGTGATGGATGGACGGACTGATAACTTGGGAAGAACGACTCTCCTGTGGCCTCACACTGCTGCCTGTCTGTCTGTCACTCTCTATCTGCCAGCTTCTTCAGCTAAATACTTTCAGAGGGGTGAGGGGAGAGAGAAATTCATAACAAATCAGACTACCAGAAAAAACAATGCTTTGGAGAGGGGAAAAGCCAGGATCAGACTCTTACTGGGAGTCCTGATCAAGCCAGCCTCCTTTCCATTTCTAATAAAATAGACAGCTTAGACCCAAGGGAGAGCAAAGACACAATGTACCAGGACCATTTGACCTTTCCAGCTCCCTAGCTAATTCGTTAATTCGATTGTGTTGAAGGTCTGATTATACAAAGGCCAACTCTTATTTGGCAGCCCTAACTGCGAGCAGTAGTGGCTGCTGCGATGTAAACCTAGGGTGCTGAGATAAGCAATTAGCTACAGCCTTCTGCCTTAAGAATGCACTCTCCTGGGGATTTCCTGGCACAGTTAAGAGCGCTGCCTGTGGTTGGTGACCAAATCTTCCCTCAGTGACTTTAAGCTTTATGTGAAAGCTCAGTTAAGGTGAGGTGGGGCACACTCCTAAATTGCTGGATGACTGAACTTTGGATTTTCTCTCCCCTTTCATGTGAATTTCATGTCTCTTTACATAAAACTGACTAGTTTTATTTATAAAATCTTAAATTTTAGAAATCTAAAGGAGAAACCATTCCAGTATGCGTATTTTTTTTTTCTCCTTTAGAGGCAGACATTTATTTTACAAGAAAACAACTTTTATATACAACTTGTTATAATATGGGAATCTAAAGGAGAAACCATTCCAGTATGCGTATTTTTTTTTTTCTCCTTTAGAGTCAGACATTTATGTAACAGTGAAACACTTTCAAACTCCTGCTGGTAGTAAAAGGGGATTTAAAAATAGAATCATAGCCATAAGCGTGTTAGTATCATACAAAGAGAGAAACATCGTCTTAGTACCTATGGATTTTCTTCATTTGCTGTTTGAGTGAATTGACCTCAGTTATGTTTGGAGAATCAAGGAACATTCTTTGGAATGCCTCTCTCAGACCCATCTTGGATGCTGATTACTTAGTGCACCAAAGCTATCACTGGGGTGAGATTTACTATTCAGACAAATTTAACCCCATCCCTTCAGAGATATGCTTGTTACCAGGTTTCCCAAGTTGTGGACAGGCTTCTGCTGAACATGCCAACCCACCTGCATAATGTGTTTTTCTTTCTTTTATAAGTCATGCATAAAATGTAACAACTTCAAAATCTATTCTATGTTCTTAGAATACAGTGCCCTGAAATGCCGTTCTTATGAATTGCAGAAAATTTAGACATTTCTCCAAATGTTTATTTCATAAGTAGTAAAATTAAACATATAACCTTAAATTTGATATCTTGCGTTTAAAATACTGAGATTTCTTTGACTTGCCATCCATATAGGCTTAACTAAAATATTAGGGTTTTTCCTTAGTGAAGTCATGCAATAATTGAATGTACCTCAAATTTTTAAAGGGGGGGTGGGCGGGTTAGGGACTTATATTCAGATTGTGGATAATAAAGAACTAATGATTTTTTTAAGGCAATGTAGCATTCTACAGCAGGGTTAAACTATTATCAAGAACAGTCAGCTCCTGGCTAATAACAAGTTTTATTGATCAGTTGCTGATTGGTCGGTTGGTGTGTGAGTGTGTGTGTGTGTGTGTGTAGTGTATGTGTGTTCATGAACCCTTTTTTTATCCTGTGGCTTTTTCACTTTCAACTAGCCTAACCCTGTAATTTTCCTGTGTCCAAGAAAACAATCACAAAATGGTGGTTTAAAATACTTTGATACATTTGGCAAATTCTGCTGTCTTTATGCAGCCTTTAGAGTTGGACGTCCTGATTGGAAATGGAGGGCACTCTGTCAGTCTATAACTATCAGCATAATACAAAGGGTGGTTTCACCTCTTGGCATAATGCTATTTAAAAGGCTTGAATTTTGCCCTTTACACGGTTTCACCTTTATTTCCAAGGGTTGTGTTGTCATTGGCTGTTGCAGAGAGTGTACCATCCTATCATTCCTAAATTTGGTCTTCTTTCTGCAGTCATCATGGGCTTTTTGTGCAGTTTATCCTGATGTTCCTTGTAATGCAGTAGAGGCTATCTCGCCTTCCCTCTTCTTTCTCAGCCATTTTGTAAACCCTATAATTATGAAGCAATTGCTTGAGAAAATAACATATAAACATAGAATAGAATAGACTGACCAAGATGGTTTACACTTTCTTTTTTTTAAAACTAGGTTATTTATAATGTATTTCTGAACCACTTGGCAGAAAAATTTACAACACTTATGTTCGTATTTTGAGTAAAGAAAGCTAACACCATGTCTGTTTTTTTGGTACTACATGCATTAGCAAAAGGTTAAGTAAGTTTTGTTCTCCACTGAAGTACTATTTAACATCTCAGAAAAAGCCTTGCATGTTCAGTAGTTTTGTATTAAATCAGTCATTTCGTATGCACTATATCAAGTAAAAACAGGTTGTTTGCCTGTTTACAGTAGGGTACTAACAAATTCCCCCTGCAGCTGCAGACTGGTGTTTATAAACAGAGTTTATACACAGCACCTGAGTCTCCTGGTAGTTCTTTGCACAGCTCACCTTTCTAAACCCAGCTGGGCACAGAGAAGTAGTAGGTAGGTGCAGTGTGTGGAAGCTGCAAATGAATAGGCCCTTTATTCATTGATTTCTTTCCCCAAATAATGGAGTTTAACTCTACATGTACCTGTTTTTTTCCTGAAACTTCAACTGAGCTGCTGTTTTCTTCCATGCAATATTGTATACTCAATTGTGTATAGAAGAAGCTGGTAAGAGTGCCCTCCTACATAAATAAGCAATTGCAGTGTTTGCATGCAAAATTTAAAAAATTTAAATTGTCCTGATTATATTTTGTAAATGGAGAAACAATCATATCTTTCTAAGCAGTAATGGAGGAAGACTAGTGCTTTGTGCATTTTGATATATTTGAGTTCATTTTTCCACAATGTCATACTTTTGACACAATTGGGTTTCTCATAAGTATCCTAGTTCATGTACATCCGAATGCTAAATAATACTGTGTTTCAGTTTTGTGTTGCAAGAACAAATGGAATAAACTTGAATTGTGCTACAGCTAATGTCAGCGGTGTTTTTATCCCTCAGTTACTATCACCTTCCTTTTCGAGTCTTCTCTACACTATTACCAGAACCTTGATTGACTCAAACCTTAATGACTCAAATTATTTTATTCCACTTCCAGAAAAAAAAAAAAAAGTGGAGAGAAAGTATTCCTAGTCATTGCAAGATTTTTTCTTTTGCATCACTCTCATTGCAATAATTTGTAAATGTTTAGCACCCTCTTGGCTGCCTGGGAATCAGGTGTAGCCGACAGCATGGAACTTGTCATTGGTGTTGAAGAAAACAGTCACAGTCAGCCTGGTCCACCATTCATTGCACACTTAATTTGCTACACATTTCTTAGAGAGATACATTTTCCAAATTCACCACCAGCATCTTTTAGGGTGTTCTTTTCAGGTTGAAATGATTACTTTAAATCACAAAGCTGAGCACGATTATATATGAAATTAGTTTGCTTCTATTGTAACTTGTCAGCCCCAGAAGACTGCTGCATAGTTTACCTTTGAAGTGGTCCATTAATGATAGAAAAATGTGTGCCAGTGCTAAATACAGCCCAAGCTGTCTCAGAACTCCATGTTGTTGGCCAACATACAAACAGGGTACCTATGTGGCTTTAGAGGGGTATGTTCACAGAAAGTGTTTCAAAATTCTCAATTTGGGTCTAGAAAGAAGGTGTCTAAATGTGTTTCACTGTTTTAAAGGGAACAGCCCCTTCTGCATTGACTGAAGAGAATGAAGAGCACACGTCTGCGGGAAAGAGCAAGCTTAGGATGGAATTCTTTTGTGCTTAGAGAACAACTAGCACAGAATTTCCACACAGCAGTGTACCAGGGTGCCACATATGTCTTCTTTTTGGGTTTGTTCTTTCCTCTTTCTGTAAGATTGGTGTTTCCCAAACTGTAGTGGTGAACCAGCAGCATCACCATAACCTGAAAACTTGGTAGAAATGCACATTTTTGGACCCCAGCAAAGGCTTCCAAATCAACCTCTGGAGCTAGGACCCACTGTCTGTTCCAACAAGCTCTCCAGGTGGTTGTGAAGCACACTAAAGAGAAGAACCCAGTACAGACCGCAGGAGAGAAGGAGCCGAAAGCCTATAAACAGGATGTCATCAGGCATGGCTTCCTAGAGAGAGTGGAAGACTCTAAGGTGACAGCAAAACTGGCTGAACCCTAATCCCTTCCTCTAGTACGTATCAGTGGTAGCAGTATTTCCACTGCAGGCTGTGGTCCCCAGAGCTGAATTCCTGCGTCTTGAGCCCTACCCAAGTCCTTTCCCTGAATTTCCAAAGAAAAAGGGGACACCCACATTCTTGGGAGAGGACATGAACCCATCTTCCTGTGTTAGGGGTTGCTGAAGTCACTGAGCTGTGTGCCTGGCAGTCCTGCAGCAGCAGGAGGGCCCCCAGAAGACAGTGCTGCCCTGGGTGTGCCCTGAGGGTGGACACCCTGCAGTGACTGCACCTGTGGCTCAGGAATAGCAGCCTTCCTGCCAGGTGTTCTGGAATGGAATGTCCCCCTTTCTGCACACTGTGAACTGGCCTCTTCCTCCTGCTTTTGTTTTCTTTATGGGTGTCACTCTCTCAGCCAGTTTACTTCCCCAGATGCTAAACAGATGGTCCACATCAGCCACAGGGGGTTTTCTCTAAGGCTTTTACTTAAATAGAAGAAATTTTTTTGAGCAACTTGAATAGCACCCGACACATGGTATATTTCACAAATACTCACCGTATTTGTCCTGAACTGCTACTGTGAGACCATGTATAATATAGTAAAATGTGGACACAGCTTTGGTTCAGTAAACCCCACCCAAGAGGGGCTGGTAGAACCTCAAGGCTACCTGAGTAGTCAGTGTCCCCAACCATCAGGCAAAGAGCTTCGCAAGTACTGATAGTGCAATCTCAAATCAATGAGGTGAAGACAAACAGTTCATGAAGGAAATGCTGACCATGGGGTCACATGCAGGTCACTTTGAGCCACTGTGGCATATACTAAAGCACAGCTGTAAATGGCATAGCAAAACAAAGCATTGTCTGGCCACCCTAGCAACTTCTACACATTCAGCCACTACAGCAGCAAGGACGGTCTTATTTACGAGGTTAGGACAAAACAATGGGTCATGTGTCTGGCCACGTTGACAGCAGCACCATCTTATCATACAAGGAAAAATAATAGACAACTAGTCGCTAGATGCCGGTTCTGAGGCTACTACTAGATAGCTGAAATTTTCAAAGAAGCCATCTTTTCTAAGATTTTACTAACAAACCTGAAAATGTATTGGGATACCGTGCATTTTCTTTAATAATGTTACATATGTTTATGTGCGTCCCCTGGAGCAAATCTACACCATGACTGTTTGTGGCTTGCTTGTTGCATTTCAGTAGACTTGAAAGTACTCAAATCTAAATTTATGTTGATTTTTCAATGAAAAGTTCTTGAAATTATACCACAATACTATGAACCTATAAACCATCATATACCTGTTCATTATCATCTAGAGTTTTATGACAGTTTGATGCTTGTACCATTTTAAAAACATTTCCTATGATCTGGGCAACATTAAGCATTTTAGGTGAACTGGCTCATTTAATCTCCATAATAACCTCATGAGGTAGAGCTGTTGTCCATCCTATTTTCAGATAAGGAGACAAAAACTTGGAGACGTTCAGTAATTTTGCCTATAGTCCCACGACTAGTAAGTGGCAGAGCCGAGCAGTCTGGCTCCAAAGTTTGTGCTCTCCACATCTGTATTACATTGTCTCTCTGACTCACTGAACCAGCTCATTACATTTTGTTCTATGAACGCAACTTTTGCTAAAACTCTTAAAAAGATATTTAGAAAATATTCTATGGATTTGTTTATGGTTTTGCACAATTAGATAAAAAATATTATATAACATGAATGTGCACTGATCAATTCCTTCCCATAATGAAATCAGATTCTACAAGAATGATATTTAAGTTTCATGACATTTAAATTTCAAGTTTGAGAAGCAGCAATACTTGAATATAATACACAATATTTTTGACAGTCTAGAACATTATGATTAATCAAGAAGTGGCAAACTAAGGACCACAGGCCAAACCTGTTTATAAATAAAGTTTTATTGGATGCAGCTGTGCCCATTCACTTACATATGATCTCTGGCCACTACAGAACTTGAACAGAGGTGAGTAGAAGCTGTAGTTTGTGAAACTCAAAATTTTTATTACCTACCCCTTCACAGAAAATGTTTGCCAGCTCCAGATAAAGATGTTAGGTGGCACAGGTGGAAAAATACTCTCTAGGATTGGCCCACTCCTACTTACAGAGGGATCAGCAAAGTTATGGGCAAATGTAGTGAGTTAGTGAAAGCAAAAAAAAGCCCGTCTTTATACCTGGGTAGACTGTTACAACAGAGATCCCAGCAAGTCACACCCACCGGTGTCCAAGTCCTCATGTCATCCCTTGCCACCCTACTCTTGAGTTTGGTCATGGGACTTGCTTGGCCACACTGGGACATCAAACATGAAACAAGCAGAAACCTGACAAGTACTTCCTCCTTGGGGCATGCCCTCTTGGATCTCAGCATGAAAAGTCTAGGGTCATAGATCAGGAGAATTGAGGTGTCTCTGCCAACAGCTCCAGGGCACTGCCATGTGATGGGGCCAGAAGTAAGCAGCATGAGTGAGCCTGGGGAGAGCAAGGGATGATTGGTTCTTTTTAATTATACATGACAGTAGAACCCATTTTGATATAATTATACAGCAGAGAATGTATCTTTTTTTTCACAATATGGATTCACACAATTCATATAATCCTACATATACATAGGGTAATACTGTCTGTCTCAGTCTTCTATCTTTCCTTCCCCCACCTGCACCTGTCCCATTTTCCCCTACACCATCCATACTTCCTCCATTCTTTTCTTATCCCCCCATAACCTCTCCCCCATTCAGCCTTTGGTTTTTTGGGGCTTGGCTTATTTCACTTAGCCAACTCCACCCATTTGCCAGCCATAATTTTATTCTTTATGGCTGAGTAATATTCCATTGTATATATATACACCACAGTTTCTTTATCCATTCTTCAATTGAAGGGCATCTAGGTTAGTTCCACAATCTAGGTATTGTGAATTGAGCAGTTGTGAACCTAGATGTGGCTGCATACCTATACTTTGCTGATTTTAAGACCTTTGGGTATAAACTGAGGAGTGGGATAGCTGGGTCAAATGGTGGGTCCATTTCAAGTGTTTTGAGGAACCTCCATATTGCTTTCCAGAGTGGCTGCACCAATTTGCAACTCTACCAGCAATGTACGAGTGTGCCTTTTTCCCCACATCCACACCAACACTTATTGCTAGCATTCCTGATAATAGCCATTCTAATTGAGTTAGATGAAATCTTAGGGTGGTTTTAATTTGCATTTCTCTAATTACTAGAGATGATGAGCACTTTTTCATTTATTTGTTGATCACTTGTATGTTTTTTGTTTGTTTTGGGTGCTAGAGGTTGAACCCAGGGCACTTAACCACTGAGCCACATGCCCAGCCTTTTTTATGTTGAGACAAGTTCTTACTAAGTTGCTTAGGGCTCACTAAGGTGCTAAGGCTGGTTTTGAACTGGCAATCCTCCTGCCTCAGCTTCCTGAGCCACTGGGATTACAGGTGTATGCCATGCCCAGCTAGGGTGGTCTTTTGAGGCAACTATAATAGGTACAGCACACTAGCTAAAAGGCATCTTCCTAGTAAGACATCAGAAGCATCCCTTAGAGATAAGAAAACATATTTAAAAATTAAAAGAAAAAAAATCCAAACAAAAAGAAAAATCTGTGAGATACCAAGCAAACATCATTAAGGACCCAGAACTTTCTTTTTTAAAAACTCTTGAGGGAAAGAAAAATGATTTTTAAAAAAGCTTTCCCTTCTGTCTAGGAAGATTAGGTACTGTAAATAATACACTCCTGGGTTTCTACAGAATCCTTTTGTAGGACAGACCGAAAAAAATCTTTCATATTTTTTAGGTTTCTTCTTTTTGTCTGCAGAGGGATTCAAAGGCTAGTAGAGATGCTGGTAGGTGCCAAATAATTGCCACGCTGGTGACTTCAAGGCAGAATATAATGAGGAAAAGTGACTTCACATAGCATATCAACCCTTATTCCAAGAAGAAGGGCACAGGGTTGCAATCCTCACCTGGCTGTTCCTCCCTCACCACTGCGATAGTCAGTTTGGGCTTTCCTCCCTGCAGGCCTTGCCTTGGCCAACAGATGTGGGCGTGAGGGCTGCAGGCAGTGGCCACTACAGCCGCTGTGGCATAGGCATGGGGTCCCTCACACCTCATCCCAGCACCTTCTCTGGTACACATTTCAAAGCAGCCTCCTTGAGACCCACACCAGCCCACGGTAGCTCAGAAGCCTCCAGGTACAGGCTCAAGAGGGAGAGAAAGTTAAGGTTCGGGGAGCCAACATATCTACTAGATGCCCAGAGAACACAGCTACCATCAGACTCGGGCCATTTCAGCTCCTCTTGTGTTTAATGGAGGGGACAGTGAGGCTCTCAGCCCTTTGTGAACTTCCTGGAAAAAATATCTACTGAGTTCTGAAAACCCGGTGGGCACTGCAGACAGAACAAGAAGCACCACTGACTGACTCCTGACCCAGGGGCAGGTGGGAGGGTGGGGAACCCATTCATAAATAAAATAACTAAAAGCCCTGATATGGGCTGGAGGGAAATGGAGAATCCAGGCTGGGAAGACACCATGGGAGGCCAACAGGAGGAGGTTGTTCTTGCGGGGTGAGTACCATGCCTCACTCAGCGTGGGGCTCATGGTGTTTGTGCCTATGAAGGCAAAGTTCTAGGGTCAGGAGCCCAAGTTCCTGTGTTCAGACCTTTGCCACATTTTAATCGAAGGGGTTGTCATGGTGACACAGGCCAGCACACAGGAAGAAAGATGACCAACAGCAAAGCGCCAAGACCAGCGGAGGTGAACAGCCCCTTGCAGGAGAATGGCCCACGGCCCACACCCACGCCACCCCAGCCAATGACCCTGTGTGCAGAGTGGAAGGACAGGAGGCTCTGACAAGGGCCAACCGCAAGTCCCCTCCCCAAAAGGTTCTGCTCCAGAGCTCTCCAACAAGATTGCCCTAATGGGGCCACCCAGGAGCAGAAGCCCAGCTCTCTCTTGGGGACCTATCAGTGCCTCCAGACCCCAGCAGGGGATGACGAGGGTTTGGCTTGCCTCACAGAATGGGAACATGGTTCCCAGGCTTCATGGTGCCAAGGAGACTGTGTTCTCCAGTGAGCACAGAGGGTGCAGCGATTCCCTTTTCATCTTTCTCTTCCCCCTTCCTTTTTTTTTTTTTTTTTTTTTGAATTTATCTTTGCATAAATGCTATCACTCATCTTGTTTCAGTAGCTATGAATTTAAATCTTGTTTCAGGTCACTATTAGCAATTCTTCCCACAATGATAATAATCAATAAAGACACCAATTAAACCCCAGACAGCTGCCACCGTGTTGCCACAGGAGCTGAATCATTCACACAGGACACATTGGAAGTGTTGAGGAATTCTCTGCGGAAAACCCACCCCAAATGCACAATGTTTTGGTTGTGTGACCCAAGTAGGTTATTTTTTAAAAGTTTAAACTTCTTCATTTCAAAAGGTTCAAAAAGTCTGACTTCAAAAGAAGGTCTAACTGAATCAATCTTAGGGAGGTTTGTTTGGCTTTTTTTTTTTTTTAATCTAATATCTCTGCTCTGGAACAATTTCATTTATTTTCATTTTTCTGAGATGTTCACCATTTTTATTATGGGAGTCAGAGACATGACTTAAAAAGTTTTGAACAAAAGGAAGATGTTTTTTGTTGATTATTTTTTTCTGGCCACAGTTGTTTATTTGGGTTAGAGGTAGCCTTGTGCTTCCCGACATTATATTTAGAGTTTGTCGGTGCCATGAATCAAATTCACAACCTTTTTGCCAAAAATCACATTGCATTTTGGCCCCACTCTTTCCCTTTGAAACTGCTTGCCTATGAAGGAGAAAGAAATAAATGTTTTCATAAGCCTCAGGCTAATTATGTCACAGAGGAGGGTGTGGAAGCAGATTTCAAAGACAGGATGCTGGGCTTTGTGAGCCTGAGCTCTGTGGGACCACCGTGCTGGGACACTTCTTTTCAGGATGTGTTACGTTGTCCCTTGCACACATTGGGACAGTCCGTGGCACACAGACACACTGCATCCCGGATGAAATTTCTAGCTTTTCTGTGTTCATACTCAGCTGAGTTAAAGAGTTTCCAGGAGACCCAGAGACAATTCTGGCACCAGGGACCAAGTTCCTCAAATCCAAAAGCATATCCATCCATTGCAAATTGAACAGAAAGAACCCATTGCCCAGCCCTGCTCCCTCCTGTGATGAAGCTTAAGAGAGCTAATAAGGTACAGTTAAAGTCATCCAGAGTAATCCAACAGAATAATCCACAGAATAATCCAACAGTTCCATGAGAAGCATGGTGAGCCCAGTTTCAACTAGATTTACTAAGGGAGTCAAAAATGAGGGTAGTTAAACAAGAAGAAAGTGCTGAGAACCCTGACGTCACACCAGTTGGAAGCACAAGAGGTTATGAAATGATATCAAGATATTTACAGTCTGTTTTGAGAGCACAGTGAGGTCCAGGTGTAAGAGGTGTAAAAGCACCTTCCAGCCAAGTCAGGCTTCCAAAAGAGTGGAGGCATGGATAAGAATGCCCTGGAATCAACAATGTTAGGCTGGCCTCAACTAGTCCTGCATCCCGACTCCTAGGGCACTTCTATCTCATTCTCAAGGGGACAGTGGATACAAAGCCCTCGTGGCACCACCAGTGAACACTAAGTGCATCTCCTAAGGGTAGGTGTCTCGCCCCACTGGAGAGAACTGGTGCACGATGAGCTGAGTTCCCAACACTGATGATTGACGGCAAAGCCAGAAACAGCCACCAAGAGCCAGGCCAGCACACAGGCAGTAACTCAGCAGCCCCTACCTGACCTGAACCATCTCCTCCAGGGCAGACCTCCAAATCCATATCTTTCTTGAAATCTCTCCCAAGTTCTGGGCCTTCACCTCCAACAACCTTCTACATCCTATCTTCAGTGCCCATCTGCACTCACTAAGAAATCATTCCTTTCCTTCTGAATGGAGTGCTTGTTAAAATTAATTTAATTAAATATATGTCACAATATTTTTTCAATCACATAGATTTTAAAAACCCTTATTTTGTGGGGCACAGTAGCACACAATGGTAATCCCAGAAACTCAGGAAGTGGAAGAAGGAGGATTGCAAGTTTAAGGCCAGCCTGGACAACTTAGTGAGACCCTGTCTCCAAATAAAAAATTAAAAAGGGTTGGGGATGCAGTTTCGTGGTAGAGCATCCCTGGGTTCAATCCCCAGCACTGAAAAAAAAAAAAAAAACCCTATTATTTTACCTATGACTCTATGACTACTCTTTCAGTTACCTCTTCTGCAATCATTTTTTTTCCATTAAAATTCCCTAGAGGTAGGATCAATGCTCCATTCACCCTGCTGCCCAAGGATCCAAAGCCATCAACCCCCAGCAGGAAGTCCCTCCCATTTCACTTCATTAGCATATGTCATTTAAACTACACTACCACCATCTTGCTTTCACCAGTTAACCCCTTGTGGGTTAAATTGTACCCCCAGGAAAGACATATTGAAGTTTTAACCCCCATACCTCAGAAGGCGCCCTTATTTGGAGATAAGACCATTGCAGATGTAATTTGCAAAAATGAGGTCACACTGGAGCCGCAGATTTTAGCCAAACATGACTGCTACCCTTCTAGCAAGACAATGTGGAACTTGAAGGCAGAGTGCCCTGTGCACATGAGGCAGAGATTGGAGAGATGCAGCTGCTAGCCTAGGAATGTCAAGGACTGACAGCCACCAAGAGCAGCTAGGACAAAGCAAGGAAGGATCCACCCAGAGTCTCAGGCAGAGCCTGGCTCTGTGTACACCTCGATTGCTGACTGTAGCCTCCAGCCCTGGGAGACAATAAACCTGCATGTGTCAACCACCCAGGTTGCGACTCCTTGGTCCCGCTGCCCTAGGAAGCTAACCAGACTCCTTTCCTTTCTCAACCTCAGTGGTTTCTGGTCCCCCATCACATCAAGTTCATCTCAGGCCAGCTCTGGAGGCCATGCACTTCCCCATCTGACCATTACTACAGCTCTCCCACTATTTCTTCATGACCTTCTCCAGACTCCAGTCCACGCTTCCTCTCCCTTCCTCAATGTCCTGTGGCCCTTGTCTCCCTCAATGCCTCTCACCATACTGACTATGCTTACTTCTGCTGTTCTCTCAGGCCATGAGCCCCTTGAGGAATGGAAGATGACCAACTTCTCTTTCCAAGAGCCCCTAAACACAAATACTCTAAAAGTCCTTAAGATGAATTGATACTAGCCATTGCATTAACTGCCCTGGACCCAGAACACCTGGGAAGACTATGAACCACACTCCAGGGACCATTGTTCTTTCTAATCTTTGTGTCGTGGATGCCTAACACAGTATCTGGCATTTCATAGGAATTCAATAAATATTTTACTTAATCCCTTTAAACAATCCAGCAGGCAAGCCTGCTCTGGGTCCATCACAGGCAAACCACCGTCTGCCTTCTTTGAAAGAACTTGCTAATGAAATACATTGCAGTTCTTCAAACAAAGGTAGCAGAAGAGGGGGATACCATTTTCTTTCTCCAGGAGCCTCACTAATAGGTCATTAGAGGGGCCCTGGCCTGCAGCCCCAGGAAGCCTATTAGTCCCTGGTGACCCATCCTAGAGAAGAACCTCCTCCCGGTCACCAGGCTTCCTGTTTATTAATACATGACAGGTTTGTTCTTCTACCCCCATTGTTACCTGTGCTCCAGAGCCCTTTGAAAGCATAAATAAATGATGGCTGGCTGGTCTCCTTACCCTAGGACTTTGTCAGTGCTGAGAATCCTGACAGCTCTCTAAGACATAATTTGCCAGTAGAAAATGCCAAGTAGGGGAGCCCCTGTCCTCTCCTGTGCACAGAGATGCTTGATGATTCAAAGTGCTGAGTCCTTCCCACAGAGTCAGACAGCCTGACGTGCTGCCACAGCCTCCAGTAAGAAGGCTGTGCAGTGCGCTTTTCAAATAGCCCAGGCCTTCACTGGACAGAGGACCTTTACACAGCAGGTAAATCATTTAGATCTGCAAGATGCCAGTGCCCAGAGAGCCCGCAGGGGCCACAGAGACTCGGGACATCAGAGTCAGGCAAGGAGCCCAGGAGATAGGTATTATTGTTCCAATTCTCTCTACTTGCCAATGTCTCTTTTTCTCTATCCAAAGCTAGGAATGAGCCTCCCTAATAGACTTATGGGTATTTCCTTGACCTTGACCTTGACCTTAACCCTCAGAATACAACTGCTCTTACTATCCACTGGATGTTTTGAGGGTCAGGATGGAGAAGGGGATTCAGTGTCGAGGAGTGTAACCTTGGAAGGTGGTTAAAAGCCAGAGAGGAAGTGTAGACTATCAGAAGAGTGTACTGTTGATCAAACATGCTTGAAAGAGAAAAGTGGAGACCAATTAAAAGACCAGATTATGGGAGAAGGTCAAGTCGGGACAGATTTTTCAAGAGAAGGTATTTTAGAAAGTGAATATGGAGATCTATGTTGGCTCAAAATAAGTTATCAAAGAACTCCCTGGACATTTTTGCCAATATTCTGTCCTCAGTGAACTTTTGACCCAAAATACTCAAAACACTTTGCACATTCTTGGAAAAGAGAATGAAGGAACGTGCTCATGAATGTGAAAAGAGGAATGAAGGGCAGATTTGACCTTACGAAAGTGTGTGGGGAGCCATCACAGCTGCCAGTGACCACTTGCTTCCTCTTCTGAGGCCCTGTCCTGCCCCACAGGCCATGGTTCACAGGGCCAGGGCTGTTTCTGGGCCTCCTGCAGGAAGGTTCTCCTGCAGAGAACCTGCAGACATGTAGTGTCACGTCATCACATCGTCCCTCCACCAGGGAAGTCTGCACTGAACAAGAGAATGCACAGCCTTTCAGACTTAAGAGTCCATCTCTGAGGTAGCTGGACTATAGCAGAGTGACTTGTTTCTGATCACACAGGTTTCTAGGAGTCCCAGAATTCCAGGCACTACCATAGGTGGGAGTGAAGAAAAAAACCTTTATTTTTTATTTTTCTTTTTTTGCGGGGGGACGGGGTACAGGGGGGTGGTGCTAGGGATCAAACCCAGGGCCTTGTACATGCCAGAGAAGTAACACTGACCCACATCCTTGAAACTAGAAAAATATTTTTTAGGGAAAAATATCCCTTTATCAATGCTCCCCCCTGTAGCCTACCCAATAGCATCAGCCCAGCCTGGATCCAGCTGCCATTAGCCAACACCAAGAACCAGGGCTCCTTGAAGAAGTGGCGGCCACAGGTCTGAGCAAGAAAATCACCCCATGATCCTGTGGTACTTTCTGTCAAAAAGTAAGGAAAGGGATAACATTTCCTTGCAAAGCCGTGAAAACTATCTGGAAGAGCTCACAGTGGCCAATTTTAACAACTAAGCAAAAAATTTTATCAAATTGTAATCCATAAAACAAAAAAGTACATGAGTCTATTCTGATATGATAAATATATAAATTACCAATAAGACATAGAATTTCCTTACAAAAGACACCCAATTAATAAGTGAAGGAAAGAAAGAAATATGAATTCATCAGACCCCACCATGTGGGTGGGCAAGATCTACCCATGGATGCCAAAATTAGTGGGCAAAATTTTGAGGAAAAACAATATCTGCTTAACATAAAAGTATCTCCCCCAAGATACTTACTAATTACAAAAGGAAACATGATAATCTGCATCAGACATACCTTAACCCAGGGATCAGGGAACAATGCACTGAGGACACGTCACTTCTGAGATGTCATGTCAAAGATACACGGTCAAATCCAATCATGGGAAAAGAAAGCTAGACAAACTCAAATTGAAGAATAGTCTATGCACCAACTAACCATTAATTACTCTTCCAAAGTGCCCAGGTCACGAAAGAGAAGACTTAGGAACTGTCATAGATTGAAGACTAGAAAACATGATGACTGAACACACCATGGGAACTGGAATTGAATCCAGGAAGAAGGAAAACAGGTGACTTTATATCAATGTCAGTCTCTTGGTGTTGACCATTGCACTATGGCCCAATAAGATGGTCAACCTTAGGGGAGCTGGCTAAAGGGTATAGGAAAATGTGTTATTTCTGCAACTTTTCTCCAAGTCTAAAATTATTTCAAAATAAAAAGATTTTTTAAATCATGAAACACGATTTCATGGGGGAGATGTTGGGAAGAAGTGGAGTGAAGAGACGGTGTAGAAGGGAATGGCTGTATAGTTCCTCTACCCTCCAGGAACAAAAAGTGGGGGAAACTCAGAAATGGGGACTATTCCAAGTGAAGGACAGATGCTCAACGCTGGTTTCATGGAGACAGAGGTGGGGCAACAAGGGAGGTGGAGGCTGGCCTATTTCCAGGCATCCAGCTCAGAGGCAGGCAGAACGCCTTTATTTTAAGACTGTCAGCTGTTTGTGTCCACAAAAGAGAGAGATCTCGGCTTCAACACAAATAGCTCAGTGGACATCTACCCCTGGCTGCTGTCCCTCCCAGCTGGTTGATTCTGTGGCTGGCAGCTTTGAGGCTAATTATTGTAGGGATTAGCACCCAACAGTCTGGGAAGTCCAGATAACTCCTTTTATTTAGGAAGATCCACCATAAAATGAATGGCTCCCACCTCCATGACGGCCCCCCTCTCCCTGTCACTTTTAGTCTTTTCTCCAAGCGCTTTTTGGGTGTCATGTTTTGTTATTACACAAGAGTTTTTGAGCATTCATATTGTTTAAGGCATAAGTAAGCCCTGAAAGACAGAAAGCAAGTCTTGGCAATGATGAAGCACTAGGAGCTGAGAGCATGGTCAGTGGTAGAGCCCATGCACAAGGCCATGGGCTCAATTCCTAGTGCAAAAGAAAAAAGAAAAAAAAAAAATATATATAGTAGACTCTCAAATAAGAGCTAAGTGAATGAATGGACTTGAGTGCCTTTCCTTTGGATTACTTCCGGGAACCCTTTGGATCCTTAGATTATATTAGATTATGGTATTTATGCCCCCATCTCTCATACACACAGAGACCAGGATAAAATATAAATGGTTGGACTGAGGAGTAGCTACAAAAGTTGTCAAAGGCTTCGTTTTTTATGCCTCTGTACAAGATGTACAGGAAACCTAGATTAAGAGTAAAAATAGAATAACAATTATAGATTCCAAGGGTTTACTCTATGCCATGTATTTAACCCCCACAACAACCACTCGAAGTAGGAACTATTCTGATCTCCTGATGGCAGGTGTCAGGCCAATGGCACAGCAGGGGTATAACCAGTAACCAGCAGGAGTCCTGCTCTTGACCTCTTGCTCTACTTCCTTCCACGTTCCTGACTCCTGGTCCAGCTTTACTATAGGATTTTGGGCAATTATGTAAAATTCTCTGGATCCTGATTACCTGCCGAATCTCATCTTGCCATCTTCAAAGACCCAATTACCCAAGAAAACATTTGCAGAAGTTGAACATACCATAGCTCACAAAAGAAGAAGTCCCTTGAAAATTCAGAGAAGACAGCAAGATCACATCTGTGGTCATAATGCAATTACATCAGAAAACAGCTATTAAGAGACAGTTGAAATTTCTTTTAAGCTTAATGTACTCATAAATAAGTCATGAGCTAAAGAAATTATGTCTCATTAAAATAAACACTATTTTCTCAAAGACATAAACCCTCAGAATCTGATTGCTAAGCTTCAGTGAGGTGAGGACAGCTGAGAAACACTATGTTTTTTTACTTTGGGTCTCCCCAAAGATCCAGACGTGGTAGGAACCAGGAAGTGAGGATGCAGAAAGGTCTGAAAACGGAGGAGGGTTGGAAATCAGTTTAGAAGGTCCTTTGGTCCTTCAGGTGCCTTTCCCCTGGCATAGCCAGGTGTCCTCCACCATGCCTCCCCTGCAGGCAGCCGGGGTGTTTTCTGGAGGGCAGAAGGCAAAAGGTCTCCTGACCAGGTAACACCAGGCATGGTAGAAGGTATGAGCTTCAGTTGAATGTTGAGCCCCTCTCCTCTCAGCCCTTCCCCATCCACTATCAAAACACCAGCAGACAGGATTCTGGGCTTCAGGCAAGAACTTAAAGAAGGATTCACTGGGAATCTCAGTGAAATCAGTTCCCTGAGGCACTGGCCTGGCCAGAACCCTCAGCCAGTCAAGAAGCCCTACCCTTGGGCTTAGGTCTTCCATTCACACCTTTGTTCTATTGTGGTAAAATATATATAACAAAATATGCCATTTAAACTTTTTTAAGCTTACAATTCATTGGCATTAAGGACACTCATGAAGTGATGCAGACACCACCTCCATTTCCACAACTCTTCCTCACCCCAAACTGAAACTCTAACCGTGAAGTTATATCTCCCACCTCTGCCTCCCCCCAGGTCCTGGTCATCTCTAGCCTACTTTCTGCCTACCTGAATCTTCCTATCCTGGATACCTCATGTAAGAGAAAGCTCTGAAAATACTTGAAATAACACTTGTCCTTAAGTGTCATGCTTCACTAGCTTAACGTTTCCAGATCTGTCCATCTGTAGCATGGATTAGAATTCTGTTCCTTTTATGACCAAATATAATCCCATTTTACGTAGATACCACATTTTGTTCATCTATTCATCAGCAGATGGACACTTGAGTGATTTCCACCTTCCAGCTATTGGGAATAATCATACAAGGAACACAGGTATGCAAGTATCTGAGGTCACCTTTTCAATTTTTTTTTTATATTCTGTCACTTTTTTAATTCCTCACAATCTTGACATTAAAGGCAAGGATCACCAGACACCTGAGAAAAGCATTCCAATGAAAGATAAAACACAAACCAAAAAACAAAAGAAAGAAAAGAAAGGAAATCAACTTTCAGGAAATAAAGTCCATCTTGAAAGAAGAAAACAAAAATCGTGCCTATCCTAAGAAATATAAAATAATATATTGCATGTATGAAATAAAGATTGCATGCCCTAAAAAAGAAAAAGAATAAAAAGAAACTTTCACAGGATGGAAAAAGAGTGAGTTCTTAGAAAATAACTGTATGAAACAGAAATTAAAAGCTCAACAAATAAAAACTTAAAGTTGAGGAAATCACCCAGAAAAGAGAAAGTATGATGAAGAGATGAAAAATAGGAAGGAAAAGACTAAGAAAAATGGAAAAACTGAAGAGCTAGCATCTGAGCAGAATGAAGCTCTTTAGATAGGAGAGATCATGGAAAATTATACCCATAAAACTCACGCTAAAGTAAATAATAATAACAAAAAATAAATTGTTCCTATGTTCAAGAACATTTCCCAGGGCTCATGTCCATGAGAAGGGCAAGCAAACTGTCCAGCACGACAGATGGACATGGGCCCACTTCAAGGCGGTGGTACACCTCAGAGCACTGAGGGTTAGCAGAAGATTCTACAAGCTTCCAAAACGAGGGACAATATTGCAGGGGAAGGGTCAGGAGTGAGGGTGACTTCTGACTTCTCCCTGTGTCTCTAGAAGTTAGAAAACAATAGAGCAATGTCTTCGACATTCCTAGGGACAATATCTCCAATCTGGAAATCTCTATTATTAAAAGCACCTGTACTCCAGACACCCAGTGTGACACTTCACCTGAGCAGTTTGAAATGTCAGTCATTCTGTACTACCATCAGGCTATTTGCCATATCACAGAACACTTGTTCTAATTTTTACAATTTTTTCCTAAAACTGAGTCACTTTTTTTTTTACTTAAATTACTAATGGAATTAAGTATGAAAAAAATCAGCTATCACTTGTGATAAAGTGTGAAAATAAAAAAACAAAGCAATTCAGCATCAAATTCTTGTTGGCTTCTGTTGGCTTCCAAAAGCTCAGAGCCCAGAGCCTACTTTGGCCGTATAATAAAGGAAAATTAACGTGGATAAAGAAGGTGTTGAAAGACCAACACTGCCTGATATGCTTTTTGATGTGATCAAGAAGATTGAAAGAAATTAGAAAGGACTAATTGTGTGACTCAACATTATTATGTAATGTCTCCTCGGCACACCACCTCCACCTGCACGCCCCCACCGTTCCACCAGCTCCCAGTCTTGGAAGCATGCACTGAAAGGACACACTGAGGCCATGTCCCACAGGCTGGCAAACCTTAGGAATGACGAGGTAACCTGTGTCTTGGGACAGAAAAGCACTGGAGCCTGCAGACCTCACCAGACTCAACAACTAACACCAGACAGGAACATTAAATCCTGTTTTGGGTTTTTAAACCAGTCCCTCTCTGCTTTTCAGAGCTCTTAAACCTTCCTGCAGACGGGCAGGTTTCCTCTTGTGGGTCAAGGGCTTGTTTCATCTAAGCCCCAACTTGGACCTCCCCAAGTTTACTCAAGTTGTCTCAGTATGACACCTCAGAGAGCGGCCTCTGCAGGCCCTCTTCGTGCAGGGTTGGGAAACAGGTAATGGCAGCTTCATGACCCTCTCTAGGCCTCAAGAAATATTTGTGGTTTCCTGTGTTAGCACAGCCACTGGAGCTGGTATCCAGACTAATGGCTTAGTGCCCATCCCTGCCTGGGATGCAGTTTCCTGACTGTTAACTTTGTGCTCAGCCTACTCTCTGAAGAGGCTAGGCCAAGTCTTGACAGGGCCCAAGACTATTTCACCTGCCTTTTGTACCCTCCATGACCCCTTCAAGCCATAAGATCAGTACGAGCAAGATCTGGTGGCCAGGAGACCAAGGTGGGGAACTAGCAGATACAGCTAGGTTAGGTCAACAAGAAACCAATCACTCCTGGCCTGACCAACAATGAACAGCTAGTGCTTATGAACCAAAGCCCCAAAGGAGGGTGAGCTCTAGAGCCCTCCATAACCTGGATATTTCTCTATAAACATTGGAGAACTATGGACCTAATCCTCAGACAATCTCTCATCTGTTCTATTTACCCACTCTCCCTTGTCACCTCATCAAGTCTTGTGGTTTAAATAACATCTATATATCAATGGCTCCCAAACTTCCATCTCCACACCCCAACTTCTCACTCAAATCCAGACTACAATATTCACCTGCATACTCAATCCTAACAGCTGGAGTTTCAACAGGTGTCTCAACTTGACATGTCCTAAACTGAACTCCTGATCGTGCCCCACAAAAATTCTTTCTCCTCCAGTCTTCTCATCTCAATAAATGGTCACTCCTCAGTTCCAATTGCTCAGACCAATATCCTTGCAGCCATCGTTAACAGTTTTTGTTCTGGTTTTCACTCCACCCTCATCTGGTTCTGCAAATCCTATCAGTTTTACCTCCAAAACATATCCAGAGTCTGATGGTAAGAGGTGACAGTCACCAAAACACAGCAGCTTTTCAGAGCTAGTGAGGCCTGGTGTTTGACAGCCCTGTGTGCGGTCAGCAGTGAGAATGAGTCATGGCTGGGAGCAGGAAGCAACACAGAGCATCAAATGAGTGTCTTCTTGGACATCTCCTAAAGCGTAGAAGGGAACTAGGTCTAATGGGGGCTGAGATACATCAGCACCTTTCCTACACATCATCTTCCTACCGGTGAGGTAGCTGCCGATGGCTTCACTGTGTGAGAAAATTGAGGCTCAGAGAACTGGCAAGTGCTGAGACCCAGTTTGCCCTGCGTCTGTTTCCTAAGCCAGAGCGAAGTGCCCTCTGCACAAATAAGCTTTATGGGGAGAAAGGAACCCCATTAGCTTTAGGAGATGCTCTGGTCTCAGGGAAGTCCAGCGTTTCAAACTGGAGTGTCCATAAAGTGATCCACATTACCAAGCACTTCCCTACGTGGAAAAGAGGAGTGGATGGTGGAGAACACCACACTCAAGCAGAATGGCCAGTGGGGGGCCAAGGTTGTTCTCTCACCCTACAGTCTCTTCCCTCTCTCCAAAGCTGCTCCTAATGTTTCCCCTGTACCTCAGGGGTGCTTGCTAGAATGTGTGAGATTTTTATGACTGAAAGTCTCTACAAAGTTCTCGTGTTAGACAAACCCCAGGGCCAGACAGATTGAGGTATCTGGGCCTAACAGCTGTGGCTGCTGGCAGAACACAAATCAGCTCCAGGAAGGGAGGAACATGAGCTGAGGAGATCTGAAGCAGTCACCAAGGCTGGACCTTCCCTCCTACATGATCTGCCTGTTACGCTTCTACCACCCATCCATGAGTCACACTTGCTTCTCAGTAAACGCTATCAACAAGGAAGCCATCTGTGAAATGGGGGTAACGTAAGAATCCCCAGATGGGAGAAGCCTCCAGCAGCAATGTGGTTCATCCCCTGCTCCAGGGCCACCACCACCACTCTCCACACGGTGAGGAAGATCTTGGAGGTGGTTTTCCCACTTTCCCGTAAGTGCTTTCTGGAATCTAATCATCACACAAAGAAACTCTTCCTTCCTTACCTGTGATTTCAATTCCTCCAGGGAAATTCCATGAAGATCTTTTCACAAAAAGATTTAAATAAATTCAAACCACACTACAAAATCAGGAAAGGCAGGCTTATAATATTCACCCTTAATCCCATTTGCCTACCTTAATTTTCATTTCTCCACTTTCCCTTTCAAAGTTTAGCCATGTGTGTACACATTCACAACAGTTATAATCCTAACACAGGCGCCATTTAGTGGGATCCCCTTCTCCTTTTCACTGCCAACTTTCAGGCTGAGCCTCTTTAACATGCTCTCTTTCCTGTGCAGACTCTTCCTGGAGTCCTCTCTGATGCTTCAGAGGAGAAAGGATGAGGACTCATGCTTGGGGTTGGGGGGATGGTGGAGTTAATGTGTCAACTTGACTGGATCTTGAAGTATCTAAATTAAGCACTGTTTCTGAGAATGTTTATGAGGATGTTTCCAGATGACATTAGGGTTTAAATCCATGGACTAAATAAGGCAGATAAATCTCCCCAAGGTAGGTGGGCCCATTCAGTCCATGGAGGCCCTGAATAAAACAAAGGCAAAGGAAAGGAGGAATTCACCACCACTGCCACCCCCTCACCCCCCACTCACTACTTGAGCTGGGACATCTCATCCTCTCTGGTCCTCAGATGGATTTACACCATCATCTCCCCTGATTCTCAGGCCTTTAGACTCAGACTAAATTGTACCACTGGTCTTCCCAGATCTCCAGTTTGCAGACAACAAATTGTAGGACTTAGTCACAATAATCCCAAGAGTTAATCTTCACAATAAATTTGTGTGTGTGTGTACATGCCAACACAGTTGGATGGTTGAATAGACAGACACATCATACTGGTGCTATAGCTCTGGAGAATGCTGACTAATACAGAGGGTTGTCTAAGTTGTTTGAGGGGCATTTGAAGGTTGCTTTTTTCTATCTCAAATCAGGTGAAACCACTAACCACTAACCCTTCACTTGGGCCTACACAAGAGAGAAGGGCCCAAGTCAATAGAGGGTCCTTATATTCATGGGCATCATTCAATCCATGGAGGGCTAGAGTTAAACAAAGGGCAAAGGAAGGAGGAACTCACCCCTTTTTCTTATTGAGAGCATTTGTGCCCATCCACTGAGAAGAGGAATACACTGAGCCAGTTCACCTAGTCTTGAGCCCAACAACACTCCTGTAAAAGGTGGATGCTTGGGATGACCTCAAGTTTTCCTTACCTTGGGCCTTGTGTACTGGACAAGGTCCATTTTCCCCACTGCCAATTACTGAAGTGATTAGTTTTGCCACAAAGAAAGAGTTTATTCACAAGACAACCAAACAGGAGGCAGGAGCCCCAAGTCTCAAATCTGCATCCTCAACAACACGGTTTAGGGGCTGGGGTTGTGGCTCAGTGGTAGAGTGCTCACTTAGCACCTGTGAGGCACTGGGTTCAATTCTCAGCACCACATAAAAATAAATAAAATAAAGGTAATGTGTCCATTTAAAACTAAAAGAAAAAATTTAAATTAAATGTTTAAAAAATATTGTTTAGGGAGGGAGTATTTATGGGAAAAAGCAGCAGGGTGGTCTGAGGCATAGTGAAAGGTGATTGGAGGCAGGGGAAGATGAAGTCACTCATGGTCTGTGTAATCACACTTCCATGACTCTTCATATGAAGCGTGTTCAGAAAATGGCAGCATTAATGTGATCTGGGGGTGGAGTTTTGATCTCTCTGATGACAAAGGGTCACCTATTGGACATTTGTGCAGGCCCAAGTGAAGAGCCAGTGGTTTCAGCTGGTTTGAGATAGACAAAAGTAGCCTCCAAATGCCCAAAAAACAACTTAGACCCCTGTTAGCTCCGTGACCCACGTGTCAGAGGGGTTATCTGTAGCAGAGCTAGTGGAGTGGATGGCCTAGCTAGCTGAGCTCTGAGAATGGTGATAAAAGCAAGTAACTAAAAGCAAAGCGAAGCTAGAGTTTTATTCAGGTTTTTCCTCGGCTTCTCTTGGTCCCTGCCCCTTGCCTCCTTTTCAACCTAGATGTGGACTCATAACTCACTTGCTTGGTTTCCTGTCCGCCCTGGTCATGAAACCTAATGCTTGCTCATATCGTTGTGGAACTGCAGGCATGCACTATCCCAGACTTCCTGCCCATTCTTCACCAAACATTCCTGTCAACACCTGCACACCAAGCTCTGTGATGACATTACAGGTCTGCTAAGCTCTCGGTCTATTGATGTTCAACTTCACTAAGGCCCAAGTCCCAGCTGACACTGCTGTCCCCCTTAGGAGACAGAATATGTTCACTACACACTTTCTACTTGAAGTTCTAACAGTTAACTTCAAGTACACAGCACACAGCACGCAGCCCATGGCCGGGACATGAGCTTGTTCTCAGGAGAACTTCCTCTCTGTTGCAGAGTTGAGCCTATGACCTTCCACTACGCTTTCAATTATGGCTAAATAAAAATAAAATATGAGTCCCACTCTGAGTCTATCCTGGGAACTAAAGAATATTTTTATAAAGGCAGAAAAATTAGAGCACTAGCTCCTGGAACTATCAACAAGCAATGAGTTTACACCTGTAGGAAAGAGATGCCAGCCCAAAGTCAAAAGTTGATTTCAGTTAATGAGCCCAAGAAGACATGGAACATAATGTCAAGTCCCCTCCCATTCCCAGAGTTTCCTATAGCTGGCACATGGGAAGAGGCTTTCTCTACTTGCAACAATTCTTATTGGCAATCCAATTTCTGAGTGTCATTGTTTGCCCTTCTACAAACATAAAGGAATGATGGCTTTCTGGCAGAAGGCCCAGAAGAGTTGTCAGACATCCTGATAAATGGGAATCATCCCTATTCTCAGTGTTTGTACGTCTCGATGCCAACCTTCTACAATTTTCCGATGACCATACTGACTTTTCCCAATAGCCAGGCACAGAGCCAAGATAATGAAGGAGCATCCCTGCCCCTTGTTGTATAAGTTCTGCTGCTCTCAGAATAACATATAAGGAGGCCATTCATGATGGTGTGTGGGAGCCAGTTCATACCAGATTGCAAGAGCTGCCTGTTAAATTTTTGGAAAATTTGACAGCAGATTGAAATCACCTGGAGAGCTTGACATGCGCCATGGTGGGATTATTTACACCACAGAGATTGGCAAATACTACAAATCAGCAATAGCTGTTAAACACTTACCAGTGTGGCACTGTTGATCACTAAATCCTTGGAATTTTATAGACTTAGAGAGGGTCAAAGCTTGAACCAATTCATTTTTTAATCCCCCTCCCCCCAAAAAAAGAACAGGAAAGACAGAAACAGACTCCTAACATTAGAAGGTATGCTAGGGGTCAGCTACTAGTGAAATACTGTGTCTGAGAGAGGTGACAAGAATGTCACACTGCCAGGCAAAGAGCAAGAGATCTTGTCTCCTGACCACCAGTCTGCAACAAACAGACAACAAAAACAGCAGCAGCCGGGGTTACTGCTTTCTCTCCATTGTTCCAGGAGTAAGTTTTCTCATTGTTTTTAAAAATAATTATTTCACTTATTTTTATGCAATGCTAAGAATTGAACCCAGTGCCTCACACATGCCAGGCAAGCCCTCTGCCACTGAGCCACAACCCCAGCCCATTTTCCCATCTTAAAAGCATGACATTTTGTTTCACCATGGCTTTCCTCAATCTAAGCAAGTGTCTCAAGGAGTTCCCAAATGTTTCATGGAAAAGTCACTTCCTGTTCCCTCAAGATTTCCAGGCAATTAGTCTAGTGCAGTGGTGCCTGCCTGTAATCCCATCATCCTGGGAGGCTGAGGCAAGTCAAAGTCAGCTTAGCAATTTAGCAAGGCCCTAAGCAACTTAGCAAGACCCTGTCTCAACATAAAAGATAAAAAGGACTGGGGTGTAGCTCAGCATTTAAGCACCCCTGGGTTCAGGCCTGGTGCCAAAAAACAAAAAAAAGAAAAAGAAAACCATCAGGAGTTCCGTGGAGTGAATGAAACTTGTTCTGAGCAGGAAGTCCACCAACAAGGTGGAGCATCTGCCCCCAAGTGACAGGCCAGTTTAGGTTTCTGGAATCATAAAGGGTTAATATCAAAAAGCACAGAATTTCCTACAGCTGCTGAGGAGATATGGTCCCTGCCACTCTTCTGCTACCAGATGATCCAGCACAGCTGTCCTGGGCTCTCATGCTGATCACCCATGGCTGAAGGACACCCTTCAACCATAGTGACTGGAAAACACATTCGAATTCCTGCACCTGAGATCCCTGCATCTCTATCACCCCTGAAGGCTCTCGGGAGCTGGGTGGGGAATGGATAGCTAGCCTCATTTTGTAGTTTGTGGCAGACAAGGTATGGCAACTTGTCCAAGTTTATGAAAAAGATAAGGCAAAACTGAGAACTTTGTGACTTATAGATTCATTTATGTGGAAAAATAATAGAGAGAATCTCAAAAGTAACAGTGAAGTGCTAATGAGCTAATTAGCACCAGTGCATTGTATGCTAATAGTTCATGTGTGAACAGAGTACCTGCCTTTAGTACTTAGAATTTTGTTCTTGACACTTAATTAAAGAATATTAACTATTCAAAGGGAAAAAGTTAGGTGTTAGATTATATGGGTGACTCTACAAAATATTACAGTTCTTCAAGAAAAGTGTATTTGAGTGCACCCAGTGTGAAATCTCTGAGGTTCTGAGTTCCAGTATTTGGAGTAAATGTAACAACTGATCCTATGATATTCTAAGCAAGTGGCAAGACACTTTCCATGTGCCCAGATTTAATTCACTTCAGTGAAGTGGACTTTGTGACTTAGATTTATTTTGGCAAAAGGAAAGCATCATTGAGCTCTAAAGAGCATAGATGGTTTTCTGGCTGTATTCAATTCAGCACCCAATGTATGCCTACTGTATGCAGTCAGTGTTTATTGTAAGGTCCACAGGAGCCTCTTGGGGCTTTTGCTGCTAAGATGTAGATTCTGGGCCTCTAGATCTGGTGCTGGGCCTGAGATTCTGCATTTCCAACAGGCTCCCAGGTGGGCCTGTGCAGCTGGTCCAGGGACTAAACTTTAAACACCAAGGTGCTCAGTAATGGAAATAAAACAATGAACAGGGCTAAGTGTTCATAGTTTTAGAGTCTATAGACTCATATCCAGGCAATTTCAGAATAATGGTGTGCTATGACAGAAGTACCAAACACACAGGATGTGGCGGCAGAGGAGACCTCTAACACCTGGGGAAGGGATGCCAAGGAAGTCCTCTGGAGAGAAAAGGAGAACTTTTCAGGAAGGCCTTTTCTCTGTGGTTCCAGAGTTCAGAATTTGTTAAGCAGGAAGGAACCACTGAAGGTTATTATTGAATCATGGAAACAAAATGAGTTGGTTCAGAAAATCACTCTGTAGCCACTGATGAGGTTGGGGAGACATCCCGGATGCTTTTCTTTGCAGAACCTATTGATTCTGCACCCAGATTATATTCCAGTCCTAACCACTTGTTTCCAATTCTCCTCCCACCCACTATGTCCAGCTGCCATCATTCATAATCTAGACTAATGCAATCACCTTCCAAGTCATTCTCCAACTTCTAATCTTGCCCCTGTGCTAACTCTTCCATGCAGAAGCTGGAGTCCTCTTTTGAAGGTAAGTCAGATATGTCACTCTCCTGATGAGCACCCTCCAATGGCTCCCCATGACCCAGATTTCCAATCTATTCCATGCCTGTAGAGCCCACTCATCTCAAACTTCTCTTCCCTTCACCTGAAATCCTCCAGCCACACCAGGCTGTTACCTGTCCTTCTGACACACCAATGCAGACCTGCGTCAAACTGTTCTGTGTGCTATTCTCCCTGCCCACGATGTCCTTCCTTCAGACCTCCAGGGACTGGCTCTTTTTTGTCATCACTCAGATCTCTGCTCAGGTGTTACCTGCTCAGACAGCCCCACTCTGAATTTCCAAATTTCATCCCCCCTTCAGTCACCCTCCATCCCATTATTTTGTCTTTAGATCACTTTTTGGTATCTTGTTCAATGTACTGTTTAGTCACTGACACCTGACATGCACACCCACACACCCCACACAAATACACACCCACACATTACCATGGTATATGCCCAGTGACAGCAGATACTTTATCTCTTTTGTTTACCACTATCTCCCCAGCCCCTAGAACAGTACGTTTATGTGACAGATGTTCCATAAACATTTGTTGAATGAATGGGATTGCTAGAGGTAAGATTGTTAGAGGTGCCAGGGAGATCTATTAGAAAGCCTGGGAAGTCATCCAGGCAAGGAGAGAGGAAGCCTAAATTAGGGTGCAGGTAACAAAAAAAGTGAGATTATTGCTTGATAAATACTTAGCAGGTAGCATCAAAGTAGCTTGGTGATTAAAGAGAGATGGTGCATGTGAATCAAAAAAGAAGCAAACTTGACTCAAGGACTTCTATCCTACACATGCATTGGTTGGTGATGCCACTGAGGGAGATAGGGAATCCTGAGTGGTAAACTATGAATTCAATTATGGATTTGATAAATTTGAGGCTTCTCTGGAACATCCAGATGAAGAATGAATATATGAATCTGGAGCTCTGGGAAAACGGCCATGCTGAAGATACAAATTGGAAGTTATCAGCCTCCAGGTAGGGTTAGATTGCTCAGAGGGAATATATTTAGGAAGATGGAAAATATGCAACAGACAAAATTTTGAGGTACACCAAATAAGATGATGGGCAAAGAAAGCAGAGCCCACAAAGGAATAGTCCAAAAGAAATGAGGAAAGCCAGGACATGTTCCTACGTGTCATGGAAGCCAAAGGAACATGAGAGTTCCAAAGAAGCAGGGGTGATTAATGGTGTTAAATTTAGCAGGAGGTCAAGGAAGATAATGAACGGAAAGTGCCCACTGGATTTGGCAATTAGGTGCTCATGGGCTCCTAGCATTCAGTAGAACTGCGTAGGTGGAAGTCAAATTGCAGCATAATGAAGATTGAATCAGAGGTGAGGAGATGATTAAAAAATAATTCTTTCAAGAAGTTTGAATGGGACTGCAAGGAGACAGAACGTCAGCTAAAGAGGTCACCAGAACATTTTGTTTGAGAATGTCTTTAATGATGGGAGAGACTTAAATATGGTATGTTTGTGAGCTAAGGATAAAAAGCTAGTAAAGAGGGGAAGATTAACATAGGGAGAGGACAGAAAAGTGATGGAGCAAAAGCCAGGGATGACAGGAGAGCAGGGACGGAGGATGGGCCTGGGACACAGGTGGTGGCTCAGCCTTCTGCAGTGAGGTCACGCTTCATTCTGAGTGACAGGTGAGGTGGGATAGGTAAATGAGATCAGTTACATATAAGGATTAAGTTTCTCAATAAAACAGGCAGTAGCCAGGCAGTTTAGAATTTTTAAAGATAGAAGCAACATTTTTGTAAAAAATGGGAGCTGAGAAGTGGCACCCTGGAAACCTATCTATAATGTGCTGTAGCAGGTAGACAGGAATCAGAGAGACCTTGGGGAGACTGCTCCAGACACACCATGAAGACCTGAGACTCATACGAGATAAAAAAAACAACCCTTGCCTTTATGTCCTGCCCTATCATTCTTCTTCCATTACCTATCCAAATGTGTCATGGTGGAGGCATGCGTGAAAACCAGTTAACCAGACCAGTTATCAGGACCGAGACCACTACACTTAGAAAGAACAGCCTGCAAGGTTGGTGTCTGGGAACTCAGCACTCCAAACAGTTCCCTAAGTAACATGGTAGGTTTACAGTGCCTGGGCTGTTTGTGCAAACATTGTGGTTCATTCCAAGCACCTGCTTCCTGCTTGGAGTCTGGAATTTTGGCATGAGCACATAATTGGGTACCTATGTGATCAACACCCAACAAAATTCTTAGGCGCAGAGTCTTTAATGGAGTTTCCTGGACAGAAACATCATAGACCTTTGCTGCATTTTTACTAATGGGAGAAGAGTGAGCTGTGAGCTGTGTGACCCCTCATGGAGGAAGAGAGAATAGAGAAGGCTGCTCGGAATTGCCTCTAAATTCTGCAAGTGGATTCCTCCAGCTCTGCCTACCTTTTTCCCGTTATGATTGGGTATACATATTACAGTACTATAACTAATCTTGGCCATGGTACAATCAAATGCTGTGGTCCCATCAGTGCTTCTAGCACAGCTTAACATAGAAACCTTGGGAACTTCAACACACAGTCTGCACCTACCTCCCATTTTTCTGTCCCCTCCCATTCACTCTGCCACCAAATGCAATCCAGCCCCCATTCATACCACTCCACTGAACGGTGCTTCCCATGGACATCCCTGCCAAACATCACATGAGTCATAAGAGTCATACTACAGCCATATCATTATGTCAGAATACAACTGTGTGCATAATGTGCTTTCATGGGTGATTCAAAATATGTTTGCCAAGGTTTCAATGTCCCATCCAAAACTCATTTTTCAAATGTATATGTTGATGGTATTTGGAAGTAGGGCTTTTGGAAGATAATTGAGATTAAATAATATCATAATGGGGCCCCATGGTAGGCCTGGTGGATTCATAAGAGGGAGAAATCAGAGCTGAGGCACGTTTGCTCTGTCTCACCATGTGATACCCGCGGGCATGTTATGACATAGCAAGGAGGCCCTCACCAGATGCTGAACAGAGCAGCCATGCTCTTGGATTTCCCAGCCTTCAGAACCATAAGCTAAATAAACCTTCATCATTCATAAATTACTTGGTTTTAGGCATTTTGTTACAGCAACAGAAAATGGACTAAGAGCTGTCTCAAGAAGTTTCTTCAGGAAACCAGATGTCCTTAACTAAATACCAGGTCCATTAGCTGAAGACTAACATGTAGCTCCTTGACTTCAGTGAATGCTGAAGCAAACCCAAGACCAGGAGTCAGCAAGCTAAGGACAAATTCAGTTCAATGCCTATTCATGTAAATTAAGGGTTCTGGGGAACACAACCCATTTGTTTACATAATGCCTGCTATCATTTGAATATGGCCTCCATGTGGTGGAGTGAAAGGTGGCAGAACCTTGAACTGATCAATCTTCATGGGAGGTCCTTAGGGCACTGGGGACTCTGCCCTCAGAAGGGGTTAACATAGCTCTCATGGGACCCTTGGTTATTTCTCAGAAGAGTAACTTGTTAGGAGACTGTGTCTGGCTCCCATCTTGTGATGTGATCTCTTTCTCCCTCGTGAGCTGTCACTATGGTGCCAGCGGCCATTCAGTCCTCACCAGAGACCAAATCCATGGGGTTGCCCAACCTTTGACTTTCAGCTTCCAAAATTATGAGCTACAGCCTTCATTTTTCATAAAGTTGCCTGCCTCAAGCAGTTCATTAGAGTAACAAAAACCAAACTGATACAGTGTCATGGTTATTTTGTCTCTGCAATGGTAGAGTTGAGTAGTTTCAAAAAAGAAGAGATCCAATATCTCAGGGAGCCCAAAATAATAACTAACCAGCCCTTCACAGAAAATTCTGGCTTACCTTGCCTGAGTAGATAAAGTTTCACAGACCAGGACACAATAAAGGAGGATAAAAGTTAAGAGACAAATTTTTCTCATTTTACGTGTTTGCTTGAGACTTTATGAGATGCTGCCCATAAAACTACATGGTCTTTATTTTTGAGCTTTGAGTCAAAACTGCATATCAAGTTCTACTTTTTCTCATCTCTTGCTAATTTATAGAAAATTTAATCCTTAAAGCTGTTCTATAACTTAAAACTTAACTGGGTAAGGTTGAGTCAGACTTGCATAAGAGCTCAACACCCTTGAAAACCTTCTCTAAGTCTTTCAGGTTGGTTTTCTTTGAAAGAGACAGACTATATGGCATCAAAAGTAAAATTAATTTGCTCCTCAAAAAATTTAAATGTATTCCACTACCTAAAGAGTATATCCAGATATGGCAAGATGACTCTTTAAATCTTGCTGGGAAATCAGTCCACAGAGATAAAATCAAAATTATTTATAACCCATAAGGATTCAAGAGCCTGCTGAGAGTTGCCACCATAGTAGTTAAATGACATGTCCGTTTTCCACAGCTGGGTTGTTATATGAACCTAAGAAATAAAAACCTGGTCCCATGGAAGTGACTTCTTTCCACTCATCTAGAAAATACCAGCCCTGTGGAAGGCTCAGCCTTGAACTTGCCTGGGGAATATGATACAAATCTTAAGAAGAAATCTTTCCCCACCCCAAGAATCACCCTTGTCCATAGGCTGATCTGAATTTCACTCCTAGACAATGTTGTTGATTTAGGCAAGAAAAGTCAGAAAAGACAATGGGTCAGGTTGCTTATCTGGACTGGAACTCCCTTGAGAGTTTCTGCCTGACAGTTCATTGTATTTGGGTGACTTTTGCTCTTCATACTGGGAAAGAAAGTCTCCCAGTACTTATCACCATTGGTTCCAGTCCCACCTCTGGGTGCCTTGATGTCAGATCTTTGACAACTCTCAGGACTTCCCTGATCCCACGTATCCCATCATGTCTAGGTGCCTCATAAAGCAAGGAGTCCAGACCCATATGTAAAACTTCCAGAGGAAGTCTGATCCCCATGGAGTTGAATCGAGATTTCCTCCTCCTTTATGCTTGATACTCTGTTCATATTCATGAGGCCTGAAAGCACATTCTTGAGGCAGTCACATCATATCATTGATTCTTTTTACAACCAACATATCCCAATTAAGTGTATCATTACTTTAAAAATTCTTTTAAAATTCTAATGCTTTTGGAAAAGCTACATAAAACATCATAGAAAGTTTATTGTGAATTGCTTTCTCCAATCCAGTTCCTTGGAGTGTGACAATTGGGCACCAACTTGAGGTAAGAGGAGGTAGCATTGGCGATGCCAGGTCTACTGGGGCTCCACACAGTGGAGCATGAAGGGGAACAGAGGGTCTGGTGTAGAGGTGAAGAGGACAAATCTCAACTTTTCTATAGTTTTTCAAGAATTTAGAATTGCCTGAACCAACACAGCTGCTCTTTTCTCTTTTCCTTCCAGTGACTTCTCTAAGAGCAGAGACCAGTCAGCCTTCAGTCAGCTCTCTCAGGTGAATTGTTCCCAATTTCAAGTTCTACAACCTCTCCTGTCAGGTTCTAGTCCATCCCATTTTCCCTTTCAGCCTTCTTTAAAAACGATCTTCACTTTTCCTCTAATCAATGTAGTCATACACAGCTGTGTGACTCTTTAGCCAAGAAATTAATCATGGAAGGAGTGAAAGTGGGGACACAGCCAGGCAAGTCACCCAAATAACAGCTGTTGCATCATGGACCCATGACATTATGGAACTAAAAAGGTATCAGCAAAATTGATGTCACGTGACTTACACTGGAACCTAAAAGGGTGAGGAGCAGTGAGGGAGGGTGCTTTTGCTAAAATCTAGTTCACTGAACAATCAGATGAAAGAGAGAAAACTAATACAGTATCCCTTATCTGAATGAAATGTTTGCGACCAGGAGCATTTCATGTTTCAGAGTTTTCCAGGTTTGGGAATATTTGCATAGACTTCACCTGGTTGAGCATCCCTAATCTGAAAATCCATAATCCATAACGCTTTGAAACTGAAACATGTTGAGTGCTAAAATGATGCTCAAAAAGTAAAGATTTGGGAGCCTGCAATTTCAGATTTTGAGATTAAGGATGCTCAGTCTGTACATTCTGAGCCCGCCAGGAGCAAGCTGGGTGTTTTCCTTATGTTTAACACTCACATTAACCTTGCAGAATATGTGGTGTAAGTTCACAGAGGGTAAGCTCACAGACCTTGCCCAAGATCATACAGATGGAAGAATAGGATTTGAACAAATCCAAAACCCATTCTGTGCCTGCCTACTACACAACGCCCAAAAGCCAGAAGAATTGCATCTGCGGGCATTTATTCCATTTGATCGATGGGTCAGTCTTCAATATCACGTGCTGAAAACCATGGACACAACCATATAACACTGTAGCAGTGAGAAATAGCAAGGTGAGTGTCAGGAAGTTCCCTGTTCTGCTTTCAGTTTGTGAGGCAGAATCACAAAAGGCCACAGAGGCTGCCAATAACAGTTTGCATCCACAAGCTAAGAAGTAACCATTGGTGAGCAGCAGGAGGTGACAATAGTTACACTCCACATTCAGGAACCTCTTTATTCTGTGGGCAGAATCAATCACATGATCTAATGCTCAAAAGCAGAGCTGTCAAGTGTACACACAGACACACACACACACACACACACACACACACACAACTACCCATTCACAAGTAAATACATCACTGTGGCCTCATTTCCCGATGCACATCTCATTTAAGCACACTGAGAAGAGTTACCTGGCCACGCATGCTTGGGAGGTGAAGCTGGAGATGTTGGTAATGTGGGTGGAGAAACACTCTATTTGGAGAGATGCAGGGACGCATTCACTTGGAAACTTTTTCATCCCCCATGAAAATGAGGTTAACAGCCTTCCTCGAGGCGACCTGGAACACACTGGTTCATGGTGAAGTCTCTGACTAATCAGCAACTATGAGGTAGAACCCGTTAATCCCAGACACTCATACCCACAAGAGGAAAAAAAGAATTTTAGTAAGGACCTTGACCCTTCATAATTTCTAGGACAAAATTATGATTTTTAGTGGAAATGACCAATGCTCACAATTTGATATTCTCCCTTACTCACCTGAATAGATAAAATACACAAAAGGGAAACACTAAAATTCACAGTTGGACTCAAAAGAAAAGCTGTCTTGGAGCAAAATGATCAAGGCTGATCAGGCAGGAGCAGCAAGTGGCTCAGTCACTCTAAAGGTGACTAAGGAAGTTCAGGCTGTCACAAAGTGAGTGGCATAAACAACGGATGTTTGTATTCTCACATTTGTGGAAGTTGGAAATCCCAGCTGAAGGTCTGACAGGATTGTGTCTCAGGAGGGCTCATTTCCTGGCTTCTAGACAGCCGCCTTCCTCCTAGGTCACCACGTGGCCTTTCCTCTGCACGCACACCAGGATGTAGAGAAAGAGCCCAAGTGTGTCCCCTGGGCCTTCTTCAACCCGCCTACTTCCTTAGAGGTCCCACCTCCTAACACAGCCACTCTGGGCTTCAACCTATGAATTTTGGGCAGATGCAGCATTTAGTCCACAACAGAAGGAAATGACCTCAAATTCAGTTGGAATTCCATGGGAGGAGCTAGGAAACAGGGAAGATGAGTATCTCCAATCATAAAAAGAGGCTGGACAAATGTGAAGAGAGAGCCTTCAGAGTGGGAGAAAATCTTTGCCACACACACTTCGGACAGAGCACTAATCTCCAGAATCTAGCAAGTACTCAAAAATCTTTACACCA